>OY744481.1:183447533-183826967 GCA_963556165.1 Tipula helvola | reverse complement strand
ATAAGTTACCAGTCCCGATTGCAAGCAATTCTTGATTACAATCAATTTCATAATTTTGCTTTTGGGCCAGTATCTGTCCTAGTGAGATACAAATTGTATATGAAATAATTGCAATAATGAGACTGTCGAGCCAAATTAGTTGGACGAACGACAAATCAGGTAATTCGAATTGTGGAAACCCTTTTTGAATAGTTCCAATCGTTGTGAGATTATAATTATTTTGCCAATTGAAATATTTTGAGCACAATGTTCCCAATAGTACTAAGGCTAGTTCGGTTGGGAACGGGATTAGTGTATATTTAGCTAAGCCAGGTTTAACCCATTGGTTAAATATGACTAGGGTGATTATAGTCCCGATGGCTATAGTAGCGGCTACTACATTGGTGTTTGGAATCTGCTTAAAGATTTCAATAAGCGTGTAAACAACCTCAAAATATCCTTGAATCGGTGGTATTTGAATGCCTAAGAGGTCTTTAATTTGGGATGCCAAAATTTGAAAAGCTGCTCCTGTCGTAAATCCGGATATTAATGTTTCCGACAAAAGGAATGATATCGTTCCTAGTCTGAAAACATACATCACTAGCTAGAAATAAATAGTTTTAGTATTTTAGATGGAAACAATTATCTTTATGATGACATCGATATAGCATACCTGGAATACCCCGACCAAAAAACAAACAGCTGTGCCCACTTGCATCGGCGTTCGCATGGCTCTATCGTTGTTCAGCATATCTATACTCGTCGTGTTCGATGCTATACTTTCGGCCAGGCTATAATTTGAATGTGATGCTACAATTTTGCCTACCATAATCGTTACGACGGCGAATGCACCCATGGAATTATGTCGACTGGTTGAGAAAATAAAGTAGAAAATAACTGGAAAGACGGCCATATAAATTCCAACGACTGGCGGTATATTTGCTAGAAGAGCGTAGCCCATTCCTGGAATAAATAAAAATATAGTTGTAAATTAATTTTCTAAATTGATTAAATCGAAAACGTGCATATTAAATTGATGCCTCACATGAAGCCGGGTTTCAAATGATGATGGTGAACCAATGTTGACCTGCTTAAGTAGCTAGAAAATTACGCCTTCCTTATAAAACATATGAAAATGTTTCAGGAAAAATTGGTTTCAGTTCGAGGGGAAACGAAACCCGATTAAATTATTTTATGTGGCCCGAAATTTTATATCAAGGTCATTTCAAGATCAACTTCAAACTTTTTTAAATTATTTTTTTTCCGCATAAAATGCAAACAGAAATAATATTTATATTTTTTACTCGCCATGTATTTTCTGAGAAAAAACATCGACGATAACTTTTTGAAAACCAATTTTTTTTAAATTAAAATAATTGTCAAATTTATTAACCTAGAGCTGTAATTTATTTCGCAGAATGCTTTCTACGTTTAAACGTACTCCTAACCCCAAAATGGTTTTTGTTTTAATCTGCTAAGTCTCCAACCCTGATTGCAATCCCATCGGAAACCTTTAGAGGGCTTTGCCCGAAAAGTTTATGGAAATGGACAGCAATATAATTTAATTAATGATTTGAAAAGTGCCATCCGTGAATGTTGGGCCAAAATTGATCCGGAAACTCTTAAAAATTTAACAAATTCAATGCCTACTCGAAATTTCGAAGTTATTCAAAAAAGTGGGGGCCACACCAAATATGTATATGAAAAATTGTTAATTTTGTTTTTTATTTTAGTACATTATCAGAAGTGTATTTATACGTAGGTGAGGTCTACCTGAAATTTACATGTTTCAATTTTATTAAAGCAAAACATTAAATTTTTTACTAATGGTTTATCTTAGCAACAGATTTAAGATGATATGCACAATTTACCCCCGATTCTGAAGTGCAGTCATTGACTAAAAACATTCCTATATAGGTAAGACTATTTCTGTTAGTTAAGACTTTTGCCTTAGCTAAAACCCATTTCGTATTCTACTGGTAGTCTTAGTTGTCATTGGTCTTACGAAATAATCTTATGTAAGACCGACAATTTTGGTGGTCTTAATGTTCTTAATTTGGCATTTCTCTTGCAACAAAGTGATGTCGCTTTTACCACAGAATACCCAGAAGCGACATACCGCGGTTTTTATATGAAGAAAACTGGACTTATTTTTTTGACCTTGGTTTATAGAAGGTAAGATTTTCGGTGTTAAATTATCGTTCAGTGACTGAAAATTTAAAATTAACATGTAAAATGTAAGGTAAGAGTAAAAATTTCTTAGTCCACGTAATGTCGGTTCTGGTTATTTATTATGTACTAGGGGGTACAGCCCGTCCTAGGACGGATACAATTTATATATAATGTTGATGTCAAGCGGCCACTGACACCATCACCATTTGATATTTTTTTAACCGTTATTTTTTATTCAAGTAGGAATAGCTCGAGACTAAAATGCTTTGAAGGATTATTGTACTTTAAATAGACCTTAAACCAAAGAGTAAGGGCTTTTTAGGACGATTTTACATGCGTTAGGGCATCACACAAAAAACCTTACAGACAGAAAAAAAATTAAAAAATCGGGGTGGGCTGTGCCATCAACACGGCCGTAGGTGTTTTGCGTGATAACGTTTATAACATGTTGAGATTAATTATTTTAATTTAAACTAAATAATCTGCCATATTTATTTTATATACAAATTATCATCAGAATTACTCAAGTCAGATGGGGCGTTCTCTCGCTATAGTGCGGTCAATCCTTGCAAATCGCTATTTTGTAGATTCAATTAAAATTAAAATTAATGTGTAGATTAATTATTTTAATTTAAAAAAAATTACCACCACTGTTTCTTTACGCAAAAATTGACTTCAGAAGTGCTCGGATCGGATGAGCAATTCTCTCACTACAGTTGTTGTAGGATTTACATCGCGCGAAATCATTCGATAACATTATGTGTGAGGCATAAAGCCTAAGGACCAACCTAAGAAATCATACATTTAAATTAAAGGTAATGCTTACAGTTGATTAGTAATTGCCCACAACCAAGGGAAACATTTCTTGTCAATTTTCTGAACATGCGGTGTAAGATGTTATCACGTCAAAAAAATATAAATTGAAAAACAAATCAAAAATGCCTTGGCCACAATCGAACCCTGGACTTTAGCCGCTCTAGTCCAACCAAAACGTTTCTACGCCATATCAACCTAAGGAAATTTATTTAATTTTCATTCTTATATTGTTTCGAACATAGCATGCTTTGAAGTTTATGATAGAAAAAAATTTTTTTACCGAAAAATTCTCATGGCTTACTACAACTCATAATATAAAAGTTTTTAAATAATTTGTTGTAGTGTTTAATCATAAACGCGGACCACGTATTTTCTTGTGTAATTAGTAATTACTGTAATAACTAAAAAGCGGAATGTTTAATTTAAAGTAAAATATTTGGTCATTACATGAATACTAAAAAAAAATAATAATAAAAATTAAAAAAAAATAAAATTAGATGAGGATCGAACCGAAGCCTTTTGCCTCTATAGTCCAATGCGTTACCACTGCGCTACAAACAATATATTAAAATCTGTTTTATTTGCATTGTTAAATTGTTTTATTTTTTCAAAGCGTTCTACAGCCTCGCTAGCTAAATATAAGTGTGTTTTTTTATTCAGGCCTGTTCGAGTTCGCGATAACAATTTATTGAATTTAGTCAAATTAATAACAAATATTTTCATTTTTTTTAACTGGATAAGGTAGATCTAAATGTTTTCTTTATTTAACAACAAAAATTCACTCGATATGTTTGTTAGTTTTTACGTTAATGCGGTTGTTCTATATAATCTCTCCAATTGTAGAGATTATAAAGAACTAGGGTAGCACAAGAAATCTAACAAAAATGTTCTATGGATTTTTCTTATTAAATATAGAATGAGTTTTGATCTACCATATCCAGTTAAAAAATTTTAAAATATTCGGTTTTAAATTGACTAATACTGGCTTTACACCGTAGATAGTATAATAGCAAAATAGTATAATACTATTTTACTATCTACCGTAGTCGGTTTTACACCGTATAAAATATTCATAAAAAACTGAAAATTATAACAAAATAATGAAAAAGAATTATTTCAAAATACACAAAAACGTTTCTAGACTAATTTATCAAGAATCCACTGTCAAAATTTTCCTTCTCCAATAAAATAAAATAAAATATAAAACGTATTAAAATTTGATAGCTATCAAATCAAAATATTATATTTTATTTTTGCTATTATACTATCAAAACATCGGTTTTACACCGGATAGCAAAATAGTATTATACTATTTTGCTATTATACTATCTACGGTGTAAAGTCAGTATAAATTCGATAAAATGCTATCGCGGACTAGAACAACGCTAAATAAAAAAACACACCATATATAAATTAAAATTAATAATAATTAATTCTGTGCTTTTACAACAAAGTGTCGTTATAATTTTTCTGTACCCGCTTAAATACATTCAAATGTGTTAGTTTATCTATTTTCCGATAGCAAAAACATCTCAAAATATAAAATTAAAGCTGAAAAGCTAATGAAAAAAAAAAAGAAAACATAGGTATTTGACAGGTCTACAAACATTTTGGAGAATTTGCAACCAAAAACTTAAGACTACTGTGATCAGAATACCAGTATAATATTTGGTCTTAGCTAAGACGGTCGTTGGAGTCTTAACGTCAGAATCGGGGGCTTATAGACTATTTGAAAAAAATCAAAACACTTTACTCTTAGAATTATATTAAAAAAACATAGTGCGTTTATACGAGTGTATGCACTTCTCATGCTGTAGATGAATACTCTGTCGAGCAACCGAGTTGCTGTAAAAAGGCTCACTTAGTATTTTGTTACCAATAAATTACAGACCATTGGCGCTGATGTTCAACTTACCATAACTACCGTGGATTTTCTTCATGACAAATAAAGCTTATTATGTGTCTAGCTTAATCATTAATAATACATGACGAAAAAAATTGTTACTAACTGCGAGAAGTTGCACGAGAACTTATACCTAGATTATCAGCAACAATGGTTGACACTAATATAGAGATTATTTTCAGCGGTAATTGTAATTTACCGAGACCGCTTTTTCTTTTGTATACTATCATTCTGTAAAATTGCTTCACTACGATCAGGATTCTCGTTTCTTAGCATATAGATCGATAGCCCTATTTATATTTCTTCGGAATTCACCATAATCCAAACTCATTTAATTTTTTTCTAATACCGTTAAGTAATCTATTTATTTATTTTTATTTATTTAGCAATAGTGACATTTTTATTTTTTGTTTTATTTAATTAAAATATAGTGAATTTTATTTAAATTTATCTAAATATGGTTACGTTTTTGCCTTGTCAATCAAGGTTCGTATCACTGGATTGTGAATAAAACACAACACTTCAATTTATCACAAACGATTTTAATTCTTGATTATAAAAATTATTCCAACACAATTTATTAACAAAAATTCACAAAATCAATTATTATACTTTTTTCACAATTCCACTGTTCCACTTATAGCTTTTATTTCACACTAAAACGCTTTTTAAATCACTTTTTAATTTCCTTTTTAATCTTCACTTATCGCTTACCAAAAACTTAATGTTCTAATTCGAATTCGCTCCTTATTATGTATTGACGATTGGAGCATCACGGATTCCACCTAGTGGAATATTTTTAAACTGAGCTACCTGATAATTTGACGTTCGAAATTGTTGTAAATAATTCCATTTTTCATCTGTAAACACAATTTTTACTTACCGGATTGCTAATAATTGTAAATAACTCCAATTTTGGACTATAAAAACAATTTTTAATTACCGCAATGCTAAATTTTCTTTCGTCGAATTTGTGGGAAATGTCATTTTATCAGGTGCATCATTTTAACTATTGTCCTCGAGAGGCGCTTTCTTTACTTTTACAATCGTCAATACTCAAACCAAAATTTCTCGAAATTTCCTGATTGTACCTGTAAGAATAGATTGTGTGATTAGTATGTCTACTTACCACCAGAGTATATGAACGTGGGGTCAATTAGTTTTGTTTACATTTTTTTTATATGGAGTTTGGCCCAAAACAGCTCTATTAAAATTTTAAAAAAATCAATGAAAATTATTATGATACGAAATGCAAATTAAAATAATTGATTAACAAAAGAATAATTATTATATATTTAACATAAATTAATTAGAAAAGCCTTTGGTTTACAAGAATTTGATGTTTAAACACCGAACATTATTTGAGTTTTGTGAGGTTATGTCAGATGCTTTATGTTTGTTTTTGTTCAAGAATTTAAATTTTTCTTCAACATTTCTATTAGGAGCTCGTTGCTGATCATTGTTTTTGTGAAATTTGTTATTCCAGGCAGCTCATATGGTTCTTTTAACATAAAATTTACCATACAAAACTTAAATAATTGATGATTTTATATTTCGTTTTACTAAAAATTGTAACGGCGATCCGTTTATTTTATGTTAAAAATAAACAAATCCTTCTTTTGTTAACAAATATCATTTGATTATTACTCGCGTCGAGGTAAATTTCATTCATTTTTTTAATTTTTTGTTAGAGCTGTTTTGGGCCAAACTACATATAAAAAAAATGTAAACAAAAATTTTGACCCCGTAACGTCGCAACGCCGAGTGGAATAAAGGTTGAACTGATGTACTAAAACACAATCAATAGATGGTGTGATTAGTATGTCTACTTACCACCAGAGTATATGAACGTTGGGTCAATTAGTTTTGTTTACATTTTTTTTATATGTAGTTTGATCAAAAACAACTCTATTAAAATTGAAAAATAATCAAAGAAAATTACTATGATACGAATTGAAAAATAAAATAATTGATTAACAAAAGAATAATTATTATATTTTTAACATAAAATAAATAGAAAAACCTTTGGTTTACAAGAATTTGATGTTTAAACATCGAACATTATTTGTGTTTTGTGAGGTTATGTCAGATGCTTTATGTTTGTTTTTGTTCAAGAATTTAAATTTTTCTTCAACATTTCTATTAGGAGCTCGTTGCTGATCATTGTTTTTGTGAAATTTGTTATTCCAGGCAGCTCATATGGTTCTTTTAACATAAAATTTACCATACAAAACTTAAATAATTGATGATTTTATATTTCGTTTTACTAACAATTGTAACGGCGATCCGTTTATTTTATGATAAAAATAAACAAATCCTTCTTTTGTTAACAAATATCATTTGATTATTATTCGCGTCGAGGTAAATTTCATTCATTTTTTTAATTTTTTGTTAGAGCTGTTTTGGGCCAAACTACATATAAAAAAAATGTAAACAAAAATTTTGACCCCGTAACGTCGCGACGCCTCGTGGAATAAAGGTTGAACTGATGTACTAAAACACAATCTATAGATTGTGTTTTAGTACATCAGTTCAACCTTTATTCCACTCGGCGTCGCGACGTTACGGGGTCAAAATTTTTGTTTACATTTTTTTTATATGTAGTTTGGCCCAAAACAGCTCTAACAAAAAATTTAAAAAATGAATGAAATTTACCTCGACGCGAATAATAATCAGATGATATTTGTTAGCAAAAGAAGGATTTGTTTATTTTTAACATAAAATAAACGGGTCGCCGTTTTAATTGTTAGAAAAACGAAATATAAAATCATAAATTATTTAAGTTTCGTATGGTAAATTTTATGTTAAAAGAACCATTTAAGGTGCCTGGAATAACAAATTTCACAAAAACAATGATCAGCAAGGAGCTCCTAATAGAATTGTTGAAGAAAAATTTAAATTCTTGAACAAAAACAAACATAAAGCATCTGACATAACCTCACAAAACACAAATAATGTTCGATGTTTAAACATCAAATTCTTGTAAACCAAAGGTTTTTCTATTTATTTTATGTTAAAAATATAATAATTATTCTTTTGTTAATCAATTATTTTATTTTTCAATTCGTATCATAGTAATTTTCTTTGATTATTTTTCAATTTTAATAGAGCTGTTTTTGATCAAACTCCATATAAAAAAAATGTAAACAAAACACACTGACCCAACGTTCATATACTCTGGTGGTAAGTAGATATACTAATCACACCATCTATAGTTTAGAAACATTTAGAACAGTTTTTATCATGGAAAATTCCATAGTAGAACCTTTCGCTATCAACTAACTTATTCTATTTATTAATAGCTGTCACCGTAACAATATATTTTTAGAATACAATTAAAATACAACAAAAAATAATGCCGTAGGTACGGGTGTCATTGTTGAACAAAAACAAATGTCCGTTTAACTCTTAAAGATTTTAAATACAAATGAGGTTAAAATTTTATTATAATAAAATTATTTAATTATAAATATTATGTATAATTAAAATTAAATAACAAAAACAAAAAATCAAGTTTATGGACTTCCATTCCAATCTTCATCACTCCAAACATTTATCTTATATGGATTCTACTTTCTGCTCTGGAAATAGCTCACATAAATCTATTCTGTATATTTTGGAGATGATATCTTGAATCAATATTTTGAATACCCACAAGAATGTCTCTAAATTCGAAAATATTTTGAATTTTCATTCAATGCCTTGGAAATAGTGCTATAAATGATTATAGTACCAAATAACAGAACCATAAATGATAAAGAATGCCCTTTCTGAAAGGCGAAATTTATATTTACCACAAATTGTAAAAATAAACATAGCACTTGTGTGCTCTAAGGTATCGATATATTTGTGATTGGTTCGTTAATACATAGTACGTTTATACTCAGTGTTCAATCTGGGTTCAACCTAGGTTATCTTCCACTATAAATAGAGTCGAGTCATCTTATAGTTAACTCGACTCGATCCTAAAAAAATGTGAAGTCGAGTTAACTTAACTCTAACAAAATGCAATAAACATGGAGTCGAGTTAAAAAACAACAGTAAAAGTTAGTTCAAAGAAAACAAGAACATTATTTTTAATTTTTTTCGAATGCGAGGCAAGCGTATCTCCATTTTGCATTTTTTCAGATTTGACGTCTACTAGATATTTAATTTAATTTTCATATTTTGTTTGTTTTTAAAACATAATGGCGGCAGAAGTAAACAATGTTAACTCGGTTTCAACCTCGTGTTAACTTAATTGCAGTTTTAACTCTGCAGTATAAACGGTAAATAAGATAACTCGAAGTTGATCCAAAGTTAACTACAAGTTGACTCGACCCCGAGTATAAACGTAGTTGAAGTGAAATGAAGTCTCCAAAACATAAAAGATAAATCGGATGTGAAAAAATTAGTTTGTCGGTTTTCGTCAAATTTTATATCAGACAACAACATATCAACAAATGTTGTAACATCACTTTCGATTCGAATTCGATAGAGTTTATGACTCTTATTTCAAGAATACAATTATAGTCTATTTCGCTTTTTGATTATGCTTTTTCTAAAGCGACGACTTTTTGTTGTGCACTTTTTGTTTCCTTCACATCGATAAAGTATCACTAAACAAAAATTTGTGTGATAAAAAAATCATGAATATGAGTGGAAATGGGATGTTGTTTTATTCGAGCAAGCTGAGACAGCAGCAAAAAAAGCATAATATTGAAACACGAAATAGTATACAATTTTATTCTTAAAACAAGAGACATAAATTCTATCGAATTCTATTGAAAGTGATGTTACAACATCCCACCCCAGATAACTTTAATTTACAAATTTGAATACATTAGGAGTTTGAAAGAAAAAAATAAGAAGCTCAAATGATGAAATGATAAAATTTAGCTTTACGTACTTCTATCATACATAAAGGCCGGTACGCTGCTGAAGTGAAATGAAATTTTTCATATAAAATTGACACAAGCGAAAACGAAAATGAAAATTTTACCGCTCAATTTCACTTTGCGGTACGCCGTTTAACCAGCGACATGGGAGTTTTCGTATTAGAATACAGATGTCACTATTTTATCTCTACACATTTTTCACTTCACTTTTATCTTCCCGGACGATAAATGTGAAGATAAATTTTGAAAGTTTTATTTGTTTTTGCATTTTGTGGATAATCAATTATCCAAGTGAATTTTATTGTATGAAATATCAAATAAATTATAATACTATAAGGGACATGATATAGGCAGACATAAATAAAAAATAAAATTAATTTTTTTTATAATTCATGTCTAGTTGTCAGTTTTATTCGTCTTTTTGCTTTTATTTACATTTTTGTTTCGATACAAAAAAAAAAAAAATTAAAAAAAAACTAGTAGTGCCATCTTTAGATTTAATCCATCTATAGCCGTTTTTTGACAGCAATGTTCTTTATAGATATTATAATTTATTTGTGAATTATATTGTCATAGACAACATGAAGTTATACGCACTAAAGTACTTGCGAAACTCGTCAAACTAAATTTTCACGTGAGATTTATCTTTCTATTTTTAGAGACCAGTGAAAATTTCATTTCACTTGAACAGCTTACTAGGCTTTAAAAATAAAAACGCAGGGAGAAATGTGTAGAGATAAAATAGAGACATCTATGTTCTAATATAAAATATTCATATTCGCTAGCGAAACTGCGTACTACAAATTGAGAATCAGCTCATTGCTATGAAATTTTCATTTTCTATTTTGCTTGTGTCATTTTTGTATGAATAATTTCATTTTATGACAAGTGCAGTATTTTTTAACTTATGTTAGGGTGACCAGATTTTGTTGAGTGAATGTGGTACAGGTAGAATGGAATTTTAAAAATAAGTAAAACTATTTCAATTTTTTTTGTTTATAAAATTCAAAATTCAAAGACCAATAATAATAATTTGCATTGTATGGACAAGCACAACGTATGTATATTCTAGAAAGTTTAAGAAAACTCCATTTAAAAATAATATTGATAGAAAATTGCAAGGTTGAAATCGGAGCCGCGGAGTTTCTAATTATTTTCATTTTTTTAAAGAATTCGGAGTCGAGGCGGAACCCTGAAGAATCGGTGAGCTCCGACTAAGTTTTTTGTATTATTTTCCTATTCCACTTAATTGTGAATTAGATATTGTGATTTACAGTTGTACAGTGCCCAAATCCTTGAATCATAATTTGAAAATGAGTTATAGACTTATAGGTAATTCAGTTGCTCGAAAAAAATATGAAATTCCAAAATTCAGGATCATAAAATAGTTCAAATGCAGAAAGAAATTCACGAAAAATTCAAATAAATGGAAAAAAAAAATATTTTATAGACATTTTTAGACTTTTGTTACAAATTGAAATATTTCTGGCACACATCTAGATTTTTATAAATTTTAAGTTTAACTTGGGCTGACAATTGTGTTTCTGGATTTGCGTTTTGTGGATTTTCGTTTGTGAATTTCTTTGTTTCTGCGGATTCTCTTTTTCTTGATTTTCATTTCTTGATTTTGGGTTTCTGTATTTTCTTCTAGATAAGGAATAATTATATTGCAAACGGAGCCGAACATTTTTCCTCAGACTCCACAACCTTGAAAAACTGGCTCAACTGGTATTCAAATGTTTAAAACAAACAGGGTTGATAATTTAGTTGAACGCGAGACATGACCAAGCTTCATTGATGGAACCATCATTTCAGTCATTAATTTTGTTAAACTACATTTTGACTGTTAATGGCAGAAACGTGTATCTTTTTCCATTAGTATTGAAATTTTAATGCCTCAGTGAGAGAGAGAGAGAGAGAGAGAGAGAGAGAGAGAGAGAGAGAGAGAGAGAGAGAGAGAGAGAGAGAGAGAGAGAGAGAGAGAGAGAGAGAGAGAGAGAGAGAGAGAGGGAGAGAGAGACCGTCGATTTATCCGTCGAACTATTCCATCTGAGTCAGAATCAAGTTCAGACGAACATGAAGATGAATGGTCATCTATTGATAATTCTCCGATCTTAGAGAAGTTTTTAGGTCGCCCTGGGATAAATGTTGATACTGTTCCCGAATCCATAACCGACGCGTTGAACTTGTTTATTGGAGATGACTTGTTCACACATTTTGTAGAAGAATCGAATAGGTATTATTATCAAAATATAAATAATTTCAAAATACCTAAAAAAAGTGTGAAATGGAAGGATATCACGATATCAGAAATGAAGAAGTTTTTGGGACTAATTATTTTCATGGGGCAAGTTCGAAAAGATAGAAGAGACGAGTACTGGACCACAGATCCGTGCACAGAAACGCCCTTCTTTGCAAAAACAATGTCTAAAGATAGATTTAGGCAAATATGGAATGCTTGGCATTTCAACAATAACGAGAATATCAACAATGAATCAGACCGATTGACAAAAGTCAGACCCGTAATTGATTATTTTCTCCCGAAATTTCTGAACATATACAAACCTAAACAGCAATTATCCTTGGATGAAGGCATTATACCTTGGAGAGGACGGTTATTTTTCAGAGTTTATAATGCGGGAAAACTCATAAAATACGGCATACTAGTAAGAATGTTATGTGAGAGCGATACAGGATACATATGTGATTTTGCAATTTATTCTGGTCAGGGGTCACGGCTGATAGAGACAATACAGACAGTTGTATCTCCATATACAGATAACTGGCACCATCTGTATATGGATAATTATTATAATAGTGTTGATAACACTCAAGCCCTTTTGCGAAAAAAAATTAGGGTATGTGGAACCATCAGAAAAAATAGAGGTTTACCTGACTGTCTAAAAAAGACAAATCTCAGTAAAGGGCAGACTATCTTTCGCCGTAGAGGGGATATTTTAATTCAAATCTGGCAATCAAAGTAAGAAGTGAGCCTTATTTCGTCTATACATTCGGCGGAAATGAAAGAGAGTCACAATATTGACAAAACAACACGCCAAAAAATAACTAAACCAAATGCATTGATTGATTGTGTCGACCGTGCAGATCAGTATTTGTCTTACTATTCAATACTCCGAAAGACAACGAAATGGACAAAACGAGTAACAATGTACATGATAAATTGTGCATTGTTTAATTCCTTTGTTGTCTATAATTCAACAAAAAGCAACAAAGTAAAATATAAGAAATTTTTATATGAAGTAGCTTTGCATTGGGTTTCTGATTCGATACGAACCGAAGATAACAATCAAGAGCTAGGACCATCCACTTTCAGGAATAGGGCGCCTAAACAAGATCCGCCAGCAAGATTGTCGATGGATATGAAAAAACATATTCTACAAAAAATTGTTGGAACCGGAAAGAAAAAATTTGCGCAAAGACAATGTCGCGTGTGTGCATCTCAAAAAGTGCGAAGTGAAACTTGTTTTATCTGTAAATTTTGCGGCATACCCCTTCATAGAGGTGAATGTTTTGAGCGCTATCACACTATGAAACATTATTAGTGTTCATTATTTACTTCATTAGGTTATTTCTTGATTGAAAATTATTAGTAATAAATAATAATGACGAAAATTATATTTTTTTTTTTTTGTACTTTCAATTGTATATTCTATATTCATTTATACAAAAAGTGCCTATATTTCATAATAACGACGAAGAATACATTCTAAGTTGCGAAAATCAGTTTCATAAAAGATTCAGAGTAGTTTTCAATTTATATTGTTTTTAGGCAACGACAAAATTTGCGAAGATTTTTTGAAAAATCGCCCGCTCCCGCCATAATACACCGACACGAAGCGCCCGATAACAATGTGTTAATATCGCACGTAGCAAAAATATTTATATTGCGCCGCTTAAGTAAGATATTGCTCGTTGGCTGAATATAAATATTTCACAAGTTGTATCGACAATATCGATTATCGATATATTGTAATTGTGACTACTGCATGCGACCAAATATTTCAATATACCAGGTTTACCGGTTAATTATGCGGATTTTTTTCATTAGATGAAGTTACACAAGTGTTGATGTATAATGCGAGTTGGCCAAAAAAAGAGCATTTGCGGAAAGTTTTAATTCATTATTTCAATTTGAAGAAAAATGCTTCTGAATGTTATCATATTTTTCGGGAAGCTTATTGTGAACATACTCCATCTCAAGATACTTGTGAACGCTGGTTTAAACCTTCCAAAAGTGGGGATTTTCAAGTGAAAGACAAAGAGCGTCCAGCTCCAGATCAACCGGAAAAGTTTGAAAACCAACAACTGTAAGCATTATTTGATAAATATGCGTGTAAAAGTTGCTCAGCAAACAGTTTCCGATTGTTTGTTTACATGTAATGGGAAAGATCACAAAGGAAGGAAACTGGGTCCCACATCAACTGAACGAAAGAAAAATGGGAAAACCGAAAAGGCATCAGTGAAATGTTGGTTCAACAGTAAGAACGATGTTGAAATGTTCGGCCATGTCATTGGTGGTGTACCACAAGCGACAATTCCAGTGATACTGTACGTTCTTAAAAACCCGCCGCTAGGAAAGAAATATTCAGCACGCAAGCACCGTTAATGGACCACTACACAATTAGCGAAGAACAACGTATCGACGAGTTGCTTTCCGGTTTCCAGAAAATGGGAGACCTACGACCGTCACATTTTTATCGTCGTATGATAAAGTTCATGTTATGTTATGTTATTTAGGGTTTTGCAGTACAAATTCTTGTAGGAATCCCGAACATAAAATAACATAACATGAACTTTATAATACCAAAATTGGTAATGAAATACAAATCAAGGGTTAAAAAATAGTTAAAGGAGTTCTATTTCAGATCGCAATTTTAGTTCGATAACCTTGTGCGCTGAATTAACAGAAACTTGTTTCATATTTTTATCTTTCAAACCGTAATACTAAAAATAGCTTTACCGCTCGTACGTATATCATGGTAAGGTAACAAAATAAACGTCTACAAAACGAGACGGTGTAGGATAGAATTTGTACGATACGTCCGTTAATCGATCAATCTGATTTTAGTGTTGGACCATAAATTATTTGGCTTAATCTGCAAAAAAAAAAAAAACAAAAACGGACAACACAGAAACAACAATAAAAAAATATTCAATTAATGATATATAGTACATAATTCGAGTTATGATTAATTAGCACAGATTAAGAAAATGCCGCCAAGTTAAGATTAATTTTGTTTTGATCACGAGATATTGTAAAATCAGCCTTTAGTTATTTGTTGTTTACTTTGTAATTTATGTGATCGAATTTAAATACTCTACACAAAATATTTCATGAGAAAAATTATTGTAACAAGACTACATTTCGTTAAACTGGTTTGAAAGATGAAATCATCACACGAGTTGTAAAATTATGCTATACTGTCTGAGATTTGCAGGCAGTCACAACAACTAATAACTTGAGCATCAATAGTATTTCGGACTTCGGTATTTGATTCAACAATGCAGAAATGCGCGCTAATGTATAATATTTTGTATCCTTATCGCCTCTTTACCAACAACAAAATATAAACAAGAAAAGGTGAATGTCTTTATGTGTGTAATAAAAAGTTAAAATCAAATTGCACTAGGGGTATCGTGTCTCGTGTGAGAATCTGTTACATTTACGTTTTAAAAATGCAGATTATCTTGTTTTGTGGTCAATGATTTCGTTTTTATTTAAAAATATAGATTTTTAGTGTTTACTATGTACTCGTACTCGTACGTAACCAGTTTATTTAATAAGAGAATTTCGCAATTGTACCTTCTTGTTTTGTTGCAATAGAAAGCTTTTTGAAATAGTTTCTTGCATTTAAATATCGATTGCTTAACTAACATAAGTTCTAACCCACGCTTTGGAGCAGAGTATCACGTGAATATTTGTGCTAGCTTTAGGCTAAAATAATAATCGATGCCCGTATATATTAAAATATTCTGTTATTCTAGATATCTTTTCGGTTATCTGTAAATAACCCCACCAAAGTTGCGTTTTTATTGGAAAGCAAATTTATAAGTTGAGAATTCATTCCACGCTTAGAAAAATGTTGTATCTAAATTCCCACATAAAGTTTTTAACTTTGCTTGTTATTGGCCTTCAAACCTCACCTAAATTTATTCTCAGAAGGTCATGCAAACAATAGTGGCATTTATAACAGTAATCTCTAGAAAAGCCTACGGAAAGCTCGATTAATACTTAACAACGTACCACTCAAAATCAAGCACTAATAACTAAACACCACGGAAAATTATGCAACACAAAATTAATTCTCCAATAATTTCAGAAAGTTGAGTACTATGTAGCGTCAAGAAAACACCTCCACTCTAAAAATCGAATACATACCTTGAATCGTATAGGGTAGTCAAGCCAACATCTACAACTTAGGTCCGTCACCTAAAAGTAAAACCTGGACGCGGAAAGAATTAAACATTTGATAGCCTTCGCCATCCAGTTTAAAGATGTGGAAGTTAGTAGCCTATAGCTCCCCTCAAATAATGTGTAGTCTATAGCTCCCCTAGTGTAGCCTGTAGCTCCCCTCAAATAATTGCGAAAATTTCGAAAATATAAAGATAATTCGTAAATAATTCTGTAGTATGTATAAACAACTCCAGAATCAAAATTTTCTACACAGCAATACGATTACCTGTTAACAACTCTTAAAACCAATTTAACTTTTTTCTGTGCAGACACACAATTACCTAACTTATAAAATTAATTATACTCGTACCTGTGGGCAGTGCGAAAATTTCGTTAATGAATTTCGAAGCCCGATTTACGTTGACATTCCTACTATTATATCTGGTATGAGTCCACAAAACCATATCGAATGATTTTTTGAAAATTGATTAACCTATTCCCTATAATTTCTATTAAACATAAAAAATAATGATTCTTATAATACCTTTGCCGCGAATCCTAACCATCCTGGTTCTTCTCTAGATCATCGATACGTCGCATAAGATTTACTAAAGTTCTTGCAGACATTTATGCCAACAAATCAATTAGTCTCAACGGAATTAACTCAATTGGCCTTAAGAACTGTTACAAATTTTTGACTGTATTCTGTTTCACTACAATCTGGAAAATAACTAATGTTCAAGAGCATGCCACAAGAGTGTAGTGTACAGTACGAGAGCAATTGATCTTCCTAATACGCTGGTTTCATCCAAACCAAAGTTGGAATAATGGCACAAAAGTTGACTGTACAAGTTGAGAGTAATTGGGCTTCCTAGTACGCTGGTTTCTTAAATTGAGAACTTCGTTTTTGCCACAGAATCCAGGTGGTGATGGATGGCGCTATGCCCCATAATTTTTCTTATTTTCATTAATGATCTCTTACCCGATATTCTCGATCCAATTCATTTTTATGCTGATGGCAGCACTTGCCTTTTATTTTGCGTATTTCTATTACATCGTAAAACAACTCTTATGTATTTTCCCCGGTAGAAAACGCACCAACTTTTGGAATAGGTGGTCCCAGTCTGGACATGTCTGAATCTATTCTTGGGCCAGTTAAGTAAATAAGCAGCCGATGCTAGATATCCTGGTTATTTACGACGATATACATTTTATTTTAGTTCTTCGGAACCCTTATAAAATTTTGAATCATATGTGTATTAGACAGAAATGAAATATAATTCACATATTAGAGCTGACACATTGAAGACCAATCTGGCTGCACTCGACCGTTTAGAACCGAGCTAACAGCTTCTCTGCCCTTGATTCTCTTTGAAAGGGACGGAATGTGGGAGCTTTATTTGTCTTCTACTAATATTTTCAAGGCTTGTGTTCGGCAGAGGCAGAGCCCTATGAACTTCATTTCGTAATGCACTGCGTTGTTGCGTATTTGTAAATACACATTAAGCGCAATAAAAGCGCTAAATTTGATCAAGCCTAACACAGTCGTCTAATTCGCAATCATCATCAACGTTCGATACAACCAAAAAATCGACAATAGTTTACATTTATGTATTATTACAACGATACTCCGGAGGTCCCGGGTTCGATTCCCGGCGGGTAATGAAAAAATTACGGCTGGTTAATGTAGGATCAATGAATGAATCATTTATTATCCGTTAAAAATAATGATTACGAAACTTCATAGAGAAGCTGCAAAATCCCTCTATGGGATGTAGCGCCAGCGAAAAAAAAAAAAAAAAAAAAAAATGGTTGAATCCTCGATGAAAAATATTACAAACCGTAAGTCAAAAGTTTTAAGATATTGAAGCGCTTTGGAGATGAAAATTTTAAATTAAAATATCGCGAATTATGTAGCGATTTTAAATTTCTCAATGATTTCCTTTATAAAACATATGTTTTACAGATTGAAAGCGAAATTTCTACTAACCTTAAGCGATTTTTTGCATTTATAGATTAACAAAGGAAATCACAGGGGCACAGGGCTATCCACGGGATATGATGTACAATAATGCTCCATTTTCAGGTTCTCCCGAAATATGCAAACCGTTTGCACATTTTTTCAAAAGTTCCTTTGATAATGCCGATTTAATGAAAGCTTCAGCAGACTATGACGGTCGCTACAATATGCTGAGCAACAAATATACTACGATCCAACTCGCTATCTCAGAAATTTTGAATGGTTTAGAATGTTTAAATACTGCTGGAGGTTTAGGTCCGGATGGTGTCTCATCATTTATTTCGAATAAATGCGAACATTCTTTATGCGAATCTTTCCTTCATTTGTTTAACGTAAGCCTGTTGAGAGGTGCATAGAGGTATTTCGATTCTGAGCCTGTTGAGAGGTGTATAGAGGTATTTTTCGAAAGCTGTTTGAATCGTTAGTTAAATCTAGATTACAATTTGTTATAGAAAATAGAATAAGTTCTCGCTCACACGGTTTTCTTCAAGGTAAATCAACAATTACCAATTTGATGGTTTTTGTAGCGACATATTCGAGACTGTTGGAAACCGTGGACAGCTGCATGTGACCTCTAAAGATTTTTCGAAAGCTTTCGTTAAATTAGATAATGCAATTCTTCTGCGTAATTTAATTGCTTTTAGGTCCGATTTCATTCCGCTTAAATGGGTTGCGTCGTATCTTTCAAACCGTATGCAATGCGCCAATATCGCACAGTCCATTTCATTCTTGTAAGATGTGCCTTCTGGAGTTCCACAACCACAAGGTAATCATCTCGGACCATTACCTTTCATAATATTTATAGTAAGTGTTTAGTGTATACGACTTAAAAATTTATGCGGTGATTAAGTCTCGATGAATTTTGTAGTCTACAATAAATAAGTTGTAAAATGCGGCTGGCGTGCGCGGAGGCCCCATATGTTATCGGTAAAGTTTGTGAGATTCGTTTGTGATCTTGTTTCTAGTAATTTGCACTTTAGCAATCACATTAGCTATATAATAAATAAGGCATTTGCAATACATGGTTTTATTGAGCATCATGGTGGTGAGTTTTGTGATCCTTTCACTTTAAAATGTCTTTACTTTACTTACGTTAGGTCAGTGTAAGAATATGCCTCAGTATTTTTGAATTCTTTCTATCAAACGCATTCTGATAGAAAAAAACATTTTTTATTTATGCACTGCGACGTCTTCCCAATTTGAATCAACATTTTGTTCTAGACCTTACGTAAACCTTCGTTTATTATTAAATCTACAAACTTTAGCGCGTAGAAATTGCGTGTGCCGTTTTTGCTCGTGACATTTTATGCTCCAAAATTTGGTAATTCCTCTGAACTGCTTGAGAGATTTAGTTTTTATGTTCCACAGCTAGCTTTAAGAGCGCACTCGGGCTTTTTGCGTATCTCTTATTGCGCAAAAAATTTTAGAAATACAATATGAAAATTATTTTAAATGCTTTTGTTGCTATCAATCGAAAGTACAATATTGTTGAATTTAATATTTCAAGGACGTTGTTTAAAAGACGGCTGTTATAGTCATAATAATTTCATTTTATGGTTTTACTTGATTGTTTATTTGCTTGATTTTTTAAAAAAATATTTAACGTGGTGGTTACAGCAATTTTGACGTGATAACATTTTACACCGCATGTTCAGAAAATTGACCCGAAATTTAGCCCTTGGTCGTGGGCAATTACTCATCAACTATAAGCATTACCTTTAATTTAAAGATATGATTACTTAGGTTGGTCCTTCGGCTTTATGCCTCACACATAATATTATCGCAATGACGTCATCAGGCCGCAAAGCAACCCGCGCCGCGAACCTCTGATTTCGATCGATTTAAATGCTTGAACCAGTGTAGCGAGAGAACTCATCCGATCGGGGATCCGATGGTGTCAATTTTTGTATAAAACACCAGTGGTGGTTAATTTATTTTAAATTAAATTAATTAATCTCCATATAAGTTTTAATAAAAACTTCAAACTACAAAATATCGATTTACAGAGATTGAGGGCACTATAGCGAGAAAATTCCTCATCAACAGAATGCATCATCTGAGCGGAGCCATTCTAGTGTCAATTTGTGCGTAAAGAATTTGTAGCAGATAATTTATTTTAAATTAAAATAATTAATTTTCACATCAATTTTAATTAAAATTACAAACTAAAAAATAGCAATTTACAATGCTTGAAAGCACTGTAGTGAGAGAACGCCTCGTAAAATTTAGATCTACAAAGTGACGATTTACAATGCTGGAGAGCACTGTAAAGGTAGAATGCCTCATCTGATAGGAGCAGATGTGGCATTCTCCCGTAGCCAGTACGTATCGCCATATGTCAGTGTGGACTGCGATATGCCTCTTGTGCTTTGCGGCGATTTCAACATCGATATCATCACTAAACCGGAATTCGTGCGGTTCGTCAACGACACCTTCGACCTAGACTGTGTCTGCAACACATTAGGCTCGACGACTTTGGGAGGCACTTGTCTGGATCTCACATTCGCCGGCACACCACCGCTGAGACCTTCCACTTCATATCGTACTTCTCGTACCATCGCCAAGTAATTAATCGTTTGCAAACAACCACCGTACTCTCATTTCAAGATGCTAATAATAAATAAATTTAGTTTAACAAACCCATACATCGTGCCCTTTCTCGCATCGCTTATAAACGTTATCACGGAAAACACCTACGGCCATGTAGAAGACACAGCCTACCCCGAATTTTTTAATAAAAGTTTAGTTAGTGTTTGTTGAAAGCACAAAGGAGTAACATCCGAAACGATCGGAATTTCAGTTTGGAAATAAAAATAAATACATATCACAATAAGGAAGTGCCAACACCAAAATAATTCTGTTTTATTATATAAAAAACAATTAAGAAGACAAATCAGTCGAAATGCACGGAAGGGAACGGATATTTCCGTTAAATAGCCTTTAGAGTTTTAGACTTTCTCTTTTATTAAAATATATCTTTACGCGAGTAAAACCAATAACATGCAGCGTTACACTTTAAACATCATGCTTACCTTGTATATGCATCACGGTTACCGTACACCCACTTATGAGATCACTAAGAAAATCGTGCTTCCATGAATAATTTTTCATAATACGATAGCATGGAAATGTTTTCAACAATGTATTTCTCCAATTAAAATTGCTGCAGTTGTTCTTACATTCTTTAAGTTCTGCACATAAAGATAAGAGAAAAAAACGTTATTAGGTAATATCGTACCCTGCTCTCTCTTTCTTCAGTTACTTACCATTTTTATTTGGTTTCGAATATTCTAATTCATTGTTTAATTGTTCTAAATCGTAATTTAACCGATTTATATTTACGGTCAATACGGGTGATATCGATGTCGTTTGATTTTTACTATTTTGGTCTTCTAAATTTAGATGGCTGTTTAGGGTTTCGGTGGAGATATTATAAAGGGCACTTTTTGATTCAGATTTACGTTTTTCGATTATTTTCTTCATTTTTAATGCATTGACTTTAGGAATTAATGTTTAGGCGTGATTCGATTCTTCTGAATTAGATTTTTTGGTATATACTATAAATAGTTTTAGAGATGTGTTGTTTGTATTATTCTCAAATATTTCGGTTGAACTGAAAATAAAACAAAAAAAATATTTATTTGATTGATTGTTAATTGTTTCGTAAAAAAATTAAGTTCAAGTTCATGTTTAATTTATTTAATTCTCATGGTCTTTGAAAGCGATTTGCTGAATCATCTTCTTTCAAACAAAAAAAAAACATTAGCTTGATGTAGGTGAAAAGGTATACAAGGTTTATTTTTACATTATAATAAAAGCGTTGATAAAATAAATGTATATAAGAATTAAACAGGATTTGGCCAGATACTATCTTACAAGTGAAAGAAATAACTTCTTGTGGTTTATAATACGTTCTAGTAAACTAGTTCATATGTGAGTTGGTAACTTTTTAATTAAACCAATAGAGTTGCAGACTAAAGTATTGAGTCATATCTTCTAATCACAATCTATAGGGATTTCGACCAAGGTTTAAATAAATTATGGGGTTGCGTGTGACATATTTGACTTACTAAAGTAATCCGTTTGAACAAAATCGGCGAAGAATTGTCTCGAAGAGAAGGAAAAGGGATAAGAAAATTCAATAACGAAAATCATTACGCCCTCAAAGAGTCACTGTTTGGTTTACATTGTAACCTATCACTGTTGACAGACTTCAACACTGTAAGATTTTAGAACCTAAATTAAATATCAACGATATTTCTGAGGAGATCGAATCGGGACTGCTTGAATTATAAATCTAGTTATTTTAAGAAAGCATAAAAATATTTTCACTGAGATATTCATTATTTTATGGATACAGCCCTAAAATTCAAAGGTTATCAACATTTGGCTCATTTTATACTAAATGTTGACCTTCACATTCAATTACGTACACATATCGCAATAATTTTTCAGACTCAGCTGACAAACAAAAAATATACAACATAGCCGCTAATCGATTCACATGTGTATAAACTTAATTTACCACTCATTTAAATAGATTATTTTAGGTGTCAAAAGCGATTCTCACAAAATCCTAAACCGACAATAATTAAGGTAATCATGTTTAACTTTGTGTAGACCATTAATTGAATGCATCAGGTGATGATTTTTTTTTCTATTTTATTTGGTCATGTGTTTGCTGACACAATACTATATTCAAGCAGCCGTTAAAATGAAAATTTCTTTTTTCAAGACCACAACAAAAAAGGTAATTTACTTAATTTATAAATTATTGTTGCAATAATTATCAAATTAAACACGGTGTACGTTGTCTTTATTTGATTGATTGGATTGTTTTGTCTGTTTCTGTGAAAATAAAATGTGATAAACGACAATTAACATCGCAGTAAGCCAATTTGTAAAATACAACACAATCATATCACCCAGAATAACTAAAATTAACATTTTGGGCACGCGCATACGTTTAACCGACTTTTTGAATATAAAAGCTAAACATCTCATTATCTATTTTGTTTACATTCTTTATGTTTTGATCATAAAAGTCACGGCTCGTTAAAAGTTGAAACAAAATCAAATTCTGACGATTTATAATATATTCTGTGTGACTTGTGCCAGCTTATTTTATGTGTCAATGTTTTATCAAATAGGGTTAGGTTATAAGTTTACAAGTGATTAATGTGATATTCGCCACTACCGAGCGATACCTCTGGGCTCTAACCCCGGCCCCCGGGGTTATTGTACCGCCTTTCTTTATTGCTCCATATAGCCAATCCCTTCGCAAGCAACTTAAGGTAAAATAACACGCAGAAATCGTTGACTCATACAAACAATTTAGTGCAGTTTGATTATTGATATTCATTCACTTTTCAGTATTGTAGATACGAGTATATTGAGAGCTTGTGGGATTCTAAGCTGGTCCCAAGGTAAACTGGGGAAAATAATTCTTTATCACGAATGGTCCTTATAATGTAGAAAATAGATCGTTATAATGGAAAATATGTAGGGAACGTGAAACATTATTGGTATTGTAATGTAAATGGTTCTTAATTACAATACATCATCTTTAAATTTAGCGTCATTTCTATTATAGTCAATTAATTTCTGATGCGCTCTTGACTGTGTGACTCGTTTCATTTAGAAGGCATAACCTAATTTATACTTATGTTTTTATAATTTACAATCAGCCACAAAAATGTACGTGCAACGTAAAAGCCACTCGAATTATACACTAAGACCGGTTTGGTATCATAAATTTCCTGTTTTCACTAAATTCACATTTTTATAAAATTCCATGTCACAAAAATTTGTGTACAGAAAGCTTAATAATTGAAAAGCCAAATTTTATAGAAAATTTAAAGAACTCTAATTTTCTCCATTTTCTTTAAAAATAACTTTTTATTGCTATTTTGATTGGAGCCGGTGGTTCAGTTGGTGGTTTTAGTTGTTTCAGAAGTACTGTACATAGACTAGCCCATTACCTACTATTTTTATTATTTTCTTTGGGTTTGTCTCCTGCTTAAAGTAACTTGATAAAGATAGAGGGGTGGTGGGTGTATTCTTTGCAAAACCTCTAAATAAGTCAACGGTCATCACTATAACGTTTTTTTGTTTTCTTTATGAAGCTTGTGCGAACCTCATTTTACGATTACCAATTATTAAATCTTTATTGAAATTTCCTAAATTCGGAGTCCACTGCCTGAATATTTTCCATGGCTATTGTCTGGAATACAAAGTAGCCACCAAAAGAAAAGGAAAACGAATATAACCATTTTACTATATATTGTTTTTCTTTTATTCTCTTGACACAGGTAGACTATGAAATTCGACATGTGTGGTGGAAATAAGATTCAAAAATGATTTTTGGATGAAATTCTGGAATATGGCTAATTAGGATAGAACTTGTCTATCCCTTACTCGATTATGATGAAATTCAAGATTTGCGATGGAAAGGTGATTTTAAACTGATACTGCTAATTTCAAGACTCTACACTACCGTTAGTAGTTTTAATTCTTTAGCGCGTGTCCGCCACACACTTGAAATACTCAGGAAACACAGCCCAACGTTTAAACCGAAGGATTGGGGGGAAAAGTTTCTAGGCGAACTTGAATATTATTTCGAAGCTAATCTCGATCGTTAAGCAATTGAAATAGATGTTTACGCAGCCTCAAAGAAACTTCAATAGCTGCGCTACAGAAACCTCATTAGACAACAATTTAATAGCCATATTGACATATTCCACACAGCCTCATCCAAATATAATTTGTGTGTCACATTTCCTTCTATTAGTTGAAAACGTCAAAATTTATCATAATCGGTTAAAGGTATATCATAATTGCTCATATTCCAGAATTTAATCTTGAAATCATTTAAGAATGCAGTTTCCAACCCATTTGTTGAATTTCTTCTAAATCGGTTAAGAAATATGGAAGTTCCATCATACTTGGCCATATTCCAGAATTTTATCCAAAAATCATGTTACAATCCCTTTTCCAACACACATGTCGAATTTCATCATAATCGGTTGAGAAATGGGCAAGTTCCATCATACTTGGCCATATTCCAGAACTAAAGATATATGGGCATAATATACTACAATATGAAACATTAAAGGTATCAGTTTAAAGGTTCATTTTCGTACTATGAGGAATTGGATAGAATCTTATACCACTGCAAAAAGCAGGAAAGGTAATGTAACACAGCATCAAAAACTGAATTTAGGAAAAAGGAACTTACATAATGCATATCCTATATAAACTTTTAGTTTTATAGGCTTCTACTTACAAGGGCCGTAGCCCACGATAGTACTGCATATAAAACACTTAAATCACGCTCTTGGTTTGGAGGAACACTCATCTTTATCATTCAAAAATCAAAGTCTAATCATAAAATTTGAAAAAAAATCTCTTCGGAAGGTTTGTGTAAATATTTTTGAATTTATTAAAACCGGTTTCCGATTAAAATACCGTTTCTCTCCGGTTCGGACTTAAGGATGGTCGGCTTAAGGAAGTTTTACTAAAGTCGTGCTTTTGAGTTGTGTTGCTTTTAGGATATTACCCTTCGAGAGTCTCGAGAACTATTGTTGAGTTACATGCTTGTACACGAAACTATATTATTCAGTAAATTTCAAAAATCACTGTAGTCTTCACATCGATGATATATACAAGCCTTTGCATACTGCGCAAAACAAATAACGCAACAGTAAAATTTTTCGAAAAATACCCTATTTTCAAACGCTTGTATCTTGGTGAAATGTCGGTTTAAATTTTTTTTTGTTTTACTTTTAAAATTAAGGAAATTTAGTCTACTTTCCAATGCTTGGGGTCCGTTTTTTATTATTTTTGTTTTTTTATGAATTTTTTTGAGTCAAACAAGAATGTTTTTAACGAGAAAAAAAACGCAAACTTTAAGACTGTCAACAAACTTTCCAGGGGTGCGATTCTGGTTCGATGATATGACAATGAAATAACAAAAATATCATCGGATATTTCATTTGCTTTTATCATTGTATTTTGTCATCAACATAATAAAAAGCGATTCTGGTTCGATGATAATTAAAAATAATATAATTATCATCGATGAAATACAAATGGCGATTCCGATTTGACGAGTTATGTTAAACTTGTGTCAAAATTGGTGAAAAAAATTAATATTGTTTCATTTTGTTTTTGTCGCTGAAAATTTTTTATGAACAATGATAAAAATTAGTTTCTTCGCCTATTCGTGTTTTTATAAGAGAATATTAAACGATTAATCGAAAATACATTTTCTTAAAAACAAGTGTGAACCGATTTTAGTGAAATTTGACAAATAGGATGGATCATGGCCATTTTCCATCTGATTTCGATGAAATTCTTGCGTTGGAAATGGGATTCTAAAATGATTGCAAAATTAATTTCGAAAATTAATTTTTGTTACAATAAAATATATTTTTTCGTTGATTTTCTTAATAAAACATTGAACAAATCTTAAGAAACACGGTTAGGTATCATGAAAACAACTCTTAGTTAGGTACCATGAAAAAATATCAATTTTGCACTTATACTGCACTAATTTTGCACACCGAATATATATTACGGCTAATGTGCATACAGCAGCAAATGTGTACATAACCGGCAAATGTGGATTCGCGCCTGGTACTTTTGGTAATGTGATTTCAACCGACGTTTACCTACTAAATTTGGACAATGTTCACATTTATCAGTTAACGTTGGTAAATGTGGATATATAATTTAATGTAGACAATTTATACTAGTGTATTTTTCGAATTCACAACATTGGAAAAGTAAAAATATTTTATAAGAAAATAATATTTAATAATTTTAATGTTTTAATGATTTATTAAAAATTAAAAACAATAATTAATGGAAAAGAAAGATTTATTCTAATTTTAAATCTAAATGTCCATTTTTCAGAATATTTTTAAAATAGACGTTAATTTTAAAGAAGATTGAACAGTTTTAAATAATTTTTGCGGTATTATTTCTTATCCGATATAATGAATAATGACAAAATATGAATATTTCCGATTTGAAAACCAATATAGATATTTAAGCCTGAATTCCATAGTGAATAATATAATAGTTTGTCAGTCAAAATAAAATGAGACAAAAATATATAATCGGTAGTTGTGTAAATGAAACACAAACCGAAGTCAGTCAAAATTGTATCTACAAAAAATGTGTGTCTGGATTAGTGGATCGCCATAATTATGGTTGAAAAGTATCAAATCGAGATCATTTCAACTAACACATCTGCATAAATATTGTGTACGATGAAAAATATTTCTCGCACACACTAATAATTTTAATAGCATGGCGATTTTATTTTTAATTTGTTGTTTTATGACGGAAAATCTTCGAAAAAAACAATTCTGATATGAGTAATAATAATAATTAATTTTTTAGATAATTTTGAGACTTGAAATAATTGAATTAACACATACAACTTAATTTGTTAACTAATTTTAGGTTATGTACAGTTTGTCAAGAATGAGTTTACACATTAAAAATAAATAAAATTTTTCAAGTTAAGTAGCAAAAAATATTATTTTTTATTTCTGTTTAATTTTTTTTCTGTAAACAGTTATATTTACATATCGCTTTTAAAGAGAATTCAATTAAAAAAAGGATAATTCAATGCAAGAAAAACAAAAAGTACAACAAAAACAAATTTTATTCAAGTTTGCACGTGTCAAATAACTCTTTTCACAATTCTCTTTTTCAATTTCATCAGCACTCTTAACGAGTAGCGGTATTTTACCGTTACCTTTGCTTTGCAATGTGTTCTTGTATGATATTGTAAACTAGTTGGTGATTAGTTTTTGCTTTGTACGCGTCACAATTTCAAGTGTTGTATTTTTAAAATGCCTGGTAAGAGAGTATCATTTGAGGTGGCCCAACTGATATATTACAATCACCATTTGGGTAAAAATGTGCACGAATTATCAGAAATGTTTTCTGTTACACGTAAAACAATATACAATGTGTTAAATCGCGCTGAAAACGAGGGTAGATTAGAGCCAAAGCGTGGAGGTGGCCCTAAGCGTAAAATAGCTAAACGTGCAGACCGCTTAATTATACGAAAAATCTATCAAAACCCTCGGATTTCGACCAGAACTCTTACAAAGGAACTTCAGGAAGAATGCGGCACTATTGTTTCTCATGAAACAGTACGCCAGGCCATATTGCGACACAAGTCCCGAAAAACAATTTACGATTTAAGTAATATAAAATAACCGATGAGGGACTGAGGGACCAAGCAGTTTTTGGTTGGACACTCGTTTCCTCAAGTATTATAGGATAACCACGATTTGTAAGACCTTAGGCGGTGTTTATTAACTGAACGAAGACCGATCTGATTTGTTTGTTCGCAAAATAGTACACGGGAACCAGAATTAGTTAGGCGTTGGACAGTGCTTGTTGACTGAATAAAAACCGATATGTGGTTTATCAGTCTTTTGTCGGTTAAATACTATCACAATTAACGTGGTAAAAGTTTAACGCCATCTTACATAGCGACCGGTTATTTAGCGGTTATTATACTCATCGATAATTTTGTGACGAACTTTAAACGGTTAATGCATCGTGTATTTTTTTTTTGTTCTTTTATTTATCATTACGAAATTTAACCAATTGTCTGAATATTATGAAAATGTTTCGGCTTTTTTATAGACATAATGTATTACTTGTAATGTAAATGACATTCACTGTATTTTCGATTTGGTAAATCAACTCTAAATTTTTACATTATATGTAAAACTAGAGTGTATCGACTTAGTGAATTATATTCAACTAAATCAAACTCAAATTATTTATCGTTTATCAATCGTGAGTTTTTATATTTTTTAGATAAAATCGGCTGTATTTCGTACTTTTTTTAGGTTTAAGTTTAATATTTTACATTATACATTTAACCGACTTGAAACTGTAAATTAGGTTACGGTTGATTTTTGTTTGTCGGGAGTACTACTCCAGATCTGCACGCAAGAAACCTCTACTTTCCGCACAAAATGTTAAAAAGCGTCTTTCTTTTGCTACGATGCTAATATCCGAACCTGTTGACTATTGGGACGATGTCATATTCTGTGATGAGACGAAGATGATGTTATATTACAACGATGGACCGACTAGAGTATGGCGGGAAGCATTGGCATCTTTAGAAAGCCGTAACATCATTCCTACTGTAAAGTTTGGAAAAATGTCCGTAATGATTTGGGGCTGCATCTCTAGCAGAGGGGTGGGAGACTTAGCATTTATAGAAAATACAATGAACGCACAACAATATTTAGACATTTTGAAGAGATGTTTGATAAGCAGGGCGTTAAAATTCGGGTTTATTAAAGACAATAAACCGCATTTCAAATTTTATCAAGATAACGACCCTAAGCATAAGGAGCATAGGGTGCGGATGTGGCTTCTATATAATTGTGGCAAAGTTATGGATACACCAGCCCAAAGCCCCGACTTAAACCCGATTGAGAATTTGTGGGTCTATTTAAAGAAACGGGTAGCTAAAAGGCAGCCAAAGAACATAACAGCACTTAAAAGTGCAATACTTGAAGAGTGGAAAACCATACCGAGCAGTTATGACTTGGAAAAGTTGGTTCATTCCATGAAAAAACGGTTGCAATGCGTGATAAATGCTAACGGTCATCATACCAAATACTAATTATTTATTAAGGTCTAGCCCTTAATTGATAAATTAAGGTACATTCTATTAAAATTATCATCTTGTCATTTGTGAAAAGAGTTATTTGACACTTGCAAAATTGAATAACATTTGTTTTTGTTGTACTTTTTGTTTTTCTGGCATTGAATTTAAACTTTTTTTAATTGAATTCTCTTTAAAAGCTATATGTAAATATAACTGTTTACAGAAAAAAAATTAAACAGAAATAAAAAATAATATTTTTTGCTACTTAACTTGAAAAATTGAATTTATTTTTAATGTGTAAACTCATTCTTGACAAACTGTATTTGTTTGCTGTCAAAACACTAACAAACAATAGTGTGGCATTGTTATGGGAAAGATTTTTTTAATTTTGTATTTTATGACGGATAATCTTCGAAAAAAATAATTCTGATATAGTCATTAATAATAATTAATTTTTTAGATTATTTTGAAACGTAAAATTAATCGAATTAACACTAATACCTAATTTTGATTAATAACACTACCCTGCAAAATTTTAAAAATGTGGTGCCCCTGGACAATGAATAGTTGTTTCCGAAGTAATTTTTCACGCTGAATCCGAATATGGGCTCAGAATTGCTCTATCACGTCAGGTTTATGAGATATTCTAACCTAAAAGTGTAAAAAACACTGTTTTTTGACATATTTGAGGTTATGTGGCACCGCGATTTTTACTTTTTCAAAAAAGCCATTTATGGGATCTTATAGTACAAGTCTTTCTCTTTTAAATGCCGTTGAGTTTGATCAAATATCTTTTTTTTTCACCGAGATATCGCATTTTCGAATTTGCATGTTCATGAATTTCTCGGTATACAGTATAATACCACTAGCACTACCTACGGTATAAAATTTTCGTATACCGAAAAATTCACGAACATGCAAATTCGAAAATGCGATATCTCGGCGAAAAATAAAAGATATTTGATCAAACTCAACGGCATTTGAAAGAGGAAGACTTGTACTATAAGATCCCATAAATGGCTTTTTTGGAAAAGTAAAAATCGCGGTGCCACATAACCTCAAATATGTCAAAAAATAGTGTTTTTTGCAGTTTTAGGTTAGAATATCTCATAAACCTGACGTGATAGAGCAATTCTGAGCCCATATTCGGACTCAGCGTGAAAAATTACTTCGGAAACAACTATTCATTGTCCAGGGGCAAAATTTTGCAGGGTAGTGTAATTTTTGGTTATGTTTTTGTTTGCTGTCAAAATGTGTCCATCAAAGTTTACTATAATAAAAACAATAACAAAATACTTTGTCTTTGTCACTCTGATGGATTATTTTTTTTTGTGTTTTTCCAACTTGAAGTCAGCTCAGTCAATTATTCACTATGGAATTCAGGCTTTACGATTGTAAAGAGAGAAACTCTCTTGGCGAAATTTTAATGCACAGTGCGCATACTCAAAACCATTTTTTTGGAGAACGAAACCAATTAACCAATATTTACTATTATCAAGAGAGGAAACTCTCTTTGAAGATTAATAATTTTATCATTTTTTATTATCATCGAACCAGAATCGCTTTTGATATCTTGATGATAAAATAGAATAAAAAGATGAAAAGCAAAGACGAAAGCAAAATGACAAAAACAATTGAAAAATTCCATAATATTTTTGATTTTTCATTATCATATCATCGAACCGGAATCGCACCCCAGTACGTAAATTTTGTTCGCAAACCGAGAATTGAGAGTAGAATAACCGCAAATTTTTAGTAGTGGGAGATGTGTGTATATTAGTGGCTACGTGAAAATTGGTATGCGTTATTGAAATGGGATTCTAAAACGATTCGTGGATGAAGTTCTGGAAAATGGCCAACTAGGAAGGAACTTGGCCATTTATTAACCGATTTTGATGAAATTTGGTATGCACGATGAAAATGGGATTCTAAACTGATTTTTGGATAAAGTTCTGGAAAATGGCCAACTAGGATGGAACTTGGCCATTTCTTATCCGATTTTGATGAAATTCAGCATGTACGATGGAAATGGGATTCTAAAATGATTTTTGGATAAAGTTTTGGAATATGGCCAACTAGGATGGAACTTGGCCATTTCTAATCCGATTTTGATGAAATTCAGCATGTACGATGGTAATGGGATTCTAAAGTGATTTTTGGATAAAGTTCTGGAATATGGCCAACTAGGATGGAACTTGGCCATTTCTTAACTGATTTTGATGGAATTTGGTATGCACGATGGAAATAGGATTCTAAAATTATTTTTGGATGAAGTTCCAGAATATGGCCAACTGGAATGGAACTTGGCTATTTCTTATCCGATTTTGATGAAATTTGGTATGCGCGTTGGAAATGGGATTCTAAACTGATTTTTGGATGAAATTCTAGAAAATGGCCAACTGGGAAGGAACTTGGCCATTTCTTATCCGATTTTGATGAAATTTGGTATAAGCAATGGTAATGGGATTCTAAATTGACTTTGGGATAAAGTTCTGGAATATGGCCAACTAGGATGGAACTTGGCCATTTCTTATCCGATGTTGATGAAATTTAGCATGTGCGATGGAAATGGGATTCTAAAATGATTTGTGGATGAAGTTCTGGTATATGGCCAACTAGGAACGAAATTGGCCATTTCTTATCCGATTTTGATGAAATTTGGTATAAGCAATGGAAATGGGATTCTAAACTGACTTTTGGATAAAGTTCTGGAATATGGCCAACTAGGATGGATTTTGATGAAATTTAGCATGTACGATGGAAATGGGATTCTAAAATGATTTATGGATGAAGTTCTGGTATATGGCCAACTGGGAAGGAAACTGGCCATTTCTTATCCGATATTGATGAAATTCAGCACGCGCCTTTGAAATGGGATTCTAAACTGATTTTTGGATAAAGTTCCAGAATTTGGCCAATTGTCATGGAACTTGGAAGTTTTGTATCCTATTTTTATGAATTTCAGCATTCACGATGAAAATGAGATTCTTAAATTATTGATAAAATAAATCATTAAATACATGGAATAATGATTTTAGTTTTTCACTTTTAAAGCACATGTCGAATTTCTTTTATTCGTTTAAGGAATAGGTAAGCGCCTTCCAACTTTAACATATAACTTTAACCAAAAATAATTTTAGAGTTTTATTTCTATAGTACATGCTGAATTTGTTTAAAATCGGATAAAAAATGGCCAAGTTCCATCCTAATACGGCTTATTCCAGAATTTCATCTAAACATAATTTTAAAACCCAATTTTCATTTCAAATGCTGAATTTCATCAAAATCTTATAAGAAATGGCCAAGTTCCTACCTAATTGGACATATTCCAGAACTTTAGCTAAAATTCATTATAGAATCCCATTTCCATCGCGAACACCAAATTTCATCAAAATCGTTTAAGAAATAGCCAAGTTCCATCCCAGTTGGCCATATTCCAGAACTTTATCGAAAAATCAGTTTAGAATCACATTTCCATCGTGCATACCAAATTTCATCAAAATCGGTTAAGAAATAGCCAAGTTCCATTCCAGTTGGCCATATTCTGGAACTTCATCCAAAAATAATTGTAGAATCCCATTTCCATCGTGCATACCAAATTCCATCAAAATCAGTTAAGAAATGGCCAAGTTCTATCCTAGTTGGCCATATTCCAGAACTTTATCCAAAAAATAGTTTAGAATCCCATTTCCATCGTACATACCAAATTTAATCAAAATCGGTTAAGAAATGGCCAAGTTCCATCCCAGTTGGCCATATTCCAGAACTTTATCGAAAAATCAGTTAAGAATCCCATTTCCATCGTGCGTACCAAATTTCATCAAAATCGGATAAGAATGGCCAAGTTCCATCCTAGTTGGCCATTTACCAGAACTTCATCCACGAATCGTTTTAGAATCCCATTTCAATAACGCATACCAAATTTCACTAAAATCAGATGAGAAATGGCCATGTTCCATAATAATTGGTCATATTGCAGAACTTTATTTAATTTTCTATCGTCTCTTATCGGCGAGTATTACAAAAAAAAATCGTACGATCGTTAAGGGTTAACAAGTAACTAACGCAAAATGTGAAAAAAGTCGTTTTTTTATTTTGATGAATACTTGTTCCTTTAATTGTTTTGTAAAACTTTGATCAATCTGTCCGAAAAAACGGTTGGATGGATCAATTTGAAAATAATACAGGGCTATTAGGAGTACATTAAACTGTAAAATGACCTGGCAACATTAGTATTGTCATCAATATTTGTAAAGTAACGGTAGATTTACTAAGCCAACCTAAAAAGTCGTTTTTTTGTACTTTTTCAAATCAGTATTGAGGGTGAAAAAAAATTTGTTCTCAACTAATCATTAAAGGGTCTTGTAGGAAATTTACTGAAGTTTTTAAGGCTGCCCTAAAGTTTACTGTGCAATCATTGGTTGCTGAGATATCGATGATCAAAGGCAAAAGGATCTTTTTTGATTCAAAGTCAGATATCTCAGCAAAAAGTTGACATAGAGAGACCAGAATGAAATTAAATTTACGCCTAATTAACAGGCTAACCGACCTATGCATTGGTTTAACTTAAAAAAAATTTCCCGAGCCCATGGTACCTTACAAAAAAAAAAAAAAAATTCGAATTTTTTTTCTTCGCGCTCTTTCTTATGATTGCGTGATAACGGTAGCTCACAAAAATTTTCCGTTCAAAAGTCTCAAAACTAGAGATTTGAAGCTTTAAAATGCTTTTCTTTTCATCTCTATACGACCGTATTTTACTAAGATACAGCTCTTCAAAAAACACTAAAAAAATTGAAAAAAATTAGTGTTCCTTTAATTTTTTGGAGTAGTGTAGAATAATAAATAAAAGTTGACCACTTTTGTAACCCATAAAATAACCCCCATAATTTGCCTATAAAATCGAGACTTCCATACATCTTTCTTGTCTGGCAAGATTAAATTCAGGGACAGGATAACGTTTCCATTCGTTACGTTATTTGATAACGTTATGAAAAGCTGGTTTTCGTTAAAATAACGTTATAAAATAACGGGTATCTGCAAACGTAAGGTATTATAACGTTACGTAACAGTACGTAACCGCTAAAGAAAACGTTATTTACAAAAAAAAAATATTTTTATAATGGAAAAATAAAATTCAACTTTGGGTTTACATTGTAAAATAAATAATTCACTTTATTAAAATAAAATATATAGTTAGGTACATAATTCATTTCATTGCATTGGTATCAAATTTGGTATTCATTGGTAACAAAAAACCTATAAAACTAATTGAAATTTTTATTTAATCTTATCATTAAAATATCTTCAAGTGTTTGTGGTGCTAAATTTTCCCGCAAGCTACTTAAAATAAATCGGAGGGACGAAAATGCTCGTTCAACTGTTACTTGAGTAGGCGGAACACCAAAAATAATTTTTGCCAGTTGGTATAGAACTGGTTTATCAGTATTTTCTTTGTACCAATATTCCAAAATGGAGCTTTTATAACCAATCCGAGGAATATTATCAAATTCTTCCAATAATGAAGCAATATTTATATTTTCCTTAGATTGACTCACTACGGAACCGGCATTAAAAGAAATTTCGGTTAACATATTTTGGAACTCATCCTCTTCGTCGTCATCGATATATTGTTCGTTAAGTTTTTCTCGTGGATTTATTAGAGCAGAACACTGTGATTTTTCGCCTTTTATTTCTTGTAATTTTAGCTTCTGTACGGTTTTTAATCGATAAAGTTGATTGATACCTTGGATCCAGAAAAATTGCTGACTTGATGGTTATATTGTCTATAAAACTGTTTTCACGTTCTTCCATGTTTTTATTAACTATTTTCGCGAATGTTGAACTTAGTTTAGCTGTATTCAATTTGCATTTCAGCCATTCTCCATAAAAATCCGTCAAAGTTAGTTGCTGTAATTGCAGAACATTCGTTGCACGTGCTGCTGGTTCTAAAGCTTCTTTGATCTCTTTAGCCTTGTCCCAATGGATCGGCTGAAGATGAAGCTCATTATTTGTATTAGCAACGTTAATGAAAGAATCTTTATATTTGAGTAGCACGTTCAACATATTGTACGTTGACGACCATCTGGTTATGCAGTCCAATGGAGGAATAACCAAATTATTATCTTTAAGAATAACGGTCGCAGTTGGCTTTCTTAGTTTTTTCACCAAAGACCTTACTTTATTTAAACAAGCGTCCTGCGTTTTGAGACTATCGTTGACCGCCAATTGCAGTGTATGCGCTGCACATTTAATGCTTCGCATATGGGTGTTATTGTTAGTTATAATAATATTTTCAACAATATTCTCTAAAATATTGGGGGATTCTTCTGAGTCTGACCCCAAATGGATCTCATCAACATCATCCTCATCATTTCCGTCTAAATCTGGATCATTATTTTCACTTGCAGCTTCATGAAGAAGCCGAATTGCTTTCAATACATTTGATCCATTATCCGTAGTTACAGAATAAATTTGTTGTGGGTAAATATTATATTTAGATAAAACATCAAGCACCTTTGACGACAAATATTCACCCGTATGTCTGCTATTTAACTCTAACATTGCTAATGTCCGTACAATAATCGAAGAGTTTTCAATAAATTGGATGTTAATTCCCAAAATTGATCGATTTAATCTTGTTGCACAGTCTAATTTAAGTGAGATCAAACGTCCTTTCACTTGTTTACAAATTTTCATTTTAATTGAGTCTGCCTCGGATCTCATAGACATTTTTATATTTTTGACGTTAATGCACAATTTTGGAACGTTGCTTTCGTTCACGGATTTCAATATTGGATCAAGAATTTTACGAAAACCTGTATCTTCTATTGCAGCTAACGGCCTGCCATTGACAGTAACAATTTCTATACAAGCGTTGTGGATATCAGCTGTTGAAAGTTTTACCTTAAGAAAATCGGACCTTGGTGTGATGTAGTAGTTTAAAAGATTCGATTCTTTTTTTGTTTTCGGCTGACTTGGCCCACAATTCAACTCGCTAACTTCAGGATTCGTCTTTTTTTTAATTATTATTTCGTTGAATAAGTTAACATGGTGAACTTTAAGGTGTTTCAGCAAATTCCCAGCGTGATTGCCCTTCACACTTTTTTTACATTCGGACTCACATACATTGCACACATTTTTATCGTCTATCGCGTTATATTTAAAATAGTTCCTCACGTTATTGGTTGGATGTCGCGGCATGATAATACCGGCAAGAAAGACTCTCCTCTAATCGTTGTGTGTCATAACTAAACGGTATACAATACAAATTCACAATCAATGTTTTTGTTTGAACATTTTTTTTTGGTTATAAAATCTACTCACGTTTTAAAATAATAACACCCTTTCACAGTAGAAGCAATAAATTCAATTGTAATTTATTTTTTTTCTATTTTTTATATGAAAATACCAGTTAATAAATTTACTTAATTTTATTAATTATTTAATGTTTGCGGCCTTTTTTACTACAAAAAAAAAAATTTGCAGCTAATGTGTCAAATTCAGTTTAAATATTTCATAAATACAATCACAGACGGCGCAAATACTAAATGAAAGGCAAAACTAAACAAAGTTGGCAGCACTAACCGTTTTATAACTTTATAGTTCAGTGTGATTATTGTGGTGTTGCTTTGGTAAATTTTTTCCAAATTTACAATAATTGCATTGTATAAATTAAAAAAAAAAATTTACACAATGTAAATTTATTTAATTTAAATAACCTAAAATACCGATACAATAGTTTGTTACGGAATGTTATTAGATTGGGTATTGGGTATAATAACGTTACGTAGCGATACAAAATTAATGTTACGTTATTGAGGAAAAACTCAATTTTAATCGTTATTATAACGTTATCGGGTACGGTTACGTTAGGGTTCCGGTCCCTGATTAAATTACTGCAAAAATTGTCATGCAGTGAGAAAGTTTTATCAACCAATCTTGTAAAATTCCGTGAGATATATGAGACACGATGTAAAACGCCTTTACAAAATCAGTGTAAACCCATTCTATTTGTCAGGACTATCAACGTTAGTAAAAATAAAGTTAGGCATATCGATTAAATTAGTAGTAGTAGAATGATTAGGAAAAAAAAATCATATTATGAAGTGTTAATTAAATGTCTAACGTTATTAAAGATGATACAAAATACAATTTTCTCAAATATTTTACTAAAACTATTTAATATATGTAGATATAGGTCTATAATTGAATCGTTTATTCGAGAAAGGGCTCATGTCCACTTTTTTCAAATTATTCAGGAAATAAAAAAAACTATATATTGGGCTAGATACTCGATACTCAGATAAGCAGATAATCAGTTAATTTTTGCGAATTTGCTAGAAATGTTATACACTATAATTTAGCAACCCAATTTGTTTCTGAATTTCAGAAAATGAGATACTTTAAAGCACTTTATCGTTTGTGCTGAATACAAAAATATATTTTACTTGGCTAAAATAATCGAGTAGCTTACGCAAACAAATTTTCGATTAGCAAATCCGCCATATTTATCGATTTGCGAATTGCTAGAGTATCGTGTATCTGGCCCATTGTCAACAAAAATAAATTTAGGAGGGAATTTGAGTTCGTTGATGAAAATGTGAGTCGCTATGAAGTGTTAAGCTGAATTTCAAGGTTATTTGTCAATTATTTCAGTTTTTATACTCATTTTTAACGCATGGACATGAGCCCTTTCTAGAATAAACGAATCGTTTATTCTTGAAAGGGCTCATGTCCACTTTTTCAAATTTGTAATTTAGGGCTTTTTGCAAGTCACATATTTTTTTAATATTTATTACGTTTACAGTATCAAATGCTCTTTGAGAAGGTTCTGGAATATGGCCATGAACTTCTGGATGAAGTTCTGGAATATGGCCATGTATGATGGAACTTGGCTATTTCTCAACCGATTAGGATGAAACTCGAAAGGTACAATGAAAATGGGATTCTAAAATGATTTTTAGACGAAGTTCTGGAATATGGCCAAGTAGGATGGAACTTCGTTATTTCTCAACCGATTACGATGAAATTTGAAAGGAACAAGGGGAATTGAGATTTAACAATGATTTATAGATGTAGGTCTGGAATATGGTCAAGTTTCATAATATTTGACCATATTCCAGAACTTCCTCTAAAAATCATTTTAGAATCCCATTTCCATTGTGCATGCTCAATTTCATCAAAATTGGATAATAAATGGGCAAGTTCCTTCCTAATTGGCCATATTCCAGAACTTTATCTAAAAAACATTTTAGAAACCCATTTCCACCGCCCACGTCAAATTTCATCAAAATCGATCAAGAAACAGGTAAGTTCCACTTTAATTGGCCACTTTTTAATCTTGTATCACAATCATAGTTTTATAATAATAAATATTGAACAGAAGTTCTCATCTTACCAGTAACAGGAAAAAAATGTTTTTAACAGACCTGTTATGCCAGTATAATTTGTAGCTCTTATCAATTTTTTTGAGTAGTGAAATTTTTCTTATTGATATTTTGGATAATTATCAATAAATGGAGTCGATTATTGATAAGTTAAAACTTTTGGTGCAACAGAACTACAAACAACTTATCAAAAACCTCAAACTTATCGCTTATCAAAATATTACTTATCATTTATCATTTCGCGAATTGGTGCAACATAATTTTGATAAGTGAGGGCTTATTACTTAATATAACTCAATAAAATACTTATCAAATTTAAATTTAGTGCAACAGAAAATTATCAAAAATTATGATAAGTTGATAAGTAATAAGTGATAAGTAGTTGTTGCTTCGAAAGAAGAATTAAAGTCGCCTTCCGGGGTAGCCTTCAAAGCGCGTAGCGATTCACGTTTTATATCTTCTATCGTCTCAAAATGATTTCCCGCAGTAGTCGTTGTCGTGATATGGATCGAATTTTTGGCGAAAAAGTCACAAGAACGAGCGCAGTGTGAGAAGGTGCAATATCGTGGTGCAAATACCAAGGATTGTCTGCTCACAATTCTGACCTCTCTTGCGAACAGCGTAACGCAAACGACGCATAACACTCAAATAATACTATTTGTTGATGGTTTGGCCGGGTGGAAGCAATTCTGAATGGACAACACCACGATAATCGATGAAAACTGTCAACATGGCCTTAAACACTTTCACGGCCTTCTTTAAACTGCTTATACCACTTGTAAACATTCCTTTCCGACAAATCATGGTCCCCGTGGGCTTTCTACAACATCCTTAACGTTTCTGCACCCGAAATTTCATTTCGCAAACAAAATTTAATGCAACTTTTCTTTGCTCAATATAATTAGAAATTGTAAAAATCCGAATGCACTTTTAGCGTCGTACAAAACCAAGCGTAAAACAAAAACTGATGAATGTTTTGAAATAAAATTTGTCACAGATGTATATCACAATACTGCACAGTAGTATAAGCATGTTATAAAATAAACGAAAAAGTAAAAACACAACAATATTTTACTTTTTAAATATTAGTTTAGTATTTAAAGAGCACATGTCCTGGACATGAGCCCTTTCTAGAATAAATGGCTTTTTTTTTGCAAGGTAGGTGCTGTTCCATTAACCATATGGTAATGTCGTCTTGCCATAAAACGTATATACCTGTCTCTGATACAAAACCGTCATAATACTAATTTTGACAAAAAGTGGACATGAGCCCTTTCTCGAATAAACGATTCAATTGAATATGCAATTTCGAAAAGGGCACATCTCGAAAATTTTGACAAAACCGTTTTTTCACGTTAATGTGATGGAAATATATCCCCGCACCTATTTTGTTTGAAATAGGCACATCTCTTGTATTAATACTGCTACCAGTGTTGATGTGTATGACAATAATTTCGAAAAGGTCACAACTCTTGGAGATGTGCCCTTTTCGAATTTAATGCATTTTACTAATCGGCGAAGGCGATATATATCCGTCTCTTGCTAACGTGATTTTGATATATAAAAATTTCGTAAAGTTTATACAGCACACTAGGTATAATATTATTGCAAATTCTTAATTAACTAAAAAACTGCTTATCAATTTTTAATTTTTTTTTTACTTACAATTAAATATAAAAATTCATATTTAATCACAGTTAATTTCAAAATTCATTTCTATTCTTATTTGTATATGATTAAACCTAATATGCATTTTTATTGAATAGTATTGGTCGTGTGATCTTCATTCCGAATCACTTCACCAGCTCCTGGCATTTGTGAACGGTGATTTATTCCAAATTCGACAAATTTAAATCAAAAATTTCTTTTTCTTTTTGTGTTTCTCATTGTTAATAGACTGTTACTCGATTCCAAAAATGTTCGATCGAATTCAGATCAGATGAGTGATCACGCCGTTGTAATTTGCTTAATTAATTCTGTCGTTTGCTCTGATTGACGTATGGTTGGTCGTTGTTTTGCTGAAAATACAAGCTTATACTGGGGACTTTAATTATCCGAACTGCAATGAAACATTCTTCTATCACCTCTAACGAATGATGGTTTATAAATCTTAATTATTTAGAAGGCATCATTCACAAGCAGTTGCTCGAAATAGTTTGAAAGACCCGAGCCGTTCCTTGTTTATCCAAACATAGTTTTGATGCCGAAAAGGAGGAAAAAAGTACTATGAATTGACAAAATAAAAGCTAATCTGTTTGGTTCTGCAGGTCGTCATTATAAATGATCTCAGCCCAATACAAACTTTCGCCCTAATATACGTGGTAGTGGTCTTTTTCTGGCATGAAACATGACAATTTATTGTCTGGAAAATGGAATGATTGCGGTTGTTTACATTCATATTATTAGCTCATCTAATTCTTGGTTATACCGAAGAAGATAAACCACCACGCTTGTGTTTTCAGCAAGATAGCGACCTAAAGAATACCTCGAGGTAGCAAAATATTAGTTTAACGATTATGAAATGGGGATCGCGCAATGGCCAAGTCAGTCACCTGATCTGAATCCGATCGAACATTTTTAGAATCGAGTAAAAGTCTATTAACAATGAGAAACACAAAAATAAACAGAAATTTTGGAATTGAAATTTGTCGAATTTGGAATAAATGACCGTTCACAAATGCCAGGAGCACACGACCAATGTTATTCAATAAAATCGCATATTAGATCTAATCATGCACAATTAAGAGTAGAAATGAATTTTGAAATTAATTGTGGTATTATTTTGAAAATCACTGTACGTTTATGTTTCAGGAATTTCGAAAAGGGCACATCTCTTATGTATAAAATATATAAAAAATATAAAGAATAAAGATTAACATTAAATATTTATATAATTTTCGATTACTTTTTGACCCTACATGTACCCTTAAAATAAATTGTATAAATTTATTTACTACTTTAGAAAATAATTAGTTGTCTTCAATTCCTGAAAAATTTAATTTTTCAGACATGTGCCCTTTTCGAAATTGCATATTCAATTCATTTTATTACTTGTCTCAGATTTCTTATAAATTGGCTATAAGTAAACTTTCTTCTAGTGAGAAAGAAATATGTATGCCCATTTTTAACAATAAATTAAATAATAATGCTACAGGTTTGATTAGCTGAGATTTCAATTGAAAAATGAAATAATTAGATAAATTATTAGAGTCAGAAGAAAGTAGAAACTAAATCTATTAACTATTAACATGAAAATTTGATGAGTCATCAAAATACTTATCAACATACTTGGACTCAAAATCATCAGCAAACAAATTACAAATATCATTAGCTTCAGTAGATTCAATTGCACCAAGTTTTATACATGATGGATAATTAGATCTATTAGTAAGAGACTAAGTATAGCTCCAGATTAGCTTGGAATTCTCTTTAATACGACATTCAACATTTTTGAAATAATTTGACGAACACTTGCGGATGTCATATTTAACACGCTTAAAAATCACATAATGATTAAAATATTTAGATTTACGGTGTCGATTATGTTAGTTTTCTAGATGAATTAATTTAATCAATTTATTTGTGTACCAAATAGACAAATTTAAATAAGCATCATAATGATTGCTAGAAGGTTTCGTAAAACTTTATACAATAGAAATTCATAAAATTTATCAATGGCTTGCTCCACATTACAATTTATAAATGTATTATTCCAATCAAGTGACTCAAGTTCGAATAATATTGCGTGATAGTCAAGTAATTTCAGATTGAATGCAGATTGGGTGATTTTCAACTCGTATTAAAAGTGGCGGATGGTAGAGATCGATTTTAGTTAGATTAAAAGTATGTAACTATCCTTCCATTAACCATTATGGATTTAAAATTGAGAGTAGACAATATAAGGTCCAGAACTCTTCCAAGAGAATTCTTAACATGATCATGCTGTGTCATGCTCATTAAATATCATAGTCTCCAGTAAGTGACTAGCACCCGCCCATGCGAAAATATCAGATATGAGACATTGCGATTACTGCTCCAACTTCCACCAGGTAAGTTAAAATCACCTAATATTAAAAATTGCTACCCATCCGGAGACTCTAACATTAAGTTAGAAAGCTTGTTAAAAAACTTTTAATAATGCTCAAATTTAGTACTATTTGGAGAAAAGTATACTAGACATTGGACAATAAATTTACCATCCCAAGTTCTAAAACCTAATCCATATACATATTATCATAAATGTCATCTATTCCATCCAGCACAGAAAAAATAACGGTCTTTTTAATAAAATAGCAATGCCACCACCATCGGTGATTCTTGCAAGAAATTCGTTTTATGAAAAAGCCCAGACTATAATTTTGATTAAGATGCAAAATTAAAAAAAGAACGTATGTTTACAGCTAAGCAATTCCGAGTATTTCAGGTTGTTATTTAAATTTTTAATTTGATAGATTCTTTTAAAAAACACACAAACCAGCTAATTTTAATTACCTTTGTGCTTACGGATAATTACACAAGTCACCTTTGATTCCTAAAATATGTGATGAAATAACGTATTGCCAAGAAACTTTAGCACCACCTTCGAAATAATATTTACCTATATTTTTATCTCTTTTTAACTAACACGCGATTGACATTTTGCGAGCGAAACTCTATGATTTCCGCAATAAATTTCGGTAATTGTAAATGTGCCTAGAGTAAATTCAAGGTAAGTAAATAAATTTGCTCAATTTATTTATTTTTTTGAAACAAGCACCAGACACTTTTGAATATAATTTAATATTATTGCTTGTTAATGTTGATAAGAAACGCGATGGGCCAATTTACTTGGAGTTTCAATGTTTTGTTTTTAATTCGGTGATACTGATAACCTATTTTTGCATTGTTTATATTTATACCATTCTATGAGCAATAATTTTTTTTAAATTGTAATTTAAATCAGAAATAAACAATTTTGCTATTTTTCTTTGTATGGACTATCCTATTTTAGTGCAAGGTTACATTAAAACGTACGTAATATATGTGGCAAATTGCAACGTTCACATTCCCAGCGCATCGTTTAAAACAACATAAATTAATAATTGCAAGAAATATTCTGAAGATCCCCTAATCTGTATATTACTTAATGAATGAGGATGAGGAGAGTTATAATTACCATAAAAAATTTAAATTGATATGAAATGGCGCAGCACATTACATACGTTGAACTGGTGGCGGGAAATGCAAACCGAATAGTGATTTATGAATTAGGTGTAAACCATTTTTATATTATGTAATATAGTAGTTTCCTAAATAGAAAATTATACCAACTGATTAAATTATTAAAAAAATTTCTTTTAAAACCTTTCGTATGGTGGATTTATTGGTTGCCTTTTCCTTTGACGATTTCTTAACGATTTAACGACATCGATATATTATACATGGTAATGCGGCTCCTAAAATGTTTTGAGGTACAAGGGGTCTAAAATGCTTTAAAGAATATAAACACATTTCCAGAGCCCGAAATTGTTGAAACAATCAGTATCGGAGAGACATAAAATCGTTACCGCCTCGTCAAATGAAAAAACGTTTTCAATCAACCCTTTTCAGAACCGATAATGGCTTTTACGACGACTAAATAAAATACTAAAAAGGTTTTGCAGAAGTCTTTAACTTCTGGAGATACCAGACTTTTTCAGATTTAGTAAATATTTAATAAACTGCAAAAAGCCGTAATTTGGAAAATAAGAAAGTAGTAGCTGCATTTTTTGACGTTTGATCCGGTCCTGGTCAGATCATGTTTCATGAAACAACTATTCGGATCAAAATTTTGACCCAAAAACAAAAATTTGTCAATTTTTTGTTGTTGCTTTCAATGTAAACTTTGATTTGATCTGGATCACTATGCGTTAAGAAATGCGGCTAGTGATGCAAAATAATTAATTCTTGATCTTTTCCCCTAGCTGGAATTCTATTTTCGTCTTGATTTATCCATAAGTTTTATCTAATACAGTGTTAATCTAAATGGGATTAAATTAAATTCATTTAGTTCTATTTCCACGAAATTATGAATTAGTTTATCATTGCTGCGTGAATCAGCAGTGAATTAATATTATTTTTCGAACTTGTAAAAGCGCATCTTTCTTGTACTCTTGTTGTAATTCATTCGAAATAAAACGTAATCAGTTAATCGTAGGTTTGGCACACAATACAAAATTTAGTTAAACTAAAGAATTTACTTAATTTACTCAGTTAAGTTTAAAGAACTCTAGCCTTATGTCAGCGCCTGCAATATCAACTCCTCCAACTTTAGATGGATAATAATATCCTAGCCATTAATCATAATTTAAAAGTTTAATATGGATTTAATGTTTTTAGTTCTAATTAAATTTTTAGCAATACTCAATTTAAAATCAAACGTTAAAGGAAATTCCACTAAAATTAGTATAAAGTTATGACATTTCAAATCCACATACTTACTTATATTATGTGTTCATTTGATAAATTTTCCCTCGAATTAAGTCGAACACCAAGCGGTTCTGAAAAACGAATTTCATACACAGATCATGGTTTAATCTTTTGACTTTGAACAAGAAATATGTACAGTTCATCAATAAACCACTCTTTTGGAATTCAACTAATTCGCGAAATCAGGCATCGGGCTTAGTAAAAGGATGGCTACAATCCCTTAGTAGTCTTAGTTGTCTAATACGCGCGATAGGCACCAACTAGATAATCGCGGATTGGATGTTATGCACAATTTTAATGCTTTCAGGATCAGCTTGCATCATAATTTAATTTTAGTAATCTGGGGGTCAATTCTCGTTCCATGAAAAAATGGAATGATACAAATCTTTCCATTTGGTTTCCATTACGCCCTTCTCATTAGTATCTTTTCACGCAACAGCAATATGCGATTCTTGTTGTCCAAATGAAAAAGAACGCTGAAAATACGCTGAATACTACACAGCAAAACATATTTTATCATGTTTCGTATTAATTTCCGCTAGGTGCGCTAGGTAAATGGTGCAAATAATAGCTAAATAAATGATAAAAGAGATTATAATTTGTAATTAGATCTAATCACTCTCTCAAAGAGAGGGAAATAGAAAGTTAAACCAGTTTTCATCATTGATTGTCAAAATATAAAATAAATTATGTACTAAAATGGTCAAATTTTATTAAAATTAAACGAATCTAATTATTTAAGGATTTTTCTTAAATGAATTGAAATATTTTTAATAAATTTGCTTTTAAATTAGTTTTAAAGTTACCAGTATTATAGTTTGGTTGCACATTAAACAATAAAATTGCAAATTAAGTTCTTATACTGAATTTTCATATTCATTTATATTCTCACGATCAAAATACTCGGTGAGAAAGTTTTTTTCATATGAGAAGATTTTGACGTCATTTTTTTTCCTTCTCATGAAACACGAATGGGAAATCTGTATTTCTCACTGAAAATACTTTTCATTATACTTTTCACAGAACGAGAATTGACCCCCTGGTTGAGTAAATTTGATAAATATTAAATACAAAAAGAAACAAAGTATAAGTGAGGTGGAATTATTTTATTTCAATGTACTTTTTTAAATGAAATTGAAATCGCAATCTGAAATTATCGCGATAATCTTTATGTCTCACAATGTCAATACATTTATTGTATTGTATTTGTTCACAAAATATAAGACCAATCGATATTTAAAATATTTCACAAATAAAATGATGCTGCATCTACAAATTTATAATTAGTTTGCTTTCGATTTAATAATTAAAAATTTAATTCAATATTATACACAGCAAACCCAACCACAAAATTAATTAATGACAAATAGTTTCCATTTTTGACATTTCATTCGATTTAGAACTATTACTAAATAAATTATCTCCCAAAGAGAAAAAAGCCTGGGATGTTGTCGGAGATAATTTTACATTTTCCTGGGATGAAAGCCTGGGATAACTTCAAGGGGGTCAAAGAGAACGAGAATACCAATTTATCGAATGAAATTATTCAGTGGAAAATGGAAATTCGAGATAACCAAAAAGCAGAAATCTACCTGCTGATCCGGATTACTCTATGCGTCAAGAATCGCAAATAATTCGGTAATTTTGTACCTCTGCGTACATTCATTGAAAACAAATAAAAATTTTAATAGTGAGAAATTTAAATTATTGAAATCATAAATGAAAGAAATTGGCCGCTCTAATTTAAAAAAAAACTGTGCTCCAAAAAGCTGTCAAATGGTCGCCTAAGACAAAAATTTTCCAAAGAAAAGGTATTGTAAGATTTAGTTTTTTTTTGTCAAGATGAATGAAATCGTACTCAAAGATCACATTTTGTAAAAATATTAAAAATAGAAATAATTAGATGCACAGTCGTGCGCAAAATAATAGTAGTTTGTAGAGGTGGAAAACTATCGACAATTTCAACTATCGATAGTATCGATAGTAACATAAAAAACAATCGATAGAAAACTATCGACAGAAATTAAAAGACTATCGATATACTATCGATACTATCGGATAATAAATTTATAAACTTTATTCAATTACAATAGGTTGACTACAACCAGAAACTATAAAGTCAAGGGAGGTTATTATAATCGGAAAGTTTCCCAGTTTCCCACTTTGTTTTCAAAGCAGCCAATCGTTTTTATGTAAGAAAATCAGCATCTCAACATTTTTTGGCTTTCAGACCGTTTGGGTTGGTTGATCACCAATAATTTGACTAGCATATAAAAGGAATGACAACGAGAAAAACGTAACTAAAGTTATATCGCATAATAGCAAAACGCTCTTGTACGAATAAAATATCAATATCGATCTATCCAATTAAGACCATGAAAACGTCAGTTATCATAGTTTTAAGGGAATACGATTTTTGGACTCTACGATGTCGAATTCTTATTATGATAAAATCATAAAGTATTATCTCTAAAATTGATAAGGTTATGACTGATTTTATATTCTTAAAATAATGCGTTTTTAACTAAAAATCCAGTTAAAAGAATTCAAAGCCACTTTATAATACTCTTCAGTATAAACGATACAATTAAAGTGATCCGCTTATTCCTAGCAGCGAAAAGAACTAATTAAACCTTTATACTCCTCTCCTGAAAAAACAGTATTTTTCACTTATCATATTCTTACTTGGATAGGTCGATATATCGATAGTATATAAAAAGTATCGATTGTTTTCGATAGTACGAAACTATCGATATATCGATAGTACTATCGATAGATTTCCACCACTAGTAGTTTGTACTTGTATTTTGTGTATATCCTCTTCATGATTATTTACGAACAGTATCTTCGCTGATTGGGTCCTTCAAATGCATCAAAATGATCCGGATTTTCATCGAAAAATCATCTTCAGTGATGAGGCCCATTTTCTCTCTCCATCGTTTTCAAATGTTAATGGCATACCCTCCTCTTTAACAGAAAAAATATTTCCAACTCCAACCCTCGAAACTCAAAGCAATTATGGGAGACAACCAATTCAGCTTGGATGTCCATTCTCGTTTAAAAGTGCTATTTCTATGCCTCGACGGATGAGTGCTGTGTTAAAAGCCAAAGGCTGTTCCACAATTATAAAATTAATTTTGGGAATTTTTTGCTGAAGTTTTAAAAATGTGTTTCGCACATCACAAAAATCCTTTTAAAATATAAGCGGTGCAAAACATTTACTACCTCTGACATGTGTGAGCCGACACAGTAACTGTTAGATTCTCTAAACTACAAATAATTTTTAATCATATCTAGGCTGCAAAATATCTCAGACAGGAATTGGAAATTTCATAGTAAAGAGAAATTATTCATTCACTTCTATTTCGCACACGACTGTATAAAGTAAAACTAACATTTCCCCCTTTTTCTATTTCTGTTGTTGATTCCGCTTACTCTCCTTTTGAGATAGGTAAACAGATTTACCGAATTTAGTTTATTTACCTCAACTATTGGTGCCCAGCCTAATAAGTAACAATATTTTTGTAAAGTATTCGTGGAGCGCGCGTAACGGATTATTTCCTTTAAACGACCGTTCAGTTTTCGAGAAATAAATTATAACATAAATCACGGCAACTCTAAAACGAAAAAAATTCGTTGTTTCCCTATTTTATTCTTTATAATGGTGGAGATTATCCCAAATAAAAATTATTTTATAAAGATCTCCCCCCGCGGCGAAAAATAAAGTGTTTAGTCCTATTAACAGCCGTTTAGCCTGTATCTAGATAAGATACATATAAATAATAATATGTACAACGTACGACAACTCTAAAAAGAAAAAAATCTCGTTCTTTTCCTCCTTTCTCTTCTTTTTAACGGCAGGAATTTACACAAACAAAAAAAAAAATACTTTTGTAAACATATTTTTTTGTTTTTGTCTCATTAACGGTCGTTCATCAGTTATCGAGGTCGTACATATAAAAATTGATAATCATATTAAAAAATATTTAGGTATATTGTTTGTGGATTATTTCACTATTTATAATTATAATTATAATAATTAAAATAAATTAAGGTTTTTAATTGTATTTTATTTAATTTTATTTTTTAGATTCCTTATTGTGAAATTTGTTTTTTATTTTTATCTTGCGACCAAAAATTGTTTCATAAAGAGCTAGTCGCACCGCACAGTGTGTCAAGTTTTTAGTCCTATATTAATGGCTGTTAAACCGTTATCGATGATAATTAGTAATAGAAAATACGACAACTCTCAAAAGAAGAAAATTTCGTTGATTTCCCTTTTTTGCCCAGTCAGACCAATAACGGCCGTTTATCCGTATTTGGCCATTTTTTGTCGTAAAATTCTCTGAACTTAATGTGTCGTGCGTTAACAATCTAAATATCAAAATATTTTGCATGAAGTGGTAATAGACACAATTTTTATTATGTTGCACAGGTTTTAGAAGGCTTCGAAAAAAGAGGACGATTTTCCTTCCCAATCCTGAAAGCCTAATAGAAAGAAAGGTTTTCGTTTTTCAAAAATTGAGCCTTGTTCCAAAACAAAATTAAGCACTCATTTTATATCTTCGATCTACTATATTAATATCTTGATGCTCTGCACTTTCATTGTCATGTTTTTCTTCAACAAGCAAGCCCAACCCACAAGATTAAATTAATAAATGTCAGTTCAATAATGCTAGTGCAGCGCACTCGCGACGCTAGCGCCGGAACCCGCTGGTGCTCCCCTCCCGGATGTAGCTGGATCAATAAATTAGCAGAACACATTGTGGGTTGAAACCAAGGAGACGAAGAGAGAAGACGAATGGAAAAAAAAATATTATTTATAATTCGAACGTTTTAGAGCAGGGAGGCCCGAGACACAATCAAGTGGAACGCCATATGGCGGAATGTCCCGTTCTCCCACCTCTGCCACACTCCTTACGAACCAACATTTAGACGCTCATACTCCTTACTCCACTCACCCCACAGTAAATAAAAACTACTTAGTGTGATGTCATAATCATAACCCCTGTTAGGGTATACATATTTTTATTTACAAATCCAATCAATATTAACTACAGCGGCCGGGGTAACCCACTCGACACCCCCGGTCACAATTCGGGTGGTTGCGGGACGGAACTATATGGTATAGAAGGTGGTTGGGGTTATCAACAAAAAAAAAAGAAATCACCGAGAAATATATTATATATGTATAATAGTAACAATAAAAAAAAACAATATAAATGGGAAACCCGAACAAAACAATTTTTTGTTGTCCACTTACCGATTGGTACCCGGCATCTGTATGAAAACAAAAGAACGAAAAAAAATCTAAGGTACGTATCCCCTTAAGGCTAGAATTTTTGTGGTAGGGTTCCCTTACAGCGAATTGGTACTCTAACGATTAAGGAGTTGAATTATGGGCCACCCCTTTCAACCACCTCCTCCCCATGACAATTACTCCCGCGCACAATCCAACCACTCCAATGTTGTGTTGTGGGGGTTGGGTTTGTTTTTGTTGCCCCTCCTGGGTCTGGACGACGGCTTCCGGCTTAACGAGTACCTCCCTGGTTATCCCGGGATTCTACCATCACGCCCCGGTCACCTTGGTGAATCGCCTACGGATATCTCTCGGTGCCCCATCAATTGGGTATTCCCGTGATGCCTGGTTTGGTTTATGTTATATAACGTTGCATGGTGTTTTAGGTGGTTTTTTTCCTCTTTTTTTTATTTTTGGTTATTATTTGTTTGTTGTTTAGGGCCGTGACCTAATTGAGGCACACCACGGTTCTATTCATTCGATATGGGCCCTATAGTCTTTGAATCTCGGGTACGCACGATTAAATGTTTTTTTTGGTATTTAGTTTTTATTCAATATTCAAAGAATTTATTTTTTTTTTCGCTCTATTGGTTTGCACGTAACCCAAACAAAAACTCAAAACTGTTTCCTTTTTTTTCTTCCTCTGTTAATTCAAGAAGCTCGAAGCTCGCTAGATATCCTATAAAAAAAACACTTCCCGCCATAACTCGTTGGAAAAAGAAAACACCCGGGGAATTTTTCCAACATACGTGGGGACGACCCACCTGAGAACAGTCTCATGAGCCGGGCATTACGATTGATCATCTTTTAAGATCCTTGATATGATATACCCCGAATCGTTGCACTAAACTTTGAAAAAATATTGTACTTGGACAGAGGATTCGTCAACTAAGTGATAACTGTTAAATTGAATTTTATTTTTGTTATAACAATTTGTACAGTAAATTATAAAAACCGTAAATTTTATAATTTAAAATTAAATTAAATTTTAAATTTAAAAATCTAAAAAATCACACATAGTCCGAGAGACTCATTGCTTACTTTTATGTAAGTAAAATGACCCAAGCTGATCCGAGTTAATCTCATTTTAAGCTAAGTCAGTAAACTTTTATTGTGATCTATAGTCCAAAATAAAACATAAACAGGAATATGCATAATCTTTAGATCTTTTTTCGTTTAAGTTTCTGTGGATGTTATTTAATTAGTTATCAAGTTATGGTCCTAACCAAATTTCCTATATTTTATTCTGTGGGCACACAAAACTTCACTGCACTAAAGTACGCATGTGTTTTACATATTTAATGTTTACGCACTAACAGAGTAAGTATAAAATAATAATTATTTAAATAACATTTTTTTTATATATCACGTTTTAAAAATGGACTAAAAAGTATAAAATAATTTCTCCTAACCACATGCAATTTATAACCCCATACAGTCATTCATCTTTTCTCTATGAATAACGTTTTAGGAGTTCAGAGAATTTTTACGTTGATAAAACCAAAATGGTCTTGAAGATCATTCGAAAAGTCAAAAATTTGCCCAAATAATTATCGTATGATTATATGTATACATATTAAAATAAAAATTGGTCTGTAATAAGTTACAAAATACACAAAGAGCCGTGTGTAACTTGTTTAACTCTCTATAATTGGGTTCAACCCTTAGACCATATAATATAATGGACCGCTAGCGAAGTGGCGTTTCTATATAAAATTGTAAAGTAGCCTGTCTCCAACATCTGCAGCGCAAAGTAGCCTTGTGACCGATAGGGTAACTATAACAAGTATAATCAAAATTAGTACCCACAGATGTCACTACAAAATTCAGTAGATACATTTAGTACCAACAGATGTCATTGCAAATTTTAATTTACATATAAATAAAATAAAAAACGATAATTCAAAAATATTATTGTATTGACCTATAAAATGGATAATTTTATTTAACTTTGTTCTAACATAAGATTTATTATTTAGATTTATAAGATTTACGATGTATGAAGTTGCAGTGACATCTGTTGGTATAAACAAGCCTACTTAATTTGGTAGCGACATCTGTGGGTACTAAGTTTGATTATACTTGCTATAGTTACCCTATCGGTCACAAGGCTACTTTGCGCTGCAGATGTTGGAGACATTTAATTTTGATTGCTGGCGGTCCATTATATTATATGGTCTAAGGTTCAACCGTTACCGAAATGTAAATGAAAACGTCCAAAATATAAAAAAAATACTTTTCTATTTATATTTGCTTTTTTCTACTATTTACTGGCGGGTGGCGGCAATCACAAATACAAATATGTATGTATTTTTATAAAGAATAAAACAAACTGCGGGTAATTGTTCTTGTTCATTAGAATTCGTCCATCAGTTGATAAGGTGCAACTAAAAACAAAGCAGATCAAACATGGCCAAATTATCACTTATTTTTGAGGCGTTATCAGGCTCGCAGACCCAAGTTTCTACTTCAAAATATTAAGAACCTTTCTTTGAGAAGAAAAATTTCCCTCACTTTTGTTGTTCGGGCGAGTGGTAAGGCAATTTTTTTTCTACGACCAAATATCAATGTAATTAAATCCCGGATTTTCAGCGTATAGCAAACCTTTTCTTACTCCTGGTTTCGGCCGACAATTTCGTTGTATTTTTTACAACAGGAAATATTATTTTTATGCGGTTATATCGGTGTTTCTTTTGGAAATGTATTTGTAATACAATTATAATTGTAATTGTATTAAACCTCAAAACTTATAAATACATACACCAACGAAATACCGACACACCCGTAAAAATAAATAAATTTCCCTTTGTAAAATTTACAACCAAATGTTACGTTTCAAACGACTATTGGTGAAATGTACTGGGCTATTTATGAAATGCAACTTTTCTATATCGTCTTGCCTTAGACATTGTTTTATGCGCAAAATGGCAAGCAATTTAGGTTATTGGGCAAGAAAGATGGCAAATAAATCACCTAAATAAAAGATTTATTTGAATCAGTTAGGTTCGACAAACCACAAATAAGTATTGGTTTCGGAAACGGCCCCTGGTAAGTAAGGAAAGTGGTCTGCTACGAAAGAAATTTGTTTTGCCCTGCAAAAAACAATTCGCCGGATAATTTTAGAATAGAAGATTTAAAGCACATAATAAGATTTAAATATTCGATTTCGAAGTGGAAACTAAGTTGTTCGGTTATTCTGATTATTCGAAAATTTTGAAGGCATATATATGGAGAGAACTTATATCACAGAGATATATTCATTCAATTCGATTCGCGAATTGCACAAGAAATTTAAAATATTAAGCCTCAGCCAATTTCAGATCAAAAAGATCAAATAGCTGGCACATAGCCAAAGTCAGATCAAATTAAAGATAATAACAATGTTCAGAAGGCTTTTTAATATTTTTTGTCGATTTAAATTTACATAATTTTCAAAAGCCGTTTTCCTCTTATTTCTCTCCCTAAAGAAATAGGACGACCGACTTAGTTTTTACAAGTTTCTTATCCCTTTACAAACATGTCTGCAAGGTTTTAAGCCTGTACATTTTTTCGTTTTCACAATGTAAGTCTGTTTTCTGGACTGTCCCGCTTCGAAACGTGTTGAATTAATTTCAATTTGTAGTTGTTTTGTTCTACAAATTGAAGTTAATTACTTTTAAAGAAATTATTTTACGGTCTGCAATGTTTTATTTTCTAATGAGAATTTGTGCTATACAACAAAAGAAATATAATACATATTATTAAATTCCGAAATATTGGGCTCTAGGGAAGGATACGTTTCTCGTTATTTACTTTTCTATATGAATTTATTTTGATAACATACAATTTTAAAAGTCAGAATGGGGCCCATTATTTGGAATTTTTATTTTAAAAATCTCTAGTTTTCCAAATTTTGCTGATACTTTTCAAATTCAGTTTTTTTCTTTTATTTTAAATACAATTGTTCTAGTCCTGCTTGATTAGTGATTATAGTTAAACAAAACTGGTAATTAATTTTTTACAGTATTGCACCTGCAAGGCAAGGCGTAACAAAATAATTATTTACTGAGCCATACCTACATAAAAATATCTACTACGTATGAGTAGGTGTATGATTAGAATTTATTCTAAAATACTATGTTTCTAAAGTAAGTATATACATTTTTTTGAGGTGTGCAATTACCATCATTTCATTTTCTTTAGAGACATTAACAAAATCAACATTGGTAAAAGTATGGTCTGAGTTTAAAATAGTCGCAGAAAAATCGATAGAAAACCTCAACCCAAAAATTTATCTTTATATTTTATTTATCATAAACTCTATAGCGATCAACAATATTGAAGATAAATATATTATCAGAAATTTCATGATTTCGAATAACAAACAACTGTAAGCATAAACAGCACCACCGTCAACATTGAACTTGAACTTCACGCATTCTTCAATTTATACAAAAAATATGCTTATGCATAATACATGATATATTTCATAATTTTTTAATAAATTTAAAAACAAACTTTTATTACCGAAAGTAAATTGTTTTGGCTAAAATAATTTTTATTTATTTCTTTGTAACACTGTTTATTTAAACAACACTGTTTTAATTAAACAACACTTTTTTTTAAGCTATTTGTAATTGAAACTGAAAACGATTTTCTCACACGACATATTTCAAATAAATCACTAAAAGCTTTAACATCTTTTATGCAATGCACATATACGAATAGCATAACACAAAACACAAAAAAAAAAATTAATTTCAAATTGTTTTATGGATTTTTATTTTCGCTTTTGTCCTATTGCACTTATTCCACACAGGCACCAAACAATTTAAAAATACTCGACTTGACACTTTAATAGTTTATTTCATACTAACTTTATAAATGTTTTATCAAAATTAAATACAAATTTATTTTATTATTTAAATCAGAATAGTGTTAAAAATAAAAAATAAAAAATTGCCGCTATCAATTGCTGTGAGTCATAACAAATAATAATATATTGTATTATAATGTAATTTTGAAAGACTAAAAGCTATAAAAACAAAAAACCGTGTATATCTAGATATAATGTACTCGAGTTACGAGTACGCAGAACAGAAAATTAATTGATACAGCGCTTAACTTAAAGTCGTTACATCCCTTGTTGTTTTATTTTTTAGTTTTTCTTCGCGCTCCCATACGTACATACCTTTTGAATTGATCGCATGTAATAAACTAAATTGTCTCGTGACTTGTGAGATTTTTAATGTACATACGATTCTGTGAGGATGGTAAATGATCGGAATTATTTTTATTGAGAGTTACAAATAACGCATCTTAGATTATTGACTTTTATTACAGTCCGTGACAAAAAGATAGCCTCACGTTTTATTTGGATGAAAAATAGTAAATATATCACAATACGCGACAACGTCTTAAAATTGCAAAATTCAAACCATAATTTATAAAAATTTGTTAATTTAGTTAAAGTAGGTATCAAGAAAAACATCAGAAAAATCGATATTTTATCTCGACAAAATGAAAGCTTGTACATGAAGTTATCAACCAAAAGTCAAATTGAGTGCGAGTTAATAATGTGTGATGCCTCCGTTATACTGAATTCACTTCAAAAATACGTTGAATTGAGCAATGTTTTTACATAATTTTGCTCAATTTCTACATATAACCCAATGCTCCACAAAAGCGTCTTTTAACCCCGTGACGGTTTGAAATTGATGGTGATGCGCATCGACGTACACCTTGCACTGAAAAAAATATTGAACATTTTATTAATGAACATCAATCATTAACCCAAATTCATCGTATTAATGTACAAATCATCGTATAAATGTAAAAACTCAAAAAAAAATGTTGTTCATAAAAATTTAGTACGTTAATAGCACGAATTCTTGTTCATTAAAATTGAAAATAATATTATTTTGTATCCGTATAACATAATACATACTCAACCTTTATAAATGTTAGTATTTTTTGTAATTATTTAAAAAACATTCTATTGATCACCAATTCATAATAATTGTGAATATTAGTTTTGCATATTTATGAAAAGATACATAATAGTGACAAATTAATGTAACCAATTTGCTTTAGTAAAAAATAGTGCATCATATTGATGAAACTATTTTAATATTAAAGAAAAAGTTCATTTTCAAAAATATAAAATCCGTTAATCATAATTCATAAACATCTGTTTGTGAAACAAAGCAAGCTACTGACGGTTTGTTCAAGAACACTATTTAGTTAATAATTTATTTTTGCATTTCTTTTAATGAAATTATTATTTTTTAACCGAATAATATAAGTGTAAAGACTTATTTCTATAACCTACAGATTTCAAGTCTTATAACAGAAATATTTAACTAACATTTTTGTTTACCTCTCCGCCTTAAACCTTTGTTGTTTACTTAGCTAGAACTACAATGTCGACATTTCCAAATCTTCGTTTTATTATGGTGACATACAATTCTGTAGTGAATATTTAATGGATTCCAAGGTTTATGTCATTAGTCATAACTCATAATAAACAGTCGTGCAACAGTTATTGCCGCCCCGGTGGCACAGTGGTTAGCATACTTGCTTTGCGCTCCGGAGGTCCCGGGTTCGATTCCCGGCGGGTGATGAAAAAATCACGGCTGGTTAAGGGTAGGATCAATGAATTAATCATTCATTATCCGTTAACAAAAAAATGATTACGAAACTTCAAAATGAAGCGGCCAAATCCCTCTATGGGATGTAGCGCCAGCGAAAAAAAAAAAAAAACAGTTATTGCTGTTGTCTTAAGCCGCGTACACATTGAGCGAACGAACAGCGAACAGCGAACAACACCAAACAGCGAATGTTTGTTGTTCGTTCATTGAAGATTTGGAGTGTCGTATACATCAAATGAACGGAAAGCGAATTTCCCGTATCTGTCATGTTCGCTGTTCGTTTGCAAAATTAATTGGTGAACTAGAGTGTGAATGTATTTTTAAAAAAACAATTATTAAAAAAAAATTATATTATTTTTTAAAGCAAAATATTAAAAAAAAAATTAATAAGATATTGAATTTTAAAAATCGTTCTTGACTTTTGCCTCACTCTGTACAAGAAAAAACTTATTTGTATTCGTCGCTCGTTGTATTATTTTTGCGTTTTTATCGTTCATACTGAACATCAATTTCCTTTCATGTTCCGCTCTTGGAGCGAACGCAAGCGAATGCGAATCGAACATTCGGTTCGCGGTTACGTCATTCATAGCATATAGTACACATTAAGCGAATTTGCGTTCGGTGTTCGCTATTCGCTTGAAATTCGGTGTTCGTTCGCTCAATGTGTACGCGGCTTTAGCTGTGAGTTGTCTTGATTGTTTTATAAGATCTTAATACTTATGATTTGAACAAAAACCTGTTCAATTTTAATCGAACTGTTTCAGTTTCTCTCAATTTGTGGAACATATTTTCAAATAAATGAAAAATAAAATTTGCGATTAGAAGATGTTATCGGATTAGCTGCTTTGCTTCTAACAAAAGTTCTGTAGAAGTTGAAAGCGACTCGTACTGCGCCTGTAGTAGACCTAATGAACCTTGTTTACTTATAATGACTAGTGAACGTTGAAATCCAAACGAACGAACACACATTCCCCTTATGTCTATTGAAAAAAGTTTTTATTAATAAAACCAATTTTGTACTTCAAAATTTGAATCTAAGATGTTTTTTTTTCTCAATTCAAAGAATCAAATTATCTAATCTGTAAATTTTAATTCGAAAAACATTCATAAAATATATATTGGAAATTTTTGCATAATACTAAATATCCAGAAATATAGCACATAGTAAACAAACAATATCCAACAATACCCTAAAACAAGCATCAACGCGAATTATAAGCGAATTATGTTTTGCTTGCTATTTCGTTACATTTGGTTGCCAAAAGCATTAATTGCATTCTTTGCATTTTTTTATCGCCATTATGCCGGTCTTTGTATGTGCTCAATAAGATTTATGAACTAGTTCATAATAAATAGAAACTTGTTCTTATTATAAATGATCAGATGAATTTCTGCATAATATGAAAGAACAAATTCATAATAAGATTGAATTTGATCATATTATTGATGAATACCCAAAGTTGTTCACAAAATGTAAGAACAAATTCATTAGGCTAACAAATTATTCATAATATAAATGAATCGCTAAAACAATAACGGGAAAGTCGAAAATGACAAAGGAATCCAAACTGAAATACATTAATTATCTAATATTTGAGTAGAACAGTCGAAATTGGTGCTTCATAAATAATACATAAATGAAAAAAGTGCAATCAGTTACAAAAATTAAAAGTTATACAAATTAAAATAAAAAAATCAATTTTGTGTAGTTCTTATGTTAATCTGGTAAATATAAATAATATTTTTTAGTTTATTTATATGTATAATATAAGTCAATTTAGGTTTACACGTGTTTTTTAAATATTTACAAAGGTCAAAGTGTATTTGGTACCTATAGTTTCTGTTAAATTTCATTAAAAAGTTACTAACGTTGAGAATTTTAAAATGTTCATAATCTAACTTAAATATTACTTAAAACCTAATTTTTAGTTCATCTATCAGGATTAACTGATTTATATTACTGTTAAATTAAAACAATAAAATTCAAACGTCAATTCAATATTTTGTGCGGATATTTCAATTTTTAATAATATTATTTTATTGTTTAAAAGTAAATATGTCTTTTACTGAAGAATACACAAGTCAAGATGCATCTAATAATGAATTTAGAACTTATGCTTTACTCACGATTCTAAATTATGCTACTCCTGTAAATGATCCAAAAATTTCACCAATATGTGAAGAACACAATACCGAACTCTATTAAAAATTTGGGGACAAGCCCACTTACTAAATATTCTAACAGGTAATTAATATACATGAGTGAGATTTATTTACCGGCGCATGAACATAGAACACTTTCACCGCCGTTGCGCTCGAATTCTGCAAGAAGTAGCTGCGATTCGCCATACTCTTTTATTTCAACCGAAACTACGAATGAATTAATAACAAAATCAGAACCATGAGTACTCGTATAATTTACTCAAATACTCGATTCGACCAATAAAGGCATTCATATTTCTGATGATTATAAATATTGTAGCAACCTACTTTGAAGAAAACAGTATGCACCAAGATCTATCAACGAGCTACAGAATCGAAAAAGATATTACGGAACGGTTTCCCGAGAGAAAAAGAGAACTTTATCGTATCGGTAAATGCGGTAAAATTTACATAAAATACTGTAATTTAAAAAGACAAATCAATTCATTGAAACCCCAACTAACTCCAGTGGCCAAAGCTCAAAAGATTAATAATTTTAGTAAGTTGCGATGCATGTATTGGGTATAATCAGAAAATTCCTTCTTACGATTTCTTTTCATTTTTTTCCTTTAACCAATAGATATTGAAGCGGACGCCGAAGCTTGTATTAAGAGATAAGTATAATAATCTGACTTCCGAAGGATTTAATAGTTTATGGCAAGCTTGCAGTAGTTACCGAGCACATCAGATCCAAAACGAGCTAAACTCACTAGGGGAAATACTGAACAAATGGCCGGAATTTACAAAACCAACCGGTTATCACTTGGTATGATTTGCAAATCTTAAATATTTTTTCATAAATTTTAAATGTTTCATATTTCAAAATCGCGATTGTCATTTCATTTTAAATGGAATTAGAAATTACTGAGAAACATTTTTGAAGTGAAACTTCTTTAGTACCGGGGTGATTTTTAAAATCGATGAAACAAAACAAAAATTACAAGCAAAAAATGAAGAAGCGATATGAAACGAAAAAAGCGACAGTATTTCTTTTATTTTTGAATTGAAATTTTTTTGGCATGGTATGATTCGAAAAAAAAACAAAAGAATATTGAAACGAAATTGAATGAATTTGCAAGCAATACAAAAACAACATCTACGAACAGTCGAATACTCGAATCAATGCCTCCTAGATTTATAGTATATTGAGGTATTGATGGCAATTTACAAGTAACAAGTATAAAAATTGTGTTTGTAAATAATTTGCTTGTACACAAATATTTCAAACTTAATGTTTTTGTACTATTTAGATCGTCGCTTCCAATTAAGAGTATTACATCTACAAAACATTAATTTTTTGGGAGGGGCGTGCCAAGTTTTTAATGTTAAATTTGGCCTAATTTTTTTATATAAAATTCTTGCCACACTTTTTGGGAAGGACTTTATTTTAAAAAAAATTAGGCCGAAATTAGCATTAACAATTTAAAGGCCTCTCCAAAAAATTAGTGATTTGCAGATGTAATACTCTTAATTGGAAGCGACGATGTAGGCGGTTATTATATTAAATATCATAAGTTATTGTAAATTTATAATAAATAGAGAAGTGAAGTTTATAAAATTTAAATTTGTATAGATATTTAAAGGATCATACAATGAGAGTTGGCAAATTAAGATTAAATTTAATACTTTTAAACTAAATACAAAATGTATTTCTTTTTCTCGGGCAATTCAAAAATGAAACAATTGGTTTATGCTAGCTACAAAATGTGACATGGAAAATATACTCTGCAAATATGCAATAGTTCCAAATGACATGAGAAAACTGCACCTATGCATCAATCGCTGGTTGCATTACTTTAGGTAAATTATTTAGTATTCTGAATTTCTCTTGAAGAAAATGTTTGTCTTAAGCAAAATTCACTTTAAAATATAAACCGAACAATACACCATCACAATTTCCCTTGCGTTCTCAAGCTAAAATGTCGCTTTAATATCAGTATTAGTAAATAATATTGCTTTTGTTTATCGTGCCTCTATAGGTAGATTTTGTATCGAGTTGTGATAATCCTATTTAACCAAATCATGGAGTAACAGAGAATAAGAAAAATAACTAGATAATGTAGAATGTGCAATTATCTAATTTGGATGTATCTACTCTGACTTTGTATAATACTCCTATAACAATATAAGGATCAATTAACTATTTCTTCAATTCTTGCTGCGGAAAAGCTACACATTTTACTGTATATGCCAGCCGGACCATTGAACGATAAATTGTAGTAATTACAAATTTACAGCTTAACAAGTTTCACTTCTGTCGCGCGTAGAGGCTACACACATTGTTTTTTTTTATAATACCCATTTTTTCAAAAAAAAAAAAAAAAAAAACTTTTACATACTACCTATGTATATTTTATACTTTTTCCTTTAGATTGATATAAATTTCAAGACCGTTCATCCACCTTGTTCTGATATAATTACAGACTGGGAGATTAATTTCAAAAAAATTTTGAGGTTTCTAAAATCAGAAAACAGAATTAAAGCTGCGGAAATAAAACTAATTCTACATAAAATTGACTTGGGAGATTTTCGTAAAGGTAAATTTCACAAAAACTAAAAACTACAAATGTCAATTTAATTTTAATTATTTTATTTGTATCTATTATGATTTTTCTACAGACAAAGTCGCACGGCTGCTCTTTTGGTGCCTTCATGGGTTCCTTATACCCACACAAAATATAGTGAAAAAAGACAAGACGGGGAAAAAACTTGTGACTAAAATTACAATTAAAGACTCGCAAGAATCGATGGTATTCATGGGAAATACTCAGAAGGCTGAGGATCATATACATTTTTTGAAAGAAAAACAGGAGTGTATCCAGCCATTTATTATTGCTATTTAATAAGATAATGTGTAGACTTGTGAAAAGCAAAGCTTACTTTTATGAGTTTGCGATTTTTCGATATTATTTTAGTGGTAGTCTTACCGACTTCTTATTTTTTAGAGAATCAGGGTGCTGTGTGGTATTAAATTTTCATTCAATAGTTTTTTAAAAGCCCTATATATTTGTTATACATCTTTTTTATTTATTTAATTTGAAATACCCTGTAGAAGGTGAATTTTTTTGGAATTTTGTTGAGTCATATTTTTATAAATCTTCTAGTACCTTAAAAAGTAAATCATCGAAGGTCAGTTTTATTCTTGAAATACTTAGTTCAATGATAGATAGATTTGTTGTTCTGTGTCGATAATTTTTATTGTTAAATTTAAAAAAAAAACGAACTAATTTAATTATTAGAAAGCAAAGTTTGAAGTTTAAAATCTAATATTATAATTAAAACCATAATAATAATGGAGGGAGCCCATATTTTGAGCTTCGCTGTGGCTTTTGCTACAATAAATACAAATAAAACAATACAATTAAAATTCAAAAAGTTTTTATATTATTTTACGATTTTATTAGTAAAATACTTTCTTTTTATTATTTAAATAATTATAACAAAAAGAAAGTATTTTACTAATGAAATCGTAAAATAATATAAAAAACTTTTTGAATTTTTAATTGTATTGTTTTATTTGTATAATTTAAAGTTAATAATTACATTACTATAATTTAACTCAAATTACCAATATTATAATTTATAAATTACTAAATGGATTTCTTAATAAATGAATTCAAATAATAAATATATAAATAATTATGTGTTATGCTTATCGCACAGTATCCGAAGCTGCAGCCTTGGTTGTCGCCGGAGTCATCCCGATAGATCTGCTGGCGCTGGAGCGTCGGGAGATATATCGGTTGAGCGCTGAATTTGGAAGAAAGGATTCTGCGGTGAGAGCCCGCAGCATTACGCTTGCGGTATGGCAGGATCGATGGGATGGGGTGAATAGTGGTCGATGGACGGCCCGATTGATTCGGGACCTTGGTCCCTGGATTAATCGTGGCCACGGAGAGCTTGATTTTTTCACATGCCAGTTTTTTACTGGACATGGCTATTTTGGGGCCTATCTGCATAAGATGGGAAAGCTGATGTCACCTCAATGCCGATATTGCCCAGAAGAGTGCGATGACGTTTGTCATACATTCTTTCGGTGCGGTAGGTTCATTGAAGAGAGAAGACGGCTCGCTTTAGTACTCAACGGGGTCACACCAGACTCCATTGTTGAAGCGATTCTGCGGTCTGATGCAGCGTGGCGAGCTTTCGCAGACTACGTTGGGTCAGTGCTGCGGCAAAAGCGGAGCGATGGTTGTCTGGCGGACCCCTAACAAAGTAAGGTGTAGAACATAAATGAGGGCCCCAAAATGGGTAGCAGCGCGGACCAGACCGAAGTAATGCAAAAGCGGTTCCGGTCTGGGCTCTCCGTGGCATGTAGGAGACTTTTTGGTGAGTATAAACCTCACACTGTCAAGTGAGGTCCATCATCACTTGGCGCTGGCTTTTTGAAAGTTTTAACTCCTACAATAAAAAAAAAAAAAAAAAAAAATATGAATAACTACGTTAATATTACGTATCCTGGTTTATTATTTACGTTATCGATCATGAGTTTTATGAATTAAATCATTACTATTGCACAACATTTGCTTAAAATGTATGAATAATTTCATAAATATATACGAACTTTACATCAAAGGAATGAACTTTTAGGTTTCGTTAATATTACGATTAATTCATTAGATTTATGAAATTGTTTCTCAAATATTTCGGGTTTCTTCATTAAATCAACAAATTGTTGTGTCAAAACAGAATCTATTTGCATTAATATTACAATTTCTTTCACAACTTGTGAGAACAACTTCATTAATACTACGACCTAGTTGATCAATGGTATAATCAATAAATTTATATTTTTCATAATATTAATGCACTCTGTTTCTTACTATTAACGAAAGCTTGCATCGGAGGAGAATTGATGATTTTTTCATATTATTAAGGGAGAACACCACTGTGAGATTTTCAAAAAATCGATTTTTTTTTTTGCCTTTAAAAAATCCTTTAGACCCTCAAAAATATGATACAAATTCGTTTATAGCTAAAAAAAATTTTTTTTAGAAAGTTTTCAAGCATTTTCCTGAGAGCTCTTATTGAAAAGTAATTGATACCAAAAACTTTAAACGCGTTTTTCTCGAAACCGTGTTTTGGAAATCTGCACGCAGCAGAACTCAATCAATTTTTGTTCAATCGACTTGAAAATTTAACTGTAGCTTCTTAAATAGATTTAAAATCGAAGTACATGAGTTTTTTTTGATTCATTAAAAATTAAAAAAGATATACAACTTTTTATACGAAAATTATAGTCGAAAAATGAAACTTTTACTTCAAACTTGTCTCAATTTTTTATTTTTTCGAATTTTTTAATTTCCTCATGTACTTCGATGCTAAAACTAATATATTTCATAAAAATATTTTATTTTTTGTTTCAGGAACAAATTTAAGACACTTCTACTGCGTGCAGCGGAGCGACTCTAGGCAAAATCACTGCTACTAAAGCTACTCTAGCGCCGCCATTTTGTATTTTTTTTTACATAAAATATTTTTTTTGTTTACTTAAATATATGCCAAATATAGCCTAACAGTTTTTTTTTCTCTAAACCCAACCCATTTCTCAAAAAAAAATACCAAACTAAGCACTTGAAAATGGTAGGTCACAGTGGTGTTCTCCCTTAACGCAGTTTTTCACTAGGGTGTTTCTTTTAAACTGAGACGATCAAATATCTCGAAAAATAGCCACTCTACGGAAAAAATGTCCATAATCAAAATTTAATCATACCGCGGGGGAAATACATTAGTGCAAAAATATAGTCCCCCACCCCCCGCTTTGTAGGTGGGGCGGGGGTAACTTTTAAACTAAGATAGGAAGCCATATTTTTTATTGCAGATACGGATTCTACGACTAAAAGTACGTATGATTTGAATGAAATATTTTGTTCGGTTCATGATAGATGGCGTTGTAATCGACGAAATTCAAATTTTTCAATTTCTTCTTCTTAGAACACACGCATTCGATTCTGCAATACGTTTGAAATAAAAAACATCACGTTTTCATTGGAAATACTCGAAATTCGTCATCAAAACAATTTATTCAGTTTTGTAAATCACATTTAACGTTTGTGTTATTTCTTATCTTCATGTTTTTCGTAATTGCAAAATAAACGATAAAATACTTTAGAATGGACCGTTTAACTGTGCCAGAGAAAATTGAAATGGTTCTGGTTTATGGAGAAGCTGGCAGAAATCTTGAAAATGCTGTTGCTATTTACGCTCAACGTTTTCCGGATAGGATTCGTTCACGTGCTTCATTTGGCCGTACTATCAAACATCTTATTGCTGATGGAAATGTTCAACCGAAAAAGAGGACCCGTAGAGCAACAGTCACTGGAGAAAATAATGAAATTGCTGTATTGGCTGCAGCGACTCATAATCCTCATGTTAGTACACGAGAAATAGTTCGCGATTCCGGATTGTCCCTCACCAGTGTTTGGAGAATTTTAAAATGGCACAAGTATCATCCATATCATGTGTCTTTACACCAAGATCTTCATGGCGCTGATTTCCAAAATCGGGTAACTTTTTGTCAATGGGCACGTGAACAAATACAACAAAACCCCAATTTTTTTCGTTGCGTAATGTTCTCTGACGAATCGTCTTTTACAAACCATGGAACGGTTAATCCACACTGGCTTCGCCAAGTTGAACATCAGCGCCCTTGGACTGTCAACGTGTGGTGTGGAATAATTGGCAACCAACTCATCGGCCCCCATATTATTGAAGGCAACTTGAATGGACAAATGTACCGAAACTTTTTGGAAAATGAACTGCCAATATTACTTGAAAATTTGAACTTAGAATTGAGACGGAACATGTGGTTTCAACATGATGGTTGTCCTGCACACTATTCGTTGGTAGCACGTGAGGTACTTGATCGTGATTTCAATGGTCGCTGGATCGGTAGAGCTGGTCCGATAAATTGGCCCGCCAGATCACCAGATCTTACTTCGCCATATTTCTTTTTGTGGGGCTATCTCAAAGACAAAGTTTACAAACAAGAACCAACAACACGTGAGAACATGATTGAGCGAATCAGAAATGCGTGTGCTGAAATTCAACCAAACACACTTCTCAGTTGTGTACAATCATTGGAAATGCGTATTAATAAGTGCATTGAAGTCGCAGGCCATCATTTTGAACACTTATTTTAAGCTAAAATTATTTTATTCACCTGCCATTTACATTAATAAATTTATTTCCACTGGAGTATTTCCAATGAAAACGTGATGTTTTTTATTTCAAACGTATTGCAGAATCGAATGCGTGTGTTCTAAGAAGAAGAAATTGAAAAATTTGAATTTCGTCGATTACAACGCCATCTATCATGAACCGAACAAAATATTTCATTCAAATCATACGTACTTTTAGTCGTAGAATCCGTATCTGCAATAAAAAATATGGCTTCCTATCTTAGTTTAAAAGTTACCCCCGCCCCACCTACAAAGCGGGGGGTGGGGGACTATTTTTTTGCACTAATGTATTTCCCCCGCGGTATGATTAAATTTTGATTATGGACATTTTTTCCGTAGAGTGGCTATTTTTCGAGATATTTGATCGTCTCAGTTTAAAAGAAACACCCGGTATAACCTTATTTTTTTCAGTGTGGAGAACATTCCCCAAGCATTATCGATTTTGTTTAGATCGAGTGATCCAGCAGGTCAATCAAGAGCGCGGCTTTTTAAGGCTACGAACCATTCAATTACCTTACGAGCTCAGTGGATTGTGGCATTTTCATTTATTTCCACCCATAACACAATCATATTGTTTAGAATTGTTTTTCAGTAACGTGATGTAATTGTCGAAATTCATTCTTCCATCGTAAAAAAAACATATCATTCATGCATTTGGCGACGAGGTATAACTTTTTCTTCTTTTGTTAAACCCTGCCAATAAAAATTAAACCTAACCATCTTATGCTTTTTAGTAAGTGGTGATTTTCTCTGAATTTTCCTCGTGCGTTCAAGTTCATAACACAGTTCATAATGAACAGGATTTATTCCAGCTTCATTTGGAAGCTTTGTAGCTTATTTATGTGCATTACTGGCCTTTCCAATGCTTCTTTTCGATTCATACGTTTTGGGGTTCTTCAAAAAGTTATTAATTTCTTTTGGACTTTGTAAAAGGATCCAACCGTGAAATCGTTCGATTTCATGATTAGATTTTCCCGAATTATGGTAGTTCAAAATTCGCCCAATTTCTTTTTCTGATAAAGCTTTTGTCCTGCCCATTTTAGCGTGTCCTTTCTAAAAATAACACAGCTTAGAAACTAGTAGGAAATAGTTATTGCAAAAATATTTATTTACCTCAAAAAATTAATGTTTTAATATGGTTTATTAATTTGTAGTGTATACTGTGTCTGTGTTAGACTGAGGAATTTTGGCCGTTCGAATAAAAATAATGTTGATATATTTGACAGGAAACAAATGAACCATATGGTGCTGTCGCTCTCCGGCTTTTGAGAGAAGCATTACCCATTCAAAAAATGTTGTACCTGGGATGGGAATACGAAAGAAACGGTTTTACCTAATATACAAATGAACAAACTTTTTGGTAATTTGATGAACATTTTAATATTAACTGGTAACGAACTAGCTCAATTTTAAACAATTTATTTTAATAAAATTTGGGTGCAACACAATTTAATTCGATGGTACATCCACTATTCGCCAATATTCAAGCCACCAATTTGGCGATCCACCCCCACGAAAAATTAAAGCACTATAAATATATTTTACGTATCCTGTTGGGAATGGTAACGATCGGTGGCCAGCAAACGAAACCTAACATTTCTTTAACCTTTTCGATTCTGGTACGAGTAGCAGCAATAACTGAAAAAGTTTTTTTGTGTAGATATCCTGTTTTTGTTTATTTTCACAGAATTTATCTTTAATAAATAAATTCGGAGATATGACTAACTGACTGGTAAACGATTGTGAAAAAGCTTCATTTTGTGTAACGAGTTCCTTAAAATCACACAAGTTACACCAAATTGCAATTCCTAACGTTTTTCATTTAAGATTTTTCTAATATTGATAAAAAACAATAAATTGTTGAATTTTGATGAAAGAGTCTTTAAAATGGTTTAAATTGATGAAATTGTAAATCGTCGAAATTACAAATTAATCTCAATTTTTATTGCAAATCAAGTATGCACAAACTGATGTTGGGTAGCAAAATGTATATTTCATTACCGTGAAATATAATCCATTTGCGAAATAATTGCGAAAAATATGCCGTTTCGCATCGTTATCCAAATTTAAAAAGTGTTACTTTTTATACCAAAATTAAAAAAATAGCCAGTGGAAATACAAGTGCGGAAAATGGGTCATTACAAATAATCATGAAATTGGGGCACGAGCGATAGTGAGTGGAACCATTTAAACTTTGTAACAGTTCCTTCATTAAATGTGTTTCGTGACAGTTTTCTATCTTATGGCCAACCAGATCATCATCGGTTTACATCAATTTTCTACAGTTTTTTGCCGATATTGATTATTTCTAATCACTATTTAATAATTTTTAATGTTCCAAAAAAATCTTGTAATTGACAAAATTAAAGTTATGAAATTATGTGTTGGCCAATTCTCAGATTTAGCTTAAGAAGCGCATTTTGATTTAAAAGTCTTATTGACTTTTTTTGTGAAGGCTAATGTTTTGTGATTTTGTTGATTATCTTGATTACATAAACAAACACACACTTCTTTTAATTAATTTTACCGTTTCGTTAATTTCTCTCGCAATTTTCTTTAAGTTTAATCGCGAACGTCTATCTCAAAACGACACGAGTAATAACCTCAAAGGACAAATTACCACATTTTGTAATATGTACATTAATTTATCTTTGTTTTTAGTAATAAATGACGATGGATAACTTTCAAATATCTAAAGTAAAAATGTACCATCATTATCAAGGCTATTAAACAATAATAAATTTTGTTTAGCCTGCATAAACTCGGCACGTGCTGTCCTACAAACGCCACTCAAGTAAAAAAAAAAAATCTAAAAACTACTACTTGTATCTAAATTCCACAGCTAATTTGGCACAAATCCATAACGTTCTCCAAATGACGTATGTCTAATAGCTATTAAGAGATGATAAATAAAAATAATTATGTACTTTATAAAGTCAAATGCAGTACAATTCAAATACATAAATACATTTTATTGATACATATATTTATTGCGTACAGATGGTTTTTAGGGAATACGTGTGTTTCACAATATTTATCTAATAATACTTGTAATTAATTAAACAACTTATTTGTATGTAATACATATATTTGTTGAGATGTACTCGGTAATTTGTTGTCATCTCTAATCATTGTGACGTACTTTATTGAATATAATTAATTTGAACAGGTGATCAAAGATCATACGTTTGATTTATTATTTCATACTGTTTACCAGGAAATTGCTGTGTAATCTAAAAACAAGAATAATTTAGTAATTCGCAGATTATCGAAGTATATATTGGTTGAATTTGAACGGAAATTAATCGCCCACTTAAAATTTTGAAAAAATGGCCATTTTCACCCATAACCTCGTAAAACCCATCCGAAACAGCTGAACGCAACAGATCTTAGGAAGAAATTTTAGGATCATGGAACAGTATGCACAACACATATCCTCTTCCGTTTCAAGACCGTTATATGTGATGAAGAGTCAAACCCTTCCAGAGGTGACTCTGTCTAACAGATTATAACGGATTTAGAGAAGACAACTTCCTATTTTGCAGTTAACCCGGAACTCCGGATACCTTGCTGTGCTCCTAATACAGTGACGCCTTGCAGAAGGGTTCCAAAATTCCTAACGAGCAGCAAAACTGCTTCGATTTTATAATTGCTGTTAATGTAAATGTTGTTTCATAATAAGCTAGAAAGAACTACATTTTGTTGGAAAAATTTCTAAAATCCTCTAACGAGGGATATATTGGTGTAAATAGCGAGCTTTAAGCCTGAAATTATTTCGATGTCATGCTGTTTCTCCGATAAATCTACTATTTTTAGAAATAGCGTCTTTGGTCAAGTTAAATTTTTTATATAGATGTGGAAAAGTACAAGCAAACAATCATTTTAAGGTTTTCGCCTCTCGACAAACTAGCAACCGAACTTTGGCATGAAAACAGAATGCATTACACCGACCGTTTCATAAAACACTTATGTATTCGTTTCGTTTGGTAAAATATTTCGTAATAAACAATATAGTAAAAATTATTATTTGATTCGGGGTCATTAAAACGATTTGGCTGTTTCCAGAATATTTCTAAAATTTGTTGCAATTAAAAATAAATATTTTATTATTCAAACGTCAAAAATATACAGGTTGATGTTATTTCGTCAGCAAAATTTTAAATTTGTGTTTTGTGTCCGCTCCGCTTTTTTCCCCTCCGTTCTTTGTGTTCACTCTTCCGTTTTTTAATACAAATTGACAGGTCTAATAAAACGAAGCAGGCGGAACGGATACATTCTGTTTCAACCTTAAGAATCATCCATTTTTTGTTAGATACAATTAGAAACCATCTCAAATTTAGTGCGCTACACTTCAAAATTAAAAATTATTGATCAGTTAATTCTTGTGTGGCAAAGGCAAGTAAAGATCATCATTTGTGTATACAATTATTTGCTGATATTCCCATCACTGGATGTAGAGCCGCACAACCAAAAAATAAACAACACCAATTTTGATTATCAAATTATTCATACTTACAAAAGCTGTGAATTTATTCCATTTGTAGATTTGATCTTATTTATCCTAAAAATTAGAATTATATAATACTTAACTTTGTAAATTACATTCTGTACTCAAAATTACGTAAACACCATCATTTATGTCAACTCAAAATAAAACAAAAAACGTCAATCGCAATTTTTAACTGTAATAGATTGGTAGTAAGAAGAGTGCAATCGATGCAAATTTAGTATCAATACCATAATTGCGCAAAATTTGAATGTTGCCATACCAATTTCCTTTACAAAATTTAGCAAAATATAAATCTAGAGTGTAACACACCTCTGGGTTACAAATGTTACACTGACTGTACCATTCATGTCGAGAGTTATGATCCTCTATGTATGTGTGGTGCGTCAAAAATCTGCATGGACAGTATATGACGGTGGTAATGAGGATTGTTTTGTTTTTTTGGGTCAGTGAATAAATTGCAACGAAATCGAGTGGATGATTGAATAAAATCTATCCCACAATAAAATATTTTGTTAAAAATTTTAAATAATTAAATTCATTTTGTTCGTGGAAAAAAAAAATTTTAAAGTTAAAAATAAAATAAGTTAAGTTCAGTTTATGAGAGATATTGTTTTTTTATTGCGGTAATCGATTGTTATGATGATAATTAGTGCAGAAGAATAATTTTTTGAATCAATCGAGAAAAGTCGAGACGTTTCTTTGTGGACTTATTAATTATCGTGATTGGCCTTGCTAAATTCAGTTAGACGTTAACTAGAATTTGCCAATTTTGTGAGTGTTCAGTTATGCATTTTTTCAAACCCAAGGTGCATCAACGATGTTCCTTAATACCATATTCTGAAATCTTTGGATGATATTTACGTTGCTCTGTTTGGTACAACCCCAAAGTTGAATACCATACGTCCAAACGGGTTTCAATATTTGCTTATAAAGTAGCAGCTTGTTGTATGTTGATAAAGAAGAGTTCCTTCCCATCAGCCAATACATCTTTCTGTATTTAATTCTTAGTTCTTCACTTTTCTTTTTGACATGTGCTTTCCATCGCAGTTTAGCATCCAGGGTCATGCCGAGATACTTAGCTGTGTTCGCATACGGTACTATTTCTTGATTTATGGTAATCGGGATATGTTCGAATCGCCTGTTTGTAAAGTTGATGTGAACTGATTTAGTTTCATTTAGTTTTATTCGCCAACTTTTTGTCCATTTATAAATTTTAGTTATTGCTGTTTGTAACTATTGTGTTGACTCTTCGTTGCTTGTGCCAACAAATTGTATTGTTTTCTAATGCAGGAAGATCATAAGTGTATATTAGGTATAAAACCGGCCCTAATACACTGCCCTGTGGAACTCCTGCGTTGATTTCTTTCAAATCAGAGAAAGTGTCATCTAACTTAATCCTGAAGAATCTATCTTTTAAGTAAGATTCCAGTATATTAGCAAATTGGATTGGTAGAAGATTTCTTAATTTATGGTTAAGTCCTTCATGCCACACTCTATCAAATGCTTGGGCAACGTCTAGAAATATTGCTGAACAGATTTTTTTCTCCTCTAGTGCTTTCTCAATTATACTGGTTATTCGGTGAACTTGATCAATTGTTGAGTGTTGGTTACGAAAACCGAACTGATGATTTGGGATTAAGTTTTTACTCTCGATTATCGGATTTAACCTTTTTACCAGAAGCTTCTCAAAGAGTTTGGACATGACTGGCAATAGCGAAATTGGCCTATAAGATGAGGTTATGTGTGGTGGTTTCCCAGGTTTTGGGATCATGATTACTTCTGCAATTTTCCACAAGCTTGGTACATATTTGATTCTAAATGCTGCATTTATAAGATTGGTGAGCTTTACCAGAGCTTTCCTTGGCAGTTCTTTTAAGATTTCTGCTGTAATAAGATCGTAGCCAGGAGCTTTTTTCATATTCATATTAGTTTTTATCTCACACGCGACTTCTTTTGGTGTTGTCGGTAGGATTTCTTTACTTTCTTGCACAGCTTGTTCAGATATTATCTCGGCTTCTAATGTTTCATCTTGATGTGGCTGGAATATTTTTTCAAGATGTTCAGCAAATTCTCGAGCTTTGTCTTCATTATTCCTAGCCCATTTATCACCTGCTACTCTTATTGGAGGGTTCTGTATTATTGGTCTTTTAATTCTTTTGGTTGCTTTCCAAAGAGAATAATCAGTACTGCTATCATTAGTTAATTTTCTTAAATAGTTGCTGACTGATTCATTTTTCAATTCTTTGATTTCTCTTCTTAATTGTTGAGTGAGATTGTTCAAATTAGTTTTATCTTGAGGGGCCCTTGTTTGTTGCCATACTCTTCTCGCTCTTCTTTTTTCTGCTAGGAGTTCCCTAATTTCCAAAGGGTAGTTGTTTCCCTTGATTTTCTTTTTAACCTCAGGGGTATTTTCCCAAGCTGATTGCTGTATATCGTCTACAAATTTGTGAACTTCTTTGTCTAATTGCTCCTCGGTCTTTAATGGAACCATTAAGTTAATTTTTTCTTCTAGCGATAGTCTAAAGCATTCCCAATTAGTGTGATTATTTACTAGAAAAGGGTTTCTTTCTTTCTGAATAATTTTTTCACTTAACGTTAAAAGTATCGGTGAATGATCAGAGTTTAGGTTGTGGCTTTCATCTACTTGTATATAATTTACAGATATCTTCTTTATTATAAAGAAATCAATCAGATCTGGTACTTTATTTGGATCAGTAGGCCAGTAAGTTGGTTTTCCAGTTGTGATTTCACAACTGCATTTCCTAATGGCTTTTAGGAGTTCTTTACCCTTAGTTGTTGTTAATCTGGAGCCCCAGTGGACATTTTTGGCATTAAAGTCTCCTCCAAGTATAAACCGTTTTCCTAATTTAAGGAATTAGGATTTTTTTTTATTTCAACGAGGCTTCGGTGGGCAGTACACACCAGCAATACTAATAGAACCATTTTTGGTTTTGACGTTAACAGCAGTTGCTTGTATTTCTTCTGTTTCATATTTTAACTCTTCATAGTGGTGGATACTATTTCTGATTATAACCGCACTACCTCCTTTAGCAGTGTTTTCCGGATGAATGGTATGATATATATGATAATTTTTAAATTTAATGATTGTTTGTCTAGTGAAATGTGTTTCCGTGATGAGACATACATCGATTTTTTCTGTGTCCAGGACCACTTGCAATTCTTGTTGATGTTGCATAAGTCCATTGGCATTCCAACATAAGATTCTAAGATCACCTGCCATTTTTCTGTTTAGGGATGGCTCCCTTAGTGCTGTATTCTAATTTCTGTAATCGCTCATCAAATGTATTGAGCCTGCTTAAAATTAATTTAAGTGTTTGACTTATTTCGTCATTTTGACCAGTTTTCCCTGGATTTCCGTTACTCATCGTTACTTGAGCATAAGTCATTTTACCCAATTGTCCATGAGTAGTTCCCAACTCTCTACGATTTACTTCGGGTTGGGTCATCTTAACTGCCTGCTGCCTGAATAATCTTGGATTTTTAGCAATCACATTCCTATTTTTGATGTTTTGCAGTTCAATGGCAACGCTGCATCCTCTATAGTTAGCCGGATGGTTTTCTCCACAGTGAACACATTTAGGCTGAACATTTCTATCTTTTACACAATCTTTGGTATGATGTTTACCTAAACATTTGACACACCTGGGTTCCCTGCTGCAATATTTTTGTGTATGTCCATAGGCTTGACATTGTTTACATTGTGGTATAAGTTTAGACCGTCTTAGAGACTGAATAACTACTTTGTACCCTAAGATGTACTTAATTTGATAAATTTTTTCGATATCTTCATCATTATCGAAGGTCAACATAAACATGTTGAGAGGTACTTTGCCTTTCCGTTTTAGCTTAATTGATGCTTCAGTAGCCTTAAATCCTTTTGCTTTCAGATCATCAATTATTTTTTCTGGTTTACACGTAGAGTGTAGATTTTTAGCCATAACCCTTATTGGTCTGGTTTGTTTATCTTCAAACGTGTGCCAAGCACGGTTTTCTTCATTTAACATACTTGTCATTTTTCTGTAAGTTTCACCATCTTCCAAGTTTATTTTGATGGTGTTTCCATTCATCACCTTTGCATTAAACTTATCAGTTGTAGTAATTTTTTTTAATTTCTCATAGAGTAGATCGTAGTCTTTGACTTCATCTATTACTATTGGTGGTGGTGGAGGTATTTTTTTTGATGGTTTCTGGATAATATTAGGAACATCATCCTTTAATTGAGGTGGGGAGGGCGTATTATTCAATTTTCTTTTTTTTCTTCTAACTCCTTTAACTCTTATCCACTCAGTTTCTCGAGCTAGTTCGTCTTCATCCGTATGGTACTCTTGTTCAATTGTAGTCTGGCTAGGAGTAGGATAGATTGCCTCCTTTGGCTTAAGAGCTTTAACTTCGTTTTCAAGCATTTTCATACGCTCCTGCATCAATGCAATTGTATCATTCAATTGCTTGTTAATATTGTTGGCTTCAACTAGTGCATTATTAGCTCTACACAATTCATTGTGAAGCTTTTCTTCGTTTGTAGAACGAATGTTCTTGCTACTGGCCCCAATGGAAGGACTACGGCCTCTTATCGGAGAATACGATACTTTATTACTCCTATCGAAGGGATTTATAATATTATTTTCTGATTCGCTCAGTTGAGCTTGTTTATTCACCAACATATCTTGTGATTGGTTAAAATATTTGTAGTTTAGTAATGGCTGGTCTCCCCCAGAATCCACGAGACCGACCTCCGAAGAGGGTGGATTTACCTGATTAACAGGTGTACCACCTGGGGTATTATTTTCCATATTCGTTCCGCTCATTGCTCATTTATAGTGTACTGCACTCGCATCTAGTATTTAGCCGACGTATTCACATCGTTGCCCGGGTGTCACCACTTGGAGGTATACTAGACACATTTGGTGGTTTCTACATAGTTGCAGCGTTGGAATATAGACCACGAGATACATGGCTATAGACGGTCAACCCCTACCCTATTGAGACGCACCCAACACCCATATGCAATTTAATATAAAAATATTGTATCTGTTTATGTTTAGTTAAAGCAAACTTTTGGTATAAGACGAACTATTAAGCATTCTGCATTATATAGCAGTTATCGTTAATTAAATTATACAATTAGAATACAAGTGAAATTGTACGTTAATGAGGTCTCAGGGACATTGTTTACAATGAAACAGTTATGATCGTAAGATCATAAAAACGCTATTCCAGATCTACTTTGAATAAGCGTAGTTAATAATTATTTTTTTAAAACATAATAATGATAAGTTTATCTTCACTCTAATACATAAGTGAATTTTTATAAATAAAACGGTTGAACTAAAACTTCAAAAATTAAAATCAAAAAAATATAATGTGAATTGGTTAAGTGAAAAAAAACTGTTACAAATTACCATATTCACGTACCGTTTAGTTTGAAGTGAATGGACAAATGTACAATGAATAAAGTCATAAAATTACATCTAATAAAAATAAACTTTCATGATAATATCTATTTAAAATTTAAGTGAAATATTTTAAAATTTAAAACTACTACAATAATAATATATTCATTAATAACGAACTAAATTACAGTGAACTATTCACAATTCTAAATGGTGAACCGGAAAAATGTAATGTTAACCAGTTGAATAGTTAGTTACTCATTTAATCAACGAAAATATTCAATAAGAAACATTGAATGTATAATATCAAATCGAATATGTGGTATTCATAATTTTATATTAACACATATGCGCATTCATGTTGTGGTGACTCCAGATTTACATCTATCATTAATGGCGTGTCCTATCCGTTACCGTTTCTAATGTTAATTTTTTTTTTTTTAATTTTTGAAATAAGATATACAAATATATAAAAAATAAAACAATAATAATAATAAAATTAATTATAGTATTATAATAATACTAGGGGGCCCCTGTGCAATTGCACAATTTTATTATTTGTTTGTTTATTTATTTTTATGCAATCTTTCTGGCGCTCGAGGCACTCCCAACTCATTCGCAGTTTACTTTTAACGTCCTACCTTACGCAGTAGCCTAATCGAAGGCGTACGGCTATATGGGTTCCGGTCAGTTGATTGTAAACAATTGATCGTGGTACTATTGAACGTGAACAATTGATCGTAGACACAATTGATCGTGGAAACAATTGATCGTTTATACAATTGATCGTATGAAAAATTGATCGTGGACACATTGATCGTATGAACAATTGATCGTATGGACAATTGATCGTGGATAAATGGTCAATTCCATGTATTTATTTTTCTTAAAATATTTTTTTTTATTATTTCGTTTTATTGATGAATTTTAGAAGATAAAATATCAAAAAAGAAATAGAGAAAGGAAATACCGAGAATAGTGGAATTTATAAAACTATAACGGAGAATATCGGTGTACTAGTTAGTTAAATATGAATAAATATTTATTTATATCGTAAATTTATAGTGTTAATGCAACGAAATAACAAATTACACCGTGAACTCTACTATTAAAATTTTTATTACAATCATGTACATTAATAAATTTATTTATTAGAATTTAATGTTAACCAAATGTTCCTTTTTATTATTAATCTTGCAACTACAAAATGTTGCAATTACAAAACCTTGCATAACAAAATAGTGCAATAATTTTTCTGTTTAGAAGGTTTCATTACTAGATTCTATATAATCCGCTCCTATGTGCGGCACGCAGTGGGACATGTTTGCTGATCCTGGCTCCTACGTCCCCCTAAGTTCAAATCTAAATCCCCTCGGAGGGCTAAGCGGGGTGGAGAGCCGCACCGACCTCCCGCGTGCCCATGAGAGTTACCGAAGCTGTTAGCCTCTACAATTCTAAGTTAAATTGGTCAATGTCATTTATCTTGAAAACAAAAATGAGAAACAAGATTTTTTCCTAAAAGAGTTTTGGTGACAAGACTTTGGAGAAAAGATTTTAGAAACAGTCTTTTGTGAACAATCTTTTGAAAAACAGTGATACGTGGCCAACCCTAATTGAAATTGGAAATATTTTTACAAAAAGTGGAATTAAATTCGGAAAAAAATTGTTAACATTATGCGTATAGGTACATATTGTATGTACAAATAGTCATTTGAGAATATTTGTATTGTATGTATAAATAGCCTTATCCATAAAAATATACAGAAAAATTGGCTATGCCCCAACATAATGCGAAACGAATAAAAACACAAAATATTTTTCCGGAACAAATGGATTAACTTTTCATTATCAGTCAATTTTACTCAATAAGTTTTTTTTTTGTCTTGACCAACTCGTTTGTAAACAAATTACTAACGCAATTCACTTCAATTCTTTATTTAAATTCAATTATACTGTTACACGATCAATTGTCCATACGATCAACCGATCCACGATCAATTGTTCATACGATCAATTGTATCCACAACCTTGTTCATACGATCAATTGTATTATAAACGATCAATTGTTGTGCGATCAATTGTTCACGATGAATGGTTTACGGTCAATTGACAGTATATCCGGCTATATGCCAGTTTTACGTAGACCGCCTGCACATTGCAGAGCTCCATGCTAGCCTACAGTACTGTCATTAATGGTGCACCATAAATGGTGGTCCATGAATTCAGCACTCCAACAAAGGGTCATAGGTGTGTTCCTCGCCACCACCGATCCTAATCAGATGATCTTTCCATTTAAGCATCTCTTCCCTACCGGGATTCGAATGTACCGGGGTCTCCCACTGAGTAGTTTTCATTATTTATATGGAACAGAAATTCAATTACAATTTCATTTTTATTTTATTTTTTTGTTTCTTTCTGCATTTTGTATTTTTTTAATTTTTTTATTGAGTATTTTGAAATTGTCAATAAACACAAATTCTAAACACTTCACTATAATATATGTACAACATTATCCGTCACAACTACCTCCGTCGATGGTTTTCCTCGGCTTGGGGTTTCCGAAACTTTAACTCGGAGTGCATCAGAATCAGTCACTCTGGAAAATGCTGTATATAGTTGACCATGAGTAAAATATGGCTGAGGAAGAAATAAGCCGACTTTTTTGAAAGTTTGGCCCTGTGATTTATCCGAACAGGAAACTGATGACGTTCAAAATTGAAGGGTAGAGATAAATTATAAGCTGTGTTTAGTGAAATTCTTGGGCTAAAGTGAACAGTGCCGGAATGTGTCCTAGTAATAATTTTCGCTTTAATACAATTTCAACTAAAATCCTTCACAACCACTTTAACACCGTTGCATAGCCCATTTTTATAGAAAGATTTCTTAGGAGCTTAACTATGCAACCTTTCTTTAAATTTAAATTGTAGGGGGGCAAACCAGAAGGGTTCAAAGAATTTAAGTATTCAACTGGGAAATTTACTTGCAAGCCAGAGTCACATGGCCTGTCATCATTTTTTACTGTGTCAATGGATGAGTAGGATGCTTTTTCGGAAATCAATCATCATTCTATTTAATTCGCGAGATACTTGGTTACCATTGCCGACATTTAATAACCATTCACTAAATTCAGGATCAATATTAGCTCTCATATTTGTGTTTGGGTGTTGGGTGCGTCTCAATAGGGTAGGGGTTGACCGTCTATAGCCATGTATCTCGTGGTCTATATTCCAACGCTGCAACTATGTAGAAACCACCAAATGTGTCTAGTATACCTCCAAGTGGTGACACCCGGGCAACGATGTGAATACGTCGGCTAAATACTAGATGCGAGTGCAGTACACTATAAATGAGCAATGAGCGGAACGAATATGGAAAATAATACCCCAGGTGGTACACCTGTTAATCAGGTAAATCCACCCTCTTCGGAGGTCGGTCTCGTGGATTCTGGGGGAGACCAGCCATTACTAAACTACAAATATTTTAACCAATCACAAGATATGTTGGTGAATAAACAAGCTCAACTGAGCGAATCAGAAAATAATATTATAAATCCCTTCGATAGGAGTAATAAAGTATCGTATTCTCCGATAAGAGGCCGTAGTCCTTCCATTGGGGCCAGTAGCAAGAACATTCGTTCTACAAACGAAGAAAAGCTTCACAATGAATTGTGTAGAGCTAATAATGCACTAGTTGAAGCCAACAATATTAACAAGCAATTGAATGATACAATTGCATTGATGCAGGAGCGTATGAAAATGCTTGAAAACGAAGTTAAAGCTCTTAAGCCAAAGGAGGCAATCTATCCTACTCCTAGCCAGACTACAATTGAACAAGAGTACCATACGGATGAAGACGAACTAGCTCGAGAAACTGAGTGGATAAGAGTTAAAGGAGTTAGAAGAAAAAAAAGAAAATTGAATAATACGCCCTCCCCACCTCAATTAAAGGATGATGTTCCTAATATTATCCAGAAACCATCAAAAAAAATACCTCCACCACCACCAATAGTAATAGATGAAGTCAAAGACTACGATCTACTCTATGAGAAATTAAAAAAAATTACTACAACTGATAAGTTTAATGCAAAGGTGATGAATGGAAACACCATCAAAATAAACTTGGAAGATGGTGAAACTTACAGAAAAATGACAAGTATGTTAAATGAAGAAAACCGTGCTTGGCACACGTTTGAAGATAAACAAACCAGACCAATAAGGGTTATGGCTAAAAATCTACACTCTACGTGTAAACCAGAAAAAATAATTGATGATCTGAAAGCAAAAGGATTTAAGGCTACTGAAGCATCAATTAAGCTAAAACGGAAAGGCAAAGTACCTCTCAACATGTTTATGTTGACCTTCGATAATGATGAAGATATCGAAAAAATTTATCAAATTAAGTACATCTTAGGGTGCAAAGTAGTTATTCAGTCTCTAAGACGGTCTAAACTTATACCACAATGTAAACAATGTCAAGCCTATGGACATACACAAAAATATTGCAGCAGGGAACCCAGGTGTGTCAAATGTTTAGGTAAACATCATACCAAAGATTGTGTAAAAGATAGAAATGTTCAGCCTAAATGTGTTCACTGTGGAGAAAACCATCCGGCTAACTATAGAGGATGCAGCGTTGCCATTGAACTGCAAAACATCAAAAATAGGAATGTGATTGCTAAAAATCCAAGATTATTCAGGCAGCAGGCAGTTAAGATGACCCAACCCGAAGTAAATCGTAGAGAGTTGGGAACTACTCATGGACAATTGGGTAAAATGACTTATGCTCAAGTAACGATGAGTAACGGAAATCCAGGGAAAACTGGTCAAAATGACGAAATAAGTCAAACACTTAAATTAATTTTAAGCAGGCTCAATACATTTGATGAGCGATTACAGAAATTAGAATACAGCACTAAGGGAGCCATCCCTAAACAGAAAAATGGCAGGTGATCTTAGAATCTTATGTTGGAATGCCAATGGACTTATGCAACATCAACAAGAATTGCAAGTGGTCCTGGACACAGAAAAAATCGATGTATGTCTCATCACGGAAACACATTTCACTAGACAAACAATCATTAAATTTAAAAATTATCATATATATCATACCATTCATCCGGAAAACACTGCTAAAGGAGGTAGTGCGGTTATAATCAGAAATAGTATCCACCACTATGAAGAGTTAAAATATGAAACAGAAGAAATACAAGCAACTGCTGTTAACGTCAAAACCAAAAATGGTTCTATTAGTATTGCTGGTGTGTACTGCCCACCGAAGCCTCGTTGAAATAAAAAAAAATCCTAATTCCTTAAATTAGGAAAACGGTTTATACTTGGAGGAGACTTTAATGCCAAAAATGTCCACTGGGGCTCCAGATTAACAACAACTAAGGGTAAAGAACTCCTAAAAGCCATTAGGAAATGCAGTTGTGAAATCACAACTGGAAAACCAACTTACTGGCCTACTGATCCAAATAAAGTACCAGATCTGATTGATTTCTTTATAATAAAGAAGATATCTGTAAATTATATACAAGTAGATGAAAGCCACAACCTAAACTCTGATCATTCACCGATACTTTTAACGTTAAGTGAAAAAATTATTCAGAAAGAAAGAAACCCTTTTCTAGTAAATAATCACACTAATTGGGAATGCTTTAGACTATCGCTAGAAGAAAAAATTAACTTAATGGTTCCATTAAAGACCGAGGAGCAATTAGACAAAGAAGTTCACAAATTTGTAGACGATATACAGCAATCAGCTTGGGAAAATACCCCTGAGGTTAAAAAGAAAATCAAGGGAAACAACTACCCTTTGGAAATTAGGGAACTCCTAGCAGAAAAAAGAAGAGCGAGAAGAGTATGGCAACAAACAAGGGCCCCTCAAGATAAAACTAATTTGAACAATCTCACTCAACAATTAAGAAGAGAAATCAAAGAATTGAAAAATGAATCAGTCAGCAACTATTTAAGAAAATTAACTAATGATAGCAGTACTGATTATTCTCTTTGGAAAGCAACCAAAAGAATTAAAAGACCAATAATACAGAACCCTCCAATAAGAGTAGCAGGTGATAAATGGGCTAGGAATAATGAAGACAAAGCTCGAGAATTTGCTGAACATCTTGAAAAAATATTCCAGCCACATCAAGATGAAACATTAGAAGCCGAGATAATATCTGAACAAGCTGTGCAAGAAAGTAAAGAAATCCTACCGACAACACCAAAAGAAGTCGCGTGTGAGATAAAAACTAATATGAATATGAAAAAAGCTCCTGGCTACGATCTTATTACAGCAGAAATCTTAAAAGAACTGCCAAGGAAAGCTCTGGTAAAGCTCACCAATCTTATAAATGCAGCATTTAGAATCAAATATGTACCAAGCTTGTGGAAAATTGCAGAAGTAATCATGATCCCAAAACCTGGGAAACCACCACACATAACCTCATCTTATAGGCCAATTTCGCTATTGCCAGTCATGTCCAAACTCTTTGAGAAGCTTCTGGTAAAAAGGTTAAATCCGATAATCGAGAGTAAAAACTTAATCCCAAATCATCAGTTCGGTTTTCGTAACCAACACTCAACAATTGATCAAGTTCACCGAATAACCAGTATAATTGAGAAAGCACTAGAGGAGAAAAAAATCTGTTCAGCAATATTTCTAGACGTTGCCCAAGCATTTGATAGAGTGTGGCATGAAGGACTTAACCATAAATTAAGAAATCTTCTACCAATCCAATTTGCTAATATACTGGAATCTTACTTAAAAGATAGATTCTTCAGGATTAAGTTAGATGACACTTTCTCTGAATTGAAAGAAATCAACGCAGGAGTTCCACAGGGCAGTGTATTAGGGCCGGTTTTGTACCTAATATACACTTATGATCTTCCTGTATTAGAAAACAATACAGTGGCGACTTTTGCAGATGACACGGCGATCTTAGCTGTTGGCACAAGCAACGAAGAGTCAACACAAAAGTTACAAACAGCAATAACTAAAATTTATAAATGGACAAAAAGTTGGCGAATAAAACTAAATGAAACTAAATCAGTTCACATCAACTTTACAAACAGGCGATTCGAACATATCCCGATTACCATAAATCAAGAAATAGTACCGTATGCGAACACAGCTAAGTATCTCGGCATGACCCTGGATGCTAAACTGCGATGGAAAGCACATGTCAAGAAGAAAAGGCTTTGACTTTCATGTCAGATGGTCAAACTTATTTTTTTTTTTATTTTTTCTTGAAATATTTTTTGTCATTTTTATTTTTTTTTATTTTTTATTATTATGTTAATTTGATAATTTAAGTTCACTTATAATTATTTAACTGGCTAAAATGGCCCAACTACACCCATAATTTCATCGGTTATCCAAGATTTCCATCCAAGCCGAATAATCGGGCGATTCATTTACATACAGTGTATGTTGAAGGAAAACTTGCGTTGTATCAACGCTTTTGCTCAAAATGCGAAGATGCACGAACCGTGGGTCCCTGTCGTGCCGTTTGTAGTGTGTAAATAATGCCATACACCCATCTATTAGATGAAACATCTAATGTTCCAAGCGATAAATGTACCAGTTTACCAGACGAATTATATGAGTTGAGCAGTTACTATTACAACTACGACTTCGAAGATTTTATTTTTATGTTAATTATCCCCTCGTCTTGCAGAATCTGCTACGAATGAGCTTTAGCTCAAAGCGGATTGTGTAAGTGAGATTAATGTACAATTATACAATTTTTGTAAAGAAGTGAATAAATGAAATGAAATAAATAAAATAAAAAAAAAGTGAAGAACTAAGAATTAAATACAGAAAGATGTATTGGCTGATGGGAAGGAACTCTTCTTTATCAACATACAACAAGTTGCTACTTTATAAGCAAATATTGAAACCCGTTTGGACGTATGGTATTCAACTTTGGGGTTGTACCAAACAGAGCAACGTAAATATCATCCAAAGATTTCAGAATATGGTATTAAGGAACATCGTTGATGTACCTTGGTATGTCAGGAACAATGATCTCCATAGGGACCTTAAAGTGAACCTCATCGTAAATGAAATTCAGGAGAAAGCGCGGAGACATGAAGAGAGGCTCCGGCATCATGTGAACATTGAGGCAACTCAGCTTCTAAGCAACACGAATTTAATACGTAGACTTAAAAGAACCAAACCTTTTGAGTTGGTGTAATTGTTAGCTTAAACAGCATTGTGCTGTGTAAAGCCCACTACAAAGATGTGGTTTAATTCAATTTACCAGACTCTATGGAACGCCAATGGGAAGAAGCCATAGATTAATATTAAGTTAGTAAATTAAGTCAGAAACAAATTGCTCATTAGTCCAGGAGACTAGATTGTAATAACATTAAATAAATAAATAAAATTTATTTTAACAAAAAAAAAAAAAAAAAAAAATATTTGTGTTTAAATATAATAGACGGAAATGCCACCATAACCGTGATTTTTTTAATTGTAGCGTTCACTTGCCGAAAATCACCTCCTAACAGAACTACCAAAAGGCAAATCGCTGTTCATTAAATCTCTAAAACCAAATCTACTTATTTTAAGTGCGATAGCTGATGCCATCGGTGCTTCATCCCATATAAGACAGAATTGTCATTTTTTAAGGATAGTTGAGGATATTTAATGGCATCCATGTTAAGCGGAAGCGAAAATGCTGAACGATACGTCATTCCATCGGGGAGCAGATTCGCAGCAATCCCTGAACCAGCTACACACATTACTTTGTTTTCGTAGGGATAGATATCTGGAAATGGACACTTATAATAAGGCTGGTGGTATTGTAGTTGCAGTTTCTAATAAATATCCATCCAGTCGGATAACGTTGGCTAATTGCGATGACGAAATTGTTGCTGTTCGTGTACGATTCCATTCATATTCGCTGATCATCTGTGTCACATATATACCCTCTCATTCAAGCATATCAGTCTATCACAGGTTTTCGGACACTGTGAAATCTAATATTGTTCCATTGCTTCAGCCGGAGGATCGTTTTTTTATTTTTGGAGATTTTAACATACCGCAGATATTGTATGGGAGATTGTTGATTACAATTTGACTCCTATTAACATGAACGATGAGATGGAAAACTTCATCTCTATCAATGTTAAGAATAATAGTGGCAACGTATTGGATCTGGCTTTTGTAATTTTAAAATGGGCGATTACAGTTCCTTAAATGCATTTCTAGATGAGTATGATTGGTTGTTTTTTTATGCTTGTGATAATATCGACGATATGTTGAGCAAATTCTATCGAATCATTAACCTAGGTATTGAGACATTTATCTCTAGGATGAAAGCTTCATGTGCAAAGAAAGAACAGTGGTATAGTAATGAGTTGATAAATTTAAAAAATAGAAAAGACAAGGCTCACAAAAAATATAAATTACGTCCTAATGTTGTTAATTACAACTTGTTCGTTGTATTACGTAAGAAGTATATATGTATATCTAAACTGATTTCTTTATAGCAGTTATATTCTGGTACTTTAATCAACGATTAAATTAAAGCCAAATCAATTTTGATACTTTGTTAATTACACAAGAAAATCGAATGGCTATCCTCCCTTCTCCGATGTTTTTAAATGATTGTTCCTGTGGTAACGCCCGGGATACTTGTGATTTGTTTGCAGATTTCTTTGAGAGTGGTTATAATTCAAAATCTAATGTTTGTAATTCGAATAATGTTGTAAGTAAGTCAATATTTTCAATGTTTCGCCTGGAAGTAGATACTATTTTATCCGACTTGTCAAATCTTGATATTAATCAAAGTGCCGGAATCAATTCTATTCTACCCATTTTTCTAAAATTAACGAGTAATGCAATTTATGGCCATATTTTCTTCCTATTTAATCGAAGTCTCGCTGAAAGTTGATTCCCTATCATAGGGAAACGTTCTCTTATTAAGCCGATTTTCAAATCATTACTTCAGTTTTACCAAAACTATTTGAGAAACTAGTTAAAGAACATTTGTGGTTTCATGTTATGACTTTTATTTCTCCCAGACAGCATGGATTTTTCCCTGATAGGTCAACCGTTACTAACTTAGTTTTATTTACAAACTGCATTTCAAACGCACTATTAAATGGTAATATTCTACAAGTCGTTTACACTGATTTCTGCAAGGTCAATCATGAATTGATATTAGCTCAAACATGCGGCAGAACAGATAATCACCGCCATATTTGAGCATTTCGTTGCAGATACCATCCTCACCAGGTGTCTTGTAATTTTTCATCTGCGATATCACGTTCCGTACTTCATCATATGATGGAGGAGGTGGTGGTGTCATCTCGACGTTAATATCACGTTGAAGCAAGAGAGGTTGTTGCTCGGAAGGTGGTGCCTGTTTATTTAAAAGCGAGGAGAAGTAATTTCGCCACACTTCGAGGACGGTTTTGGTGTCCATTTCCAACTCGCCTGATTTGTTGCGAATAGCGCTGCTACGTGGATGAAAGTCCGTAGCTAATTCTCTTATGCAACGATATCTATCTCTCAGGCTAGAATTTTGGATGTTGCGTGCCTGTTGTTCATGCCATTCCCGTTTCTTCCGTCTACATAGCCGATTAGCGATTCTCCTCGCAGTCATGTAGGCGTTATGGGATTGCCTTGTTCTTTGCGATAGATCTCGTTGTCGTGCGCGATCTTTTTCCCGAATAGCACCAATACAATCATCATCAATCCAGAGATTTTTAGGCCTTGACGGATTTTGGCCTATGGTGGACTTTGAGGCATCGGTTACCACCGTTTTGATAATGTCCCACTGTTCTTGAACGGAGTCAGGAAGTGGTTTATTTTCCAAGATTTCTGATATAGTCATCCTGAAGGTGGTTCTGGTAACTTGCTCGTTCAATGCCGCAGTGTTCCAACGAAGAAGAAATCCCAGTAGAGTGGAAGACGGCTCTAATATGAGAGAGAGAAGAAATCCCAGTAGAGTGGAAGACGGCTCTAATATGTCCACTTCATAAAAAGGGAGATCGATTAAACTGCAACAACTATCGCGGTATAGCTTTGCTGAACACGGGCTACAAGGTTTTGGCTAACGTAGTCGCAGCAAAGTTATCAACTTATAGCGAGAGGATCTTGGGTGATTATCAATGTGGTTTTCGGCCAAATAGATCAACGACCGATCAAACTTTCACGCTGAGGATTGTGCTGGAGAAATGCTATGAAAAGGACAAAAGGACATCCCTGTACACAGTCTATTCATAGATTTTCAACAGGCGTATGACAGCATTAAGAGGAACACGTTATGGAACGTATTGTCCTATCTGGGCATACCGTCAAAATTGGTTTCAATGTGCCAGCTTTTAATGGATGGCTCAATATGTAAGGTGCTAATAGAAGGCAAAATTTCGGATGCCTTCGAGATAACATCTGGAGTGCGGCAAGGAGACCCAATAGCTCAAACTCTATTCAATCTATCATTAGAGTATGTCATTCGTCAGCTTAATATAGCCCAGCGTAGCTGCCTGTATTATAAATCAACCCAGCTATTAGCATACGCTGACGATATTTGCATTCTGGGTCGCAACATCATCTCTCTGAAAGAGGTCCTCCTCCCGTTGGAATTAACAGCCCAACAAATAGGCCTTCAGATCAATGAAGCGAAGACCAAATACATGGTGACCGCGAGAAGGCAGACTCGTGGGGACTTCATTTCAGGAGATACTCAATATGAAAAGGTGAATGAGTTTAAATACCTAGGATCACTGATCACTGAGCAAAACTCCGTTTCTGTGGACATTTCATCGAGGATCGCAGCAGGCTACCGAGCATTTTACGCCAATATCAAAATTTTCAAGTCTCCTCATATATCGCGCAAAATAAAATTGGACATCTACAAGGCGCTGATAAGACCAGTTGTCACCTTTGGTTGCGAGTCTTGGACACTAACAGCGCAAAACATCCAGAAAATCGCTGTAACTGAGCGTAAGATGATAAGAAGAATTCTCGGTCCCATTAAAGAGGGAGCCACGTACAGAATGCGAATGAATCACGAGATCAGAAATGATCTCGATAAAGTCGACATCATAGGATTCATAAAATCGTCAAGGCTGAGATGGCTTGGGCACGTACTACGTTCACAAAATCGGACCACTAAACAGGCCTTGGAGTCGGCACCAACGAAAGTAGGACCTCGTGGGAGACCACCTACCCGATGGATGGACGACGTTGAGAGGGACCTGTACACACTCGGTCACCGTGCCTGGCGTTCTCTTGTGGCGGATCGGATTATTTGGAGGAGCATCGTTGAGGCGGCCAAATCCCTTCATGGGATGTAGCGCCAGCGGAAGAAGGAAGAAGAATCATGAATTGCTGCTGCGGAAACTTGGCTCTTTGGATTGTAACTTTCTGCCAATTAATTGGATTAGGTCTTATCTGGAATTTAGAACTCAAATTGTTAAAATTGGTAGTTTTACTTCAAGAGTGATTGATGTTTCTTCAGGAGTACCTCAGGGTAGTCATTTGGGGCTCATGCTCTTTATTCTTTTTATAAATGATGTGGTAAATTTGTGAATCATTCCAACATTCTAATTTATGCGGACGACATCAAAATTTTCAAAACAATTTCTTATGACCTGACAAACTTTAAAGCTTGGTGTACATCACATAATTTAATGCTAAACATCTCTAAATGCAAAGCAATGGGTTTTACCCGATTACGCTTACCCGCTATAATTATGATTACCATGTTTATTAATGTTTTTGAGGGTTGTATTATTGAAAGTGTCAAATGTTTAAGGATTTAGGTATAACTATTACTCCGAATCTATCGTTTCATAAGCATATTGAGGGTTGCATTTCTAAAGCGAATTCCATGCTTGGGTTTGTTAAAAGGTTTTCCAAAGATTTTCAGGATCCTTACGTGATTAAAACTTTATACGTCTCGTTTGTTCGTTCATTTTTGGAATATGGTGTTGCCGTATGGAGTTCGTATTATATTACTCAGATCGCATAGAGAGAGTATACAAAAGCGCTTTTTAATGTACGCTCTACGAAAGCTACCTAGAGATACAAGCGTGGCTGCTTTCATAGGGAAAATTTCGGAGATGTTTCATATTGCCACTACTGAAAGAAAATTAAAACCAACTTTTTCACATTGAATTTTTAAGTCAAGTATATACTAAAAGCTGTATTATGGTTCATGCCTTGATGATTAAGATCTTCCATCATACTACATTTAAATTCATTAAACAGTTTTAACGGGTCACCAGGATTGCAATGGGTCAGGATAGTCACAAATAAGGATCTCAAAGATTTAGGAAATATATGCTCGCGAGCCTCAGATAAACAGTGCTCCCACTTACTACTATCATTTATTAATTAATCCTCTTGCTCGTGCTGCTTCTTTATATTTAGGTTATGTATATTACAATATTAAAGGTTTTCAGTGCTTCAAATGATGTAGATTCGGTAGTCGGTACCTTTAACAGAGAGAAGAATTAGTCGAACGCTCTATATCTCTAGGTCTGTTATTATTCTGCCAATAGTTTTTCCCCAAAAATGAGAATTTATAGATTGCTTTTCCCATTTCGAGCTCTTGAATACATAATGATTCGGGATATCGCTATAAAAAAATTGATGTCTCTATGCTTCATCGGTAATCCACTAATTTCAATGCAAGTGGCGATGTTCAATTGATTTGGCCTATCATTTTCTGCTTCAAAATGCAATTTAGAGCTGTATACTGTATTTCTCTAACTGCTCCTCCAATTTGTGAACTCTTGATGTTAATAAGGTATTATTTGTATCAACCAAGCTAGCGCTGCACTCCGATTTACTAGAATCACTTTCAATAAATGATTGACTGGATGCAACCCGACATACCTCACCCAGCGTGTTGGTGGATGGATCTCTAATCCCTTTGAGGAGATCCTCAGAAATATTTGCGCATCTTATATGGAATAAGTTTTCGCAAACTCCACCACATTTGATACCAAGAAACCTTTCTTTCGTGATCTTTGAGGAGCACTTATAACAAGTCGCAGCCATAATCAAGCATAACACAAATAATTTTATCCCACAATAAGGAAGCAAGAAAGGAAAAATGGCGCTAAATTATGTTGTTGTTGGCGTCGACTTGCAAAAAATGTCTAAATTTTAGAATTGCACGAATATTATTCCACTTATCCAAACTGTTATGTTAAACACTTATAATTATTTTATATTTTCTAATTAAATTTTATGTTTTTAATTATTTAGTAATAATAAATATTTTTATACGGTTTTTGATACAGATTGGTTTCATGTGTGTAGCTTAAATACTTTATCAAATTTTGTATTAAATTTAATTTGTTCGCTACTAATTAGTCATAGTTAATTTTATTTTGCTATCAAGAACTTTGATTTCATATCTTTTATACTTTTATATTGACATATGTAGTGTGAAGGATCAAGTGACGGATTAAGAAAAATCCAGGCCCTAAGCAAGCTTTCGATTCTGTCTTTAGGTAAAACAAGTGCGTATAACTGATTTGTGACCCAATCCATGATCCAATTAGTCTCTATTTGATATTTGAGAATACCGGCATTCTCTCCTATATATAATTCGGTTTTTATTTAAAATTCATAGTCATTTTCGCTTTTAACTTCTTTTTATCTTGCAATTTATAGCCATACTTTCGTCTCGTTTATTTTATTTCAGTTTATAGACGTTTCCATCTCCAACAGATTTTTTTTTTTAAATTTCGACCATGCTAGAGGCGAAAATGTCGCTATGGACGAAACATGTGTGTCGAAAAATACATAAAATGTTTTATCCACAAAAAAGTAAAACTCTACACAGCAAAAATATTGTCTTTCATTCGGCTTTGAATTTTAGTCCGCTAATGCCCGCTAGATGGTATAACGGACATCGAAGTTTTTAATAATACGCATTACGGCGTTTTCGATGCTGAAATGAATAATTGCAACTATGATCACAAAACACATCATAATTCGCCTGAATATATGCAATGAAATATTTTTTTTTCAAATTGTGCTTTCCAGGGGTTTGGAAATGATTTTGAAGCCAGATAGTGGGAACTTTTGGTTATAAATTACCAAAAAAAATAAGACTAAAATAAAATAAAAAATTAAAATTGTATTAGCTAAAAATATAAAATTAAAAAAAAATGTTGTATTGAGATTTACAATCTAATAGAATGTATATCATTCAGTCCCTGCTGCATTAAATGTGAATAATGTACTGCATCATGCACCGTTGGAAATAATTTCAGTTTGTCATTGTCAGTGTCAAAGACACCACATTTTTTCATTAGTTCGTATATTGGACTTGAGCACCCCGCCAAATAAATAGGAATTCCAATTTTATTAAATTCTCGCACGATAATTTTAAATGTTGTAATGCCCGAAGGATCAATGTACGAGAGGGCTGATAGATCTATAATGAGTACCTCAAATTCGGTGAATTCATATTTTTGATCTTGTTTCTTGGCATGTTCTTGTTTCTTCATTTCTTCTGTTAGATTAATGTTTAGCGTTTCGCACAGTTGCGATTTGAAAAATGTGCGCGACGCAAAGTTAATATTGCCCGCAAAATGAAAGATTTTTAATTTTGAAATTTCCGCTGTACCCTTATACCGATTTATATCCAAATAAAGATCGGTATTAGGTACATTACCCAGTAGGCAAGTGTATGGTTTCATGCCACGAATAAAAATGCATGAAAGGCTGAGCACTATTCCGACGGCGAGTCCAATATCAATGGAGAATATTACGACAGCTAAAAGAGTACCCATCCAGACAATGGCATCCAGTTTGCTAAATCTCATGAATGTAGGAAAATCCTTGATTTGGAATAACATTCCTTTTAAAGCAACTATGATTACACTTGCTAGTACGCACTGTAATAAATCGGAAATTAGGTTTGTATATTGAGATTCAAGAAAGAGATTATTATTTTACCCTTGGGAGTGGTTCAAAAAATGGCCCAATCCACAGCAAAATTAGCACCAAAATACCGCAACTAACTATACTGGCGTTTTGTGTTTTTCCACCAACTGCTGTTTGAATTGCTGAACGTGACATCGAGGTGGCAATGGGGAAACACGAGAATAATGATCCAACCACATTTCCGGCCCCCATCGCCAATAGTTCTTGATTATAATCAATGTCATAATTAAATTTTTGTGCAAAAATAATTGCCATCGATACGGCTACCGAGTAACCCACCATAGCCATAATAAATCCATCGATCAACAGATCCGAGAACAAGGATAAATCTGGAAATTTTGGTTCAGGAAATCCTGTCGGAATGTCATTAACAATTTTTATGGAATAGTTTTTGCTCAAATCCATCCAATTTGATATAAGAGTTCCAACAATAATTGCCATCAATTCCATGGGGAACGGAACTTTTGTTATTTTTGCGAGTTGTTGTTTTAAAATTTCATTGTTTAAAATAAGCACAGCCATTGTAATCGCGCTTATTATGACTGCCGTTACGTTACTGTCACCAATCGTACGCAGAATTTCATAGACGATCTGGAAAATAATAATTTTTATTATAAGTGTGTCATTAAAAATATAAATCACTTACATTTGGCGCTTCAAAATTGCCAGGAAATGATGGCAGGCTTAATCCAAACACATCTTTTAATTGAGATACAAGCACATGAACAGCTGTTCCTGTTGTAAATCCAGATACTAGCGTTTCTGAGAACAGACATGTTACTATTCCCAGTCGAAAAATATAAAGCAGCAATTGAAAAGCACCCGTTATAAATGCTAGCGTACAAGCCACTTGTATAGGGGTTAACTTGTCACTAGTTTCGTCGATCGTGCCATCCTCACTATAATTTGAATATTTTAAAATCGCTTTTCCCACCATAATCGCTAAAATCGCAAATGGTCCCATTGAATTGTGCCGCGATGTGCCAAAAAAGAAATACACCAGCACTGGAAAGAAAGCTGAGTACAAACCAACTACGGGTGGTAAATTTGCCAAGAGGGCATATCCGATTCCTGAAATTATAATTATAAAAAATTGATTATCTTATGCTTATCCATACTTTTAATTTTTCGAGGAATTCAAATTTGAAGTGTGTGTTGCTAAAATATTTCTTATCTGGTGCTTAGTACGACAATAATATATATATATATATATATTAACTAAATAGGTATATTGATAGCGAAATAGTACATGTATGACAAAGTTGTTTACAAAGATATGAAAAATGCAATTGTGATAAGCGAATAATGGAAATTTCTTTCGTTGCATTGGAATCAGAAATGGTTTTTGATTTGTTACATGGAAAGAAGCAAGATTTCTTATCTTATATCAAGAATTTTTGTTTATGATGCTATTTTCCAGTATAAATGTAAAACGATCTGTTTGTTTTTTCGCTGGCGCTACATCCCATAGAGGGATTTGGCCGCTTCATTTTGAAGTTTCGTAATCATTTTTGTTAATGGATAATGAGTGATTAATTCATTGATCCTACCCTTATATTATAACCAGCCGTGATTTTTTCATCACCCGCCGGGAATCGAACCCGGGACCTCCGGAGCGTAAAGCAAGTATGCTAACCACTGTGTCACCGGGGCGACAAACGATCTGTTTGGTATTTTTATAAAAAAACTCCTAATTTACAACCAATAACAACTGTAAATCATTCATTCATTGTAACCTTCACATTGTTAGCAAATGAGCTTATGTATATCTTGTTGAAACAGTTATAATTCTATTTCGTTGGTAGGCCTCACAATCGAGCGATTAGACAATTGATTGTAGAATTGGTAAAATTTTATGTAAGACATTTGGTTCAATAAGGTTTAATTGATTTTGATTAGATTTTATGTTGGTTCGTATATTGACGCACGACACACTATTTTTTTAAGGCGCAATCTATATTATTGTTTTTGAATTCAAATTATAGAGAGGTTATCGTCCATTATACGTTATCATAAGTACAGATACCAGTTATAGATACCGTATATTTTTGGTGCTTGCCCGTTAATAATTCTCTTGATGTTGATCACAATTTCTTGTAGTTGCAGTTGATTTTATAAATCGTATTCACTGCTATGAACTGTAAAGAGTTAGGATAGTAAAGTAGAATAAGGCTCTAAGATAGATCAATGAACTTCCCGCAATACATTTTTTCGATTTAATGAAAATTGGAACTTTAACTTGAGAATATCGCTGTTTTAACATAAAATTTGAAAACCGGAAAATCCGTCAGTCGATTGGAGTTTGATGCCTTGATATTAAATTTTTTTGTCGAACTTAGAGTTTAAATTAGTTCTATTTTAGAACATACAGTTATTAGAATTTTAAGTGTACAAGATTTAGAAACTGGAAATTATATAATTTGGAAATTTGGATTAGATTAGAGTGAACTAGTTGTGGGAATCTGAAATTAATTTCGGAGTGCAATTATTGTTGTTGAAGAGTTTATATTCTGGAAGTTTGAATTTTAGCAGAAAACTTTATTTTGTTGTTCTTTGTTGTTGAAATGTTTCATTGGGCACATTATTAACGGTTGACAAATAAAACTTGATATCGCTTAAACAATCCAGAGCCGTAGGAAAACACGTTTTGGTTTTATTTATAGATTCCTCCGTATCATCGCTGTCACTATTGTCGCTTTCAAATGTTAATCCCACAGTATGAGACGCATTTTTAACATTCTTCATAATTTTGTCATTAGCTCTCTTGTGAAATTAGAAGGTGATTATCGACATCCGCACATAATCCTGTAAGGTAATACCAGACGCATCGACTGATCTCAGTAGTAATGTCATTTTGCTCTGATTCACCATCTTTGAATTAAATTGCTATGTGGTCAGCTTCATATTCAAAAAGTTGGGTTTTAAGAAAACATTTCAGAATGGTTGACTGACGAACATCCCAACAAGCCGCTGTTAATAGCCAACCTTTTTTTTACATTTAGTTTGGTATCATTCAATAAATTTAGGAGTAATTTTTGAACTGACTTCTTTCGAAAATTAATTTTAACTGCCTGGATTATTCCCAAGTCAAAGGTTGTAAAACAGCTATGCAGTGAGGTAGGAAATATTTAACATTAACATTTGTCAATTGACAATTTGTACAATTGTCTATGAGCAGCAGAATTTTACGTTTATTTTTTTCCATTTTTTTTGTCAAGTTAGACTAGTCACTCGTTGAAAAGGTTTTGTGTCATCCAAGCCCTTTTATTGGCACGGTATTCACAAAGCAATGACTGGATATTTTTGAAGCATCTTGGTTTCAGTGATTTTCCAAGTACTAGTGGCTTCAATTTTTCTGTTCCGGTGGTGTTAGAACAGAACAATGCGGTAAGCCGTTGTTTAGATTTTGTGCCACCTTTACAAGAATCGCCTTGTAATGTGAGAGTTTTATTAGGCAGAAACGGCTAAAATACACCTGTTTCGTCCGCGTTAAAAATGTCCCTACTGTCATAATTTTTTAAAATTGTTTGAATTTCACCTTAAAAGAGTATACATGGTTTTTACGCCAATCGTTCACTTTATCCAGTGGTACATTTTTTTATTCATCGCAAATTATCTTAAAAGAAATGCCAAATCTCTCACGAAAACGATTTAACCAACCGACACTAGCCTGAAAATTACCATGGCCAAACAATTTGGATAGGCCATTGATAGGAATATTTCTGGATCGCACTTCTTGAAACCGCATAAAAGCCCTTATCAACATCTTCAAATTTAGCTGCTCTAATTTTTTTTCGTTTTGGACCAATACCGCCGTCTCTAATTTGATTTTCAATTGTATGCCGATCTTTATTAAACGTAGACAACGTTGACAGAGCGATATTCAATTCTTTCGCCACACTGTGTTTTGCCTGACCAGAATCAATATTTTTCAGAATTTTTAATTTCTGTTCTAACGAAAATTGGTTTCGTTTAAAATTATTCATTTTATATAAACTGTGATTTTCCGTATTAAACAAATTCTCAGACTCGGGCAAAGAACAACTCACAAAATGTACTAAATTATTGATTGCCACATTGCCCTGAAAAAATGAAAATGTAGAAAAATCGTACTAGATTTGGTAGTGCAGCCTACATTAGAAATAGAGACAACCCAGTATGCAATTTTTTTATTATGTGGAAAAACAGCTCTAATTCCGAACTACATTTCTCCAGGGGTTTTCTATCTCTTTTGTTTGCAAATTGCATAGATCGATTATTTGACAGTCAAAATATGTCAAATTTTTTTGAATGTTAAGGAAAACAAACAGCAGTTTATATGAAGCTAACTTAAAATGTTTGAAAATAACTTAATTTTAATAAAAATAACCATAGAAAAAACTCAAAACGGCACAAGATTAAACCTAAAGAATACGAATTTGCCTTCTTTTTATGTTTTAATTTTTCACACGCTTTTCACAAGAAAATTTACTTGCTTAGCTTAAAATGACATAAAATGAATACCTTTCAATTAAATTTTTATTAAAAAATATTTAATATATGTCTGTAATTATAGAAATAAAATTGCATCTGTGCCACTTCATACAAAAAGATATGAACAATATTTTGACGTTTATTTGTTTTCCTTAACACAAAAAATCACAATGAAGTTGTCTAGCATTCAATCTATTGCGTTTACAGTCGTGAATGCATACCCATGATAAACCAATTGATTAAAGTAGGATTGACAGCTGTTTCAAAATCGTCTTTTCTTGCGCATATCGTCATTCGGTGCGATAAAATCACAAGGCTTCGTTGTTTTCACAAAATTTTCACAAAAACTATCACCGCAAAACAATTCGATTTGTTTTTGTTTGCTATGAACTAGTGTTTATAAAAAAAGTATATCAAGAAAAAAGCCCAAATGACGTAATTTTTTAGTGAAAGAGATAGCAATACATGCGCTTGATCATACCTACTTTAATTGGTTTATCATGATGCATACCTATTGTTTTATAAACGGTCGTAGTGCAATATAAGGTAATTAAACGAAAACGCATTAATGGCGTCTTATAAAATAAATTTTTGTTTGTGCTCATTTTTGAATTGTGACCATATTTAAACTTAACACTTTTATTTAAGATCAATATGAATTTTAACTGTATATGTATATGAAACAGAAAATAATTAGAAGCTAGGCGACCTTCTCTACATAGTAAGTATAACAACTTTGAATGGTACTAGCAGCTATATGATTTCGAGAATGGATTATAGTGTTGCTCAAGTCATTAGGGCATTAAAAGAATGTTGTATGCTCGACAATTCGATTATTTTAATCAAAGCCGATAACGGTACCCCAACCGTTGAAACACTACCAAATTTTGGTTCTAACGATCCTTTGAAAAGTGTACGTGCATATATAATATTTTGTATTAGTCTAATTATATAATAAATTCACAAATGTATTTTTACTTTTCACACAGCAAAAAGATTCGCCAAAAGAAGGTGCCACTCATATGCGCACAAACAATTTACCAAGTCCACGTACTGAAATTGTACAAAATATTGATAACGTGCTCAATTATGTTGCGTTCTTTAAGGGTTCTGTTTAAAGATACTTTAAAATAAAGATACCTATACGATACTTGATATAAACCCGATGTAACAGAAAAACCAGCGAAATTAAAAGAAATGCAAGATAGATTATCAGTATTACGAACGACAGCTGTGCCCGCATTTAATCAGCCAGGTTTTTTTTTTTATTTTTTTTTTTTTTTTATTTTTTTTTTTTTTTTTATTTTATTTATATTACGACTGAGTCTTACACCCATTTAGTAATTTACATTGCATTATAAAGTATTTGATTAGTCGGCACAATCACAAGATTATCCCCCAATTCGTGTAACTCATCCCCTGGATTTTCGCCACAGCAAGTCTACTGACCTCCTGGTCGCGATAAGTCCAATGGTTTTATTCTTTGCAGTCTTCTGGTTGGTGTGGTAGTCAACATACAGCGTATGTCCAGATTTTCATGCTGGTGCAGACGTTGTAGGTGTTTTGTTGCATGATGTTTAATTTCATCCACGACAAGCTCGATCTTTAGATCTCGATGGAGGTTGTCGTTTCGAATGTACCACGGTGCATTAACAATACATCGCAGGATTTTATTTTGAACTGTTTGTATGATTTTAATATTTGTCCTCTTGGCACAACCCCAGAGTTGGCTACCGTACGTCCATACAGGTTTAAGGATTTGTTTGTATAACAGCAGTTTGTTATGGATCGCTAGTTCAGATTGTCTCCCTAAGAGCCAATGCATCTTTCTAAATTTTATGTTTAGTTCTTCTCGCTTCTTTTTTATGTGTTCTTTCCATCTAAGTTTAGCATCTAAAGTCATGCCAAGATACTTAGCAGTGTTCGCATGCGGTACTACTATAGAGTTTATCATTATTGGTATATGATTAACTTTTAGATTGGTAAAGTTCACTTGGACTGATTTTGCTTCATTTAATTTAATTCGCCATTTCTCTGTCCATTTACATATCAGGTTAGTAGCCTTCTGAAGTTTACTAGTGGATTCATTGATGTTTTTTGCTGTTGCAAGTATTGCCGTGTCATCTGCAAAAGTCGCCATTGTTGCTTCTATAATTGGTATATCTCTAGTATATAGGAGATAAAGGATTGGTCCAAGAACACTCCCTTGTGGAACTCCTGCTGTTATTCGTTTTAGCTGGGAGTATTCATTCTCATACTTTACTCGGAAGTGCCTCTCTGATATGTAGGATTTTAGAATTTGAAAAAATTGCTCTGGAAGATCTCGATGAAGTTTGAATTCTAACCCCTGGTGCCATACTTTGTCAAATGCTTGCGCTACATCAAGGAATATAGTTGAACATATTTGTTTGCTTTCTAGTGATTTCTCGATTACATCAGTAATTCGATGTACTTGTTCTATAGTAGAATGTTTTTCCCTAAATCCAAACTGATGTGAGGGGATAAGATTCCTTTCTTCGATAATTGGTTTTAGTCTTTTAAGAAGAACCTTTTCAAATAGTTTCGATAATGTTGGTAGCAGAGAAATCGGCCTGTATGAAGCTTTATCGTTCGGAGGTTTGTTCGGCTTAAGTATCATAATTACTTCTGCAACTTTCCATTGTCTTGGTACATATCTTAGTCGAAATGCTGCATTAATTATATGCATTAGTTTCCTCAATGCTTTCTCCGGTAACACTTTCATATATCAGCCAGGTGACAAAAATGCTAATACAAGCTTACACGATAATACATGGACATGTTGGCAAGATGCTTGTATATTATGTAGAGTGTAATATTATTGTACAAAGTTCAGTTTTTAATTGAAATAAATATAAAACAAAAAATTTGTTATTCAACTAATTTTATTTAACATAATTATGTACTATTACGTACGCTCGGAAATATTGCACCATTCAACCGGGAAAAGGTAAAGAATCTACCATGGAAACCTATTTAAATCCCGATGAAAAATTGTTCAAATTTCATATCGGAAAGGTGCTTAAAATTAGTATGGAAAAGTTTATGGAAAAAACATTAGTTTCATACAATATGTTTCATAACATAAAATTCCGCTGCTTTTCCATAGTTTGATTTTGTCTATTTATAGTTGGGATTCATACCTGCAATGGAATTTTTGAGACACTTTTCTTTGGCGAGTAGTATGGAATTCCGTGTATTTTTATGGTTTCTTTCCATAGAAAGAGTGTGGTTTTCGCAAGAGAATGCACATGGAATTCCGTTGGAGTTAACTTGCGGAAAAACGCCTACTATGCGGAATACTTGTATTTCATTTCATTTAAAGTACCCAGTATGCAAATTTCCCACACTGTGGAAAAATTATTCGAATTCCATACAATAAAATATCAAAGACACATCAAATTCGTTTGAAGAGCATCGGGTTTTGTCTTTCTCTTTCTCTCACAAAAAAATACTCACATATAAGTATCGACGCGCACGCCATTTTCTACCCTCAGCTGAGTTTGTCAATTTGTTGTGATTTGTGTTTTGATTGAGCCAGACGTGTGTAGTGTGTGTGAATTAAAGTGTTTTTTCAATTTATTATCTATCAATTTATTATTTAAATTTATTTTATACTTCGTTGTAATCTTAAGAATATTAATTATCTAATTATGTTTTACACATTAAACGCAATTATTATAATATAAGTTTATTTATTTATTTACATATCGACCTATCCAATTAAGACCATGGAAACGTCAGTTATCATAGTTTTACAGGAATACGATTTTTGGACTCTACGATGTCGAATCCTTATTATGACCAAATCTTAAAGTATTATCTCTAAAATTGTTAAGTTTATGCCTGATTTTATATTCTTAAAAAATGCGTTTTTAACTAAAAATCCAGTTAAAAGAATTCAAAGCCACTTTATAATACTCTTCAGTATAAACGATACAATTAACGTTTCTATAAGTGACTTAGCATTAATTTATAACGAAAAACTTTTTTTGGTAATCAACGATAAAGTCACTTATCATATTGTTCTTCGGAAATAATGTTTTAAATATGTATAACAAAGTTTGTTATACTTTTACTCCTGGAATATTTTTCCAACTGTTCGATTGAAAAGGACGGTTATCTTTGAGAATTTGATCTTTGACCATTTTGAATGAAATACTTTGAATTTGTGTTTATAAGACATGCACAGTTTTATTCCAAATACATATGTTTATAATACAAAAAAAAATTGTAGAACAAAAAGTGATCCGTTTATTTATAGCAGCGAAAAGAACTAATTAAACCTTTATACTGCTCTCCTGAAAAAACAGGATTTTTCACTTATCATATTCTTACTTGGATAGGTATGTATAACATTTATTATTTAAGTACATACATATATACAAAATTATTGAATTTGTAATTGAAATAAATAAAACACTATTTTGAAATGAAAATTTTATTTTGAGTTATTATTCGCATGGAATTATTGGTTGATTCCAACAGGAAAAGACCAAAAATCTACTATGGAAATAATATTTTGTTTCCGACGGAAAACTTTTTTATAATTGCCAGAAATTAGTACGGAAAAGGATATGAAAATATGCAAATTTCCAACAAAATTCCATCTACTTTCCAAATCTGATTTTGTCTCGTTTTAGTTAGGGCACACACCCACACCGGAATTTTTGAGACACTTTTCTTTGGCGAGTAGTACACTATTCCGTGTACTTTTGATGTTTCTTTCCATAGAAACAGTATGTTTTTCGCACGAAAATTCACACGGATTTCCGTTGGGCGTGCATATTGGGTAGTGTATCCTAATTTATGCTGGAAACAGATGTGCGGAATTTTTGACTGCAGAAACGCGCGCTTTTCCGCACCAAAATACATGTGCCGCTACTGCGTATTTTGTGCGTTTATTTTTACACGTATTTAATTTTTCTTAATAAATTTTACAGTATTTTATCACAAACGAATTAATTTGTATCTTCCATTTTAGCAATTGTCAGCAAACCTTTGTTTTCAGTCAACAAACACAAAAAATTGTCCTGAAAAAATGAAAATGTAGAAAAATTGTACTAGATTTGGTAGTGCAGCCTACCAATTCGCAGCTAAATTAGAAATAGAGACTTGCGGAAAAACGCCTACTATGCGGAATACATGTATTTCATTTCATTTAAAGTAGTGTGTTCTAATTTAAACGCAAACGATTTTCCGCACGTCTGTTTCTACCATTAATGAAAAATTCTGTCACTAAAAGAAATAATAGTGAACCTTGTTGAAGCGAGTGTCCTGAGCTCCGAAAAGTTGAAATTAAAGTCTTTGGAGTGCCGTTTTTTTTGGCGGCAATTTTAAAATTTAAATAAATTCCACTATATGACTGCTTATTTTATAAGTCGTTTTTAATTCTTAGGTTTCAGATTTGTATGTATTTTCAATTAATATGATTTTTGCGGCTTTTTATTTTAATTAAATTGAAATGAATGTAATTCACGTGGTGGCAAGGCATTTGTGATATACAACATTTTTTGGTTTCTTATGTACAGCGATTTTAGTCGCAAAATGAGGATTAATTTGAGGATTACCTACCGGAATGCAATAGTATTGGTAAATTGTATTGGTGTCGAATGTGCATTTTTTATTTCAGTTTCTCGTTTAATATGATGCAAATAAGAGAGATAAAATGACGCGAGTAATAGGGATAACATGATACAAATAAGAGAAATACGCTCAGAAGAGAACGATTGAGAGGTTGTATTAAATGAGGAGACAGATAGAAATAGAACAACAAATTCCAAAATAAAAAAAAATAAAAAATAAAAATACATAATAGTATTACGAAGCGAGAGAAACTCAAAAATATTAACCAAACCAAACAAAAAAGTTAGAAAACAAAAAGATTTTGTTTATTTTGTTTAGTATTGACGATTGTAAAAGTAAGAAAAGCGCCTCTTACGGAAGATAGAAAAAGTGGACCGGATACATACAAATTGCGACGCAACCATAGTAAATATGTTATCAACGCTTCGGCGGAAAATAGAAAAAATGAAGCGGATACATAAAAATCGAGACCCTCCAATCGTCAATTGTGTTGCAAGTTGCAACTCATGATGATCGGTTGCTCCTATACGACTGGACGTTATGTCCAAGGGTGGAGAAATTTTATTCTAGCATATATGTACATATGTACACAGCAAATAAAAAAGCGAGATCGTTTATTTTATTACTTCCCTTTCTAACCTGCGTAACCTTTTTTTATATACAATTTTTTTTTGTTTAGAATAAAATGTCCCCACCCTCGGACATAACATCGTATAGGAACAACCCTCACGAGTTGCAAGGCAACACAATAGGCAATACTAAAGAAATAATAAACAAAATCATTTTGTTTTCTTACTTTCTGTTTTGGTTCCTTTGTTCAAAATTTAAAAATTTTAAATTATATAAATTACGAATGGAGCCGATGAAGAATACATACATACATAACATATATAAACAAGTTTTTTTTTATTTGCGAGAAATTTTTTTGTTTACGTATATGTATATTGTGGTGTTTTTTATTATCGAAACCAAATGAATGTCGTCGCGTCGGTTAAACAGCGATAGAGACAAAAACATGAATTCCTCATGTTAGAAGGATGGGAAAAATTACTCAAGGCGAGCGTAAGTACCAAAAATTTAAACAGATTAAACCCGCTTCGCTTATTTTTGATACTTACCATGACAAAAACGCATGAGAAAATACACTAATACAATACAAATTTTTGACGGCACACAATAGCAAAATGTATATTATACGCCGTGTACATATACAAAATTCTCAATCCTCAATCCTCATTTTGCGACCAAAATTGACCTACAGGTGTGATAACGAACAAAGCGGATGGTTTAGCGATACGTGAATCACAACAAACACTCAAGGATTGACCTTGTGATTTGTTAATCGTCATGGCGAATGCAAGACGAATCGAAAATTAAATTCGTTTAAACTCGAATGGCATGTGAACTTCCTCACCTTTGAACTTTCCTTTGAGTATCGTCACGTGAATCATCGTTGAGTTTTCTCACCATTAAACCGTTACAGTTTAATTTTTTGGTTGGTTCCTTCAGTTGTAAATTATGCGGTGGCAAGACAGGCAGATCCAGTGAGTTTAAAAATTCAGTTGGATAGTTGTTATTTCGTCTTCGTTTGTTAGACACTCGATAGATTTGAAGGAATGCAGTGGACCAACGATCTGATTTTGGCATTGTGAAATTTAAGTGATCCATATCTTTGTTCTTTGCCGCAAAAAATTCTCGTTCACTCAACCAATTGTGATTTTTATGGTTAGCAATAATGTTCGGGAATACTTTGTTGATGAGCTCGTCCTTCGTTGAGACGAAATTGCAAAAATTCGACGGAAACAAAATCAATCCACAATTGAGCCTTCATTAACGAATATAACGATATCTTGTTGGCATTCCTAACTTGACTAACAAACTGCCACACATGAGGTAACACATGCCATCGATCAAAAGCAAAGCCTGGTTATGTATATCTCATCCTCATTCACCTCGAGATCGGGATTCCCTCAACTAACACGAATTCGATGTATAATGTCTTCTGACATGTCATCCTTGTAGTTGTTCCACAGTTCACGTAGATTCGATGAAAATCATGTCGAAATAATGAGAGAAAATAATGTGCATCTGTAGGACACCCATACGGTTGATCAGGAACCGCATCGCCTTGCTTCCGACGTTAAAATTTCTTCGATGAAGCGTTCCAAGTATAATAACGTGGCATCTCATAGTAGAGCAACGTTCGTGCATACGGATCACTTTGGCAAATCGAAAAGAAACTGGTCAATGTTGTCGATGTAGGTGTTTCAGCACGTTGAGCAACCCTCAATGCGTTGAAATGAACTTGTTGACCATTCTACAGATGCACTGCCAGTACAACAGTGGTTTGATGTTTATGAATGGGGAATGAGAATATACGCCAAATTGCCTCATTGTAGCTCACACATATCGAACAACTTGATAGTGCGTAATTTTATCGTTGGTATTGAAAGTCTGAACGCCAAAAACCGCCATATTGCTGCCTATCGTGACATATTTACAGATGTATTTGATGGACTTAACAAATTTGCAATACTCCACGTTGCAATGCGCATTGAATGTTTTGGAAAGAAGTGGCGAATACGGAACAATCCAAGTGTTGTCGACCACGAAATCGTTTCCTTTCACTTTCTTTGTGATAGTTCTACCGTTATCATCGGGTGACCGACGCCGGTACATTGCTTGGAATACACGACCAGGCACGGTGATTGGGGTTAACGGCGCCACACGGACCGTGAATCATGATCGTAATTACAACAGCAGCAGAGCTGAATCGGTTTCGGGATCAGGAATCTCGGCACATATGATGTCATCTAGCGGAATGAATGGGAATAATTATGTATATAAATGAGAGAGTCGCTACAAATCTTTGAAAAATTATTTCTTCTCCCTAACCAACGAAATTGGAGGCGTGATGGCCGGATATGTTATCTTGCCATTTAATTAAAATTATTTTACTACCGCGGCTTATAAGTTGGTCGGTACTTCCTGGTCCTTTCTTTTTGACGTGATAACGTTTTACACCGATGTTCAGAAAATTGGTCCTACGGCTTTATGCGTCAGGCATAATATTATCGCAATGCCGTCATCAAAGGAACTCGCGCCGCAAGCCTCTGATATCGACCGATTTAAATGCTTGAACCAGTATAGCGAGAGAATAGCTCATCCGATCGGATTCGGTGGTTTTATGTTAAATTAAATTAATTAATCTCCAAATAAATTTTAATTAAAATTACAAAGTACAAAACAGCTGTTTACAATCAACCCTGAGAATCCTTTATCTGACCGGAGTGATTCTGCTGTCAATTTGTACGTAAGGAAACTGTGGCAGATAAAATTTAGATCTGCAAAGTGACGATTTACAACGCTAAAGAGCACTGTAAAGGGAGAATGCCTCATCTGATAGGAGCAGATGAGGCATTCTCCCGGAGCCAGTACGTACCGCCATATGTCAGTGTGGACGATATATGTACCTCTTGTGCTCTGGGGCGATTTCAACATCGAGACAAGGATACCTTGGACCCAGACTGCATCTCCAACAAACTAGCCTTGCCGTTTTTGAGAGGCACTTGTCTGGATTTCACATTCGCTAGGCACATCACCGCTGAGACCCTGCGCTTCATTTCGTACTTCTCATACCATCACCCAGTACTTAATCGTTTGCAAACAACCACTGTACTCTCATCATTTCACTTACCGCGTATACTTAAACTTTATCACGGAAACACCTACGGCCGTGTAGAAGACACAGCCTACCCCGATTTTTTTTTTAATACTGCATCACTTAAAAATTGCGGATTACTAAACCGATTTATTCTTATAGATTTTCCGTATTATTCTGCGTTTATTTTCCGTTGTTCTAGAATTTCAAAAAGCTGGTGGGTTCTAAAGAAGTTATCAAATTATGGTCACCAGGTAAATTGAGTCCCTTAGTTAATTGTTAAATCGTAGAAGCACTATGTTCAAACCGGCTACTTTCATAAGTCGACAGTTCCATGTTTTTTGTCACAAAGAAAATAAACTTTTATCCCCCATTTATTAAGTTGACACTTTACATATTGCTTAACGTTTAAGTTTCCTCTAACCGGAATTATTTGCTCGTCGATGGAACTTCAACTGGTACTTCTCTGCAATAGCTTAAGATACTGCTAATTAGTCGCCGCATTTTAAAAAGGTTGTCTCTGCAATCATTTGGTATGTTCATGGATAACTTCATTGTTCCGATAAGTAAATGCATTATAATAAATTATATCACCTCCCCTGGACTAGTGCGTTTAAACATTCTGGCACTTTGTTCTTTCTGTTCTGCGTATAGGTTTGTATGTGAAAAAATTGTATAAATAATAGTTATAACTTAAATTAATTGTCAATTCATGTATATTCTTAATTAGTAATGTATTATCTGTGTCTACTGTTATTATTTTACAATTTTGTGCGGATTTAAGTGGAAAATTACATAAATTAAATAAAAGTTTTTTGTGTATTGTTAAGCTGTCAAATTTTTCGACGGTTTTTACATTTTTGGAGAGTTTACACTCTTAGTCGAGTTACAAAATTTGTATACCGTACAACAAACAGTCAAGAGCGACACCTGTTCTCAAATTTGTGGTGGAACGTATCTTGTTTTCATCTTAGTATCGAACTACGTACATATAATGGGTGACAAAAAATGTGCTATTTCTACGTGCAACAGTTCCGTATCAGATAAACTCATAAGCTGTAGTGGGCAATGCAACAAAATAGTACATGCTGGATGCGTAAAAATTTCCAACAATATTGCGATGATTGTTCCGAAATTTATGATAAGCTAACTCAACAAATGGCAGTGATGCTGAAGTTGCTACAGTCGCTATCTATTGATGTCAAAAACTTTGTTAGTTCTGGTCATAAAGCTGAACCTAGAATTACTCGCCAAACAAAAAAGAAACCGGCAACGGATGATGATGTAAGTTCAGCCAGATCAAGTGTCTCGTCTCAAATCACCGATAACATAGAGACCAACGTAAGCAACGTAAGCAATGTCATTATTGGTTCGTGTGTTGATGATTCTTTAAAATCAGTTCCCGAAAGGAGATATATCTATGCTTCAAAATTTGTGTCATCTACCACCACCGATGCAGTGCGAAAATATCTGAGCAATAGGCTACAGATACATGAAGAGGAGATAGATTGCCGCTTACTAGTTGCTGTGAATCAAGATATTACCAAACTTAACTTTATCTCATTTAAAGTTGGAGTTAGTCCTACAATCTTCGACAGGCTCCTTCAACCTGATGGGTGGCCAGTGGGGGTATTGATCCGTGAATTTGAAATTCGACCAAAAAACGTACGAGCTGCGGTGTCGATTTAACAATATCTACACCTAAATCATCAGTTCTAAGTAGTATTTCTAAGATTCGTCAATCCAAAATTGATCAAAAATTCTTATTAAAAATGTATTACCAAAATGTTAGAGGGCTTCGCTAGAAAACCAAACCATTTTTTTAGCGGTAATTGAAAATGATTTTGATGTTATTATTTTAACTGAAACGTGGCTTTCTTCTGATATTTTAAGCGCTGAATTATTTGGGACCGAGTATGTTGTTTTTAGATATGATATGATGGCGTGTTTTCTCGTGGTGGTGGGCTGGTGGCGTCCTGGTGGCGATAAAATCGTGTTTTAGTAGTAGTATGATTAACATCAGTTATGCTGGTGAGTGTGAAGTCATTTGGGTTAAATTTAAGGTATTCTCACAGAATTTTGTAGTGGCGTTCATTACATTACTCCTGGTTCTAATTTGGACCGTTACAAAGAGCATTGTAATATAATCACGAATACTGTTGTAAGCTTGGATGATAACACAATTGTATAAGTTTTTGGAGATTTTAATTTACCCCACCTGTCTTGGACTCAACATTCTCATGGTATGCTACCCAGTAACTCTTTTTCTGCTATTGAATCACGATTTATTGACACCATGTCGTCATTAGATTTAATACAAATCAATAATGTATTTAATTCTCGGGCGCGTTTACTTGATTTAATTTTTGCTTCAGGTAATCTTTTTGAACTACAGTATCTACTTGAGGAAAGCGACTATTTAGTGAAAAATGATGAACATCACAAATCTATTTTGTTAACTTTGGAGATTGCTAAAACGGAGTTTGTAAATACTGTTAACCACTCATTTTATGATTATTCTAACGGTAACTTTCTAAGTTTAAATTCGTTTTTCAATTCTATTAATTGGACTGAGATGTACGACTATTGTGATTTAAACGGCACCGTAAGTAGATTCTGTGAAACGGTTTTTGGTTGGAATTGAAAAATTCATTCCGGTTAGAATTAGTCGTCAGTTAAATAAAGCTCGTTGGTTTGATAAGGAGCTGCCTTCTAGCAAGAATAAAATGGATCGTTTACGTAAAAAATTCAAGCACCATCCTGATGCTCTTTGTTATCTATCATTTCAAAAGGCACGACGTGAATTCCGTAAATTGCATCGATGTAAATTTCGTCGCTATATCAATGGGGTTGAAGATAAAATCAAAAGCACTCCTAAATCTTTTTGGTCGTTTTTCTATTCTAAAAGAGGAACGGTTGGTTACCCTCGTACTTTAAAATTAGAATCTAAGGAGTCTGATTCTACTGCTATTAGTGAAATGTTTTCGATGTTTTTTTCATCAAATTTCTTATTATCGACTGACCCCCTCATTGTTGAGCAACCTAATGTCAGTTGCTTAGGAGTTAGTAGTTTGGGTTCTATTTCTTTGGATACTGAATTCATTTTTAAATATATCTCTAATTTAAAGCTAAATCATAATCCAGGTCCAGATTTAGTTCCCTGCAATTGTATTACGCAAGTGTGCCCATTCATTAGTATTCCCTCTGGAACTTATATACAATAGATCACTGTCTCTAGGTTACTTTCCTGATTCTTGGAAAACTTCATATGTCATCCCGGTTTTTAAAAGTGGTAATCGTTCTTTAATTGATAATTACAGACCTATTTCTGTGTTGTCTGCTGCCCCAAAAGTTTTTGAATGTATGGTTCGCGACATAATGTTTAATGAGTTTGGTAAAATAATTATACCACAACAACATGGTTTTTTCCCAGGTCGGTCAACTGCTACTAACCTCGTTGAATTTGTACATTTCGTGATAAATTCAATTGAGATTGGCTCGCAAGTTGATGTAGTTTTCACAGACTTTAAAAAGGCATTTGATAGAATCTCTCACGAGATTTTGTTATCTTAATTGCAGAAAGTCGGTGTTCACTGACACTTATTGTTGTGGAAATCTTACCTCTGTGACCGTAGACTGTTTGTCAAATTTAATGATTGGCTTTCAAGCGAGTCTAAACAAACGTCTGGAGTTCCCCAAGGCAGTCATTTGGGCCCGTTGTTGTTTTTATTGTTTATCAATGATGTTGTTACCTGCCTTCGTTCATCAAAATTTCTGTTGTATGTGGATGATATGAAAATATTCATTAAAATTGACAGTGTACGCGACTGCGAACGTCTTCAGCAAGATTTAGATAGATTTTTCGTCTGGTGCGAACTCAATAGATTGGAACTAAATATTGGAAAATGTCGAATTATGAGCTTCCATAGAAAGAAAAATCCAATTGTGTTTAACTACACATTGAACAATATTGTCATTGATCGTGTTACTGAGTTTATGGACCTCGGCATTTTTCTCGACGATGGCCTGACGTTTATACAACACACCGAGAAGATAATAAATAAATCCAACGCAATGATGGGATTTATGTTTAGAACCTGTAAGGATTTCAAAGATTTGTCTACGTTTAAAACAGTTTATACAACTTTAGTAAGATCACAAGTTGAATATTTGCCAATTATCTGGGATCCTCAATATGATATTAGAATAAGTCGTCTAGAAAAAATTCAACGTCGTTTCACGAGTCGCGTGTGTCGTCTCCTTCTAAGAAATCAAGTTCATATTTCTTATAGTGATCGATGCAATTTATTTCAGTTGCTTCCACTAAATCGTAGACGATCCATTAGTTCTGCTTGCTTTATTTTCGATTTGTTGAATGGCAGTATTGACTCTGCTCAGTTGTTGTCTAACCTTGATTTTCAGGCAAGGAACCTAAATATTAGAAATCGTTCGTTATTCCTACCTCGATTTCACAGGACTAATTACGGAGCTAATAATCCTTTGGATATGGCTATTAATAACTTTAATGATTATTATACGGAGTTTGATTTCAATTAAAGTAAAAGCGAATTTAAAAATAGAATTACAAACAAACCTTTAACTATTCTGTGATATTGTTATTTTTTATTGTTGTATTACGTTGTTTTGGTTTTGGAGTAAATCTTAATTTTTAATATGTAATTGCAATGTACTGATCAGTTTAATATTAATTATGTTGATCTTAATAAAATAAATAAATAAATAAGTATACGTAACCATTCTAACATACAATTTATTTGGAACAAATTTTGTAAAATAGCTGAATGGCGTTTTAGATAACACATCATATTCCGTATGACTGGGTAATTGCTGTGTAGCCGATTCAGCTAATTCAAACTTTCTGAAGTCAAACTTCTGCCTTCTGCATTCTATATCAGCTTTCTCGGTAATATTATGTTTGGAAAATTCATCCACAAATTCAAACACGACATCATCATCTTCGAGAATTACAGTCTCGCTCTGAACGTCATCTATTTCATTTACCTCTGCCATTCATTACTTCCTCGATTAATGTGTTCTTCTTAGCTATATTTTGGTTAATTGGAAAAGATGGACAGTTTTCATCATTTTAGTACTGCCAACTCGGCAAGTGTATACGTTTTTTTATACGGTAATGACGTATTCTACTAAAATAACGAAATATAAATTACACGATTGTCTACGTTTGTACGCAATTGAGTACAAGTACACAAATGTGTAAATTGCATTTACTCTGTATACTGATGATGAAATTTACAATAAAATGCTTACTTTTGACAAATTTCCAGGCATAATTATTTAAAAAAACTAAAATACATAAACATAACGAGGATACGGTACTAATAATCTAATTAAAATTCTAATTTTTAAAACACTTATACAATAAAGAGTTTTTACGCCTTTTATTTTGCTTCACCATCTGAATAACAGAGCATTCACAATGAAAAAACTTTTTAATTTCTACTTACAGGGTTACAGGTTTGTATGAATTTTCAACTTGACGAAGAAAAATGTGTGCTGGTTATGTCAGAAATTCATACAAACCTGTAAGTCAGAAGTAAAAAGTTTTTTCATTGTGATTGCTCTACAATTCCGACGTTTTATAATATTTTTCACGCCAAATATCATATTTTTGGTAAATATCATAAGAGCCAACAAAATAATACTTAACAAATGCATTATTAGTGCATTGTATTTCAAAACTTAGGTTTAAAGTGTAAGCATGAAATTGTGTACAGTACGAGTCAAAGGGTTAAGTCACATAAGATTACTGAGAAATAAAATTTGAAAACTACCCCTAAATGTCATAATCCCGTTTGTGCTCAAAATTAAATAGTTTTTCTTAATTTTAGAAAGTCCTATTGAAACAGTTAGCTAAAGTTGACCTACAAACGTTTCCAAACGATAAGATATAATCTGCTTTTTTCCATAACCGAAAAAAACTTTAAATCTCATTTCTGAACATTGATTCAAAATGTACTTAGGCGACTCTTCCTTTTCGGTACAGAAGTATGTAATCGTTTTGTAAGATATACTTGAAACTTTCGAAATATTAAATTTGAAATTCATTTGCACAAATTTTAAAGCTTGACCTTAAAGAAAGTGCCAACCCGTTTAGGTACACCAACAGAACAGTTTTAGTTTATCACGTAACTGATAAGAGGCTTATAAATGATTTCTGTGGTCACAAATCATAGTGGCTTAAGTGAAAAATGTGCATTTTTCAGGAAAACATTTTTAAAGTTAAGAGTCGTTCAAAATCGTATGAGTTTTTTGAATTCTTGCTTTTTTAAATGATTATTACGGTTGTTTGTAGACACCGGAATATTACAAAAAATTGATATGATAAGAAATCGAGTTTGGAGGTTTCGAATTTGTGATAATACGTAAAACGGCTTATCTCACTTTAAGCCACTATGATTTGTGACCACAGATTTTATCTTTCAAGTAAATGCAATATTTAACTGTTTGAATTAATTTAGAGTAAATAAAAAACTAGGTTAAAATTGTACTAAATTACAACAATTAATTTTAAAAATCCTTTCGAAAGTAAACCGGGTAAATTCATTCATTTTTAGGTCACCAGGTTGCATACTATTTAAATATTATTTTTTTTAATATTAAAACTAGTTCGGATCCACTCCATTTACCGCTATCACACACTTACATTTTAATACATTTAATACAAACATTGACATGCTGTTCTTATTTGCTACAAACACTCTACTTGACAAATAAATGTTATCACTCAAAACTAGTAAACACAATTCACAGACGTGTAGATTGTTTACACACAAATTGTACGACAATTAAATAAAACTTTCTTAGCACAATAAATATTAGTAAGAATCACTTAATATTAGTTCATATCGCGTTTAAAATTAAGTACGGAACTTAAAAAATTGTACATGCTCAATTTACATACCTTGGGGTATATGCATTACAGCTACTGTACATCCGCTAATCACATCACCAACTAAATCATTGCGCCACGAGTATTCCGATAAAATTCGGATGAATGGAAATGTGCGCAGAAAAATTTCCTTGGGATCGCATTTCACACAATCTTTCACAAAATTTTTTATCACTAACAATAAAAAAAAAAAAATTAAACATTAATTTTATTATAGCACATAAATTAGACGATAATTAGTTTAGTATATTTGCTAACCATTTTTTTTCGGTTTATTATAATCTAAATCGTCGTTTAATTGTTCCAAATCGTAATGCGGTCTATCGATTATTAGCGAATTTTTACTAGAACCAATTGCAAGCGGGAAATCCATTACATGCTCCGCTGTGCCATTTTGCTGCCCATTATTATCCATGATAATATTTACAGATTTATCTAAAAAAAATTTATTTTGTTTTTACCACAAATCAGAATTAATTTTTTTAATTAAATTTTATTAAATATTTTTTTCGTGTCACCAAGTTAAGTTGTTACACGATACTGAATAAACGTTAAAATCACATAAAAAATATTTTGTATTTTTTTTTATTGTCATTATTGTTAAGAATTCATACCTTCAGCGCGCTTCTTATCGTCATAAATAAAAAATAAAAATTATACAAACTAATAAAAATAGAAAATTATATTGGATCTGATAATACACCAAAAACACTTGACATTATAGAGATCGGAATGAAGGATTAGGTTTTGAATTGCTTTACGACCGTCGAAAAAGGGCTTTTGAACGGTTATTAAGTATCAGTGACTAAGATTTCACTTTGCTTAGTAACTGTATTTTAAGACACCAACTTGCTAATTATTAATTATAATTAATTGTTAAAATCGAAAAATTTAAAACTCTTCAAAATATTTGTTTTAAAAATTAAGGACAATTCAAATATTTTTAATATTTTAAAGTATAATTATTTGGAAAACCATAAAATTTTAGATTTTGATGTAGAAGTAGGATTTCCGGTTTAGTAAAAATTTTGAAAACTTAGGAGAAAGGGCAGTTTTAAAATTTAGCTCTTTTGCCTTATTCCTATCAATGCTTGAGTTAACGAAACAATGTGGCCATTGTGAAAACATAAGTCTGTATTATTTAAAAATTGATAAACAACTTTTTATGTCTTTTGGTATCGATTTCTTGAATTTACTTCTTGTCGGAATAAAATTAATTACAAAAATTTATTAGTTATGGATGGGTGAAAAACTGAAAACATTAATATTCAGTATTTTATACAAATTATGCATTCAGACATTTAATACTTTATTTGAAGACCCATTACACCAACTTACTCGAGGTTAGGTTAAAATTCTTTTATTTCTTCCGCCAAGATACGTTTTTATTCACTTTTTAATATTTATGATCAATAATCACACGGAATTAGAAGTTCGGATAAGAAGAACAAATATTTATGTTTGCTAACAATTTGAATAAAACAATAAAATTTATGGCTGACCTCTGGACTTTACTATGGATAGGTACGAAAATGCTCTAATGTATAAATTAAAGCAAACGCGATAGAATTTATGTCAGACACTTATACATAAATCATTTAGCAATTATCTTATTTACATTTCACCTTATTTGTAAAGTATTTTACGCAAATGGATTGTCAATAAAGGATGAAAGGAGTGAAATTTTGTAAATGTGAGTAGGGAATTTCAGATCAATTACTTGATTTTACGAATTTTGGCTAGCTTTTAGCTAATCGGCTCCACTGTGCGATGGAAACCTTAGGCAGTTATTAAAATATCGGGCCTTGCAAAACATCTCAAAAATGCAAAATCTAATTTAACTTATATGTATTAGTGAAATCACACAAAATCAGATTATTGAAGAAATAGGTAATGTCGTAATAAGAAGAATTCACGCACTGATGTGGACGAAGCATCCTTTTCAGGACAAAATAGTGAACATGTCCAACCAAATATTAGCGTTAAAATTATTGGGTAATTAGAACTAGAAAATTTGAAAAAATTTAAGCTAAATCCTCTCCTCCTATTGTACTAATTGTAATTGTCTTACAAAATATTTAAAATTAAGAAAACAAATTTGTGAAACTCGTTGGATAGAGCGAATAGGATCGGTGACGATTTCGCAAATGGAATCGAAAAACTTGTTGAAGTTTTCGACACTATATCTATTAAAATAGTATGCAACTCTTTAATTGATATAGAATTTTTAGTATCAATGTTGGCAGCAATTCGTTTCAGCGACATAACGTAGATGTAACAACCGCCAGATCCTGCAATCCTGCATGGAACATTTAATAAACACTTTATTACCGAGTATGAATACGCATGATCCTTCAAGTGAGGTAGCCTGTGCACCTCACATTAGGATCTGAAGTCTCTCTGGAAAAATTTTCACACCGAGCAAGGTGAGATGGTCTATTGGCTTATTCAAACCTTTCTCATCTGCTGGAGGGGATGGTATTTTTCCAGCTTTACATCAAAAAGGTATTGAGAAAATACTCCCCAGCTTGATCCAGATGTTTCGGGCAAGTTATGTTTTTAACTATATTCCGAAACTATGGAGGAAAGAAAATGTGGTCTTTGTACCAAAGGAAGGGGGTAGTCTGGAAACCCAGCCCAAGGCTTATCGGCCAATTAGTGTCACATCACAAAAGAACTTTTAGGTCGCAGTGCGGGGTGGTTTGAACGCCCACATGGCCCTACAGTAATAATAATATTATCACCGATTATGATGAAATTCGACATGTGATGAAATTCAACATTAACGATGGAACAACCGAGTTCCATATTAAGTGGCCGTATCTAAGAACTTCGTATGAAAATCATTTTATAATCTCAATGAAATACAGGGGTCGGCACTCGAAGTTTTACCAGCTTCATGCTGCTCACATGACAGCACGCTTATTTTTTAACAAGCATCAGTCTGTTATGTTGTTTACAAGCCTACGGAAGCATATCGTTTTACGTCGCAGTTAAAAAAAGTTATCGAAATGGAATTCAAACGCAACATTGTTATTGCTTTGTATTTGGCTGGAAAATCGCAACCAGCCATTTTTAGTGAGCTACGACATTTACCACGACAAAGCGCAGTTTAATTAGCGAAAAATCTCAATGTGTCTGCTCGTAGCCCATGGGGCGCATATTAAAAAATGAACCACGATTGAAGCCCTACAAAATACAAAAAGTTCAAGATTTAACACTTGGACAAAAGGCAGCTCACCTAGCAAGAGCAAAGATGTTAAAATACTTGCACGTTGGTGGAGAGCTTTAGAATCTGGTATTTTCTGATGAAACAATTTTTACGGTTCAGCAATATGTAAATAAACAAAACGATCGTGTTTGGTTAGAGTGCAAATCAAAAGACAATTTAGACCAGCGAATTACTATGCGAAAGCAAGCGCCTGCATCAGTAATGGTTTGGGCCGCGGTTCGTTTTCATTGAACAGGGCGTAAAGGTAAATCAATAAATCTATCGCGAAAATATTTTAAACGATGCTTTGTTACTTTGGGCACTTAAACAATTCTGAAAAAATGAAAATTGACAAATTTACAGAATTTTTAATTGGTAACACTTCGAGTGCCGATCCCTGTAGTACATGTTGAAGTTCATTCTACTGAACTAAACATTCAGGCGAACTACGTCTTACATTTGGTAACAAAACGCTAAACAGTTTTTATTTAATTAGTTTTAACTAAATAAAGTTAAAACTTAATAATTTAAATACTGTTAATAATAATCAAACCTAATTAAAGTAAAATAAATAAAATATTTTTTTGATTTAAGCAGGGAGAGTCAAGGCCATCTTTACCATGGGGCTATAAGAGCTGCAGCCATAGAGCGCCGCATTATTAGGGCGCCACCAAATGCCCAAGACCTAGTCAATTTTAGAGAACATCTTTTTATTTGAATTTCATTTTTCACTTCAAAGGAAATGCAAACCGTTTTATTATAATCAATTTATTCTATTCGTCACTTGGAATGCACGAGTCGCGTTAGTAATTTTATGCATTGACGGACGAGACGACTGGTAAAGTTAAAAAACGCCTTAAGCGGACAATAGTAAACTACGAGACTTCTAATAACAAAAATTTGCTATATGAAGTTATATGGAAATAGTGTCTATTTAATTTGAATTGTTATTTATTAAAAGTGTGATGGTTGGAAAATCTAGTTAATCTATTACATAGTTTAAAGTGTGTCTTGTATATTTGATTCATTTGGTACCACTTTTTCATTTTAGATGCCAAACAATTTTGCTTAAATATTGCATAAATTTGATATTCAGCTACTTGATACTAAAAGCATAACTGTTTTAAAAATATTAAATTTTGGCTTGTAATTATCTGTTAAAACGTGGTAAATATGCTCTAATTTAGTTTGAAAAAGGTTTAGTGACTCAAAGATGTATTTATAGTGAATTTAACATTAAATTTCTGCGATTTTTAAGCACGGTTTTGAGCATTTAAAACGATAAAACTGTTCCAATTAAATCAAATATATAAAAAACACACTTTGAACTACATAAAAAAATAACTAGGTTTTCTAACCATTACACTTTTAATAAATAACAATTCAAATTAAATAGACACTATTTCCATATAACTTCTTTCACTATTGTCCGATAGAGCACACCATACCAGTCAATCGTAAACCATCCCAAATTTAAAAACTTGTTTTCTGCTAGAGGTATCAATCATCGAAATCGAAGCACATTTGCAGATTTTCGAATTTTGTGGCTCTGAATTTGTGGGCTATAGTTCAGTTGATTTTCAAAAAAATTGAATTTTCCACGAAACGTGTAGAAATATTCGACCGATCCAAATGGCCGTTGGTATAATAATTGCAGGTCTCAACGCCTATTGATAGAGGTATCAATCATCGAAATCGGAGCACATTTGCAGATTTTCGAATTTTGTGGCTCTGAATTTGTGGGCTATATAGTTCAGTTGATTTTCAAAAAAATTGAATTTTCCACGAAATGTGTAGAAATATTCGGCCGATCCAAATGGCCGTTTGTATGACAATTACAGGTCTCAGCGCCTATTGATAGTGGTATCAATCATCGAAATCGGAGCACATTTGCAGATTTTTGAATTTTGTGGCTCTGAATTTGTGGGCTATATAGTTCAGTTGATTTTCAAAACAATTGAATTTTCCACGAAACGTGTAGAAATATTCGACCGATCCAAATGGCCGTTTGTATGCCAATTACAGGTCTCAACGCCTATTTATAGAGGTATCAATTATCGAAATCGGAGCACATTTGCAGATTATCAAATTTTGTGGATCTGAATTTGTGGGCAGTTCAGTTGATTTTCAAAAAAATTGAATTTTCCACGAAACGTGTAGAAATATTCGACCGATCCAAATGGCCGTTGTATGACAATTACAGGTCTCAACGCCTATTGATAGAGGTATCAATGCTAGTAAGCATTTTCACAATCATCCGGTGTTCTCATTTTATGCATTGTATCGTCTCCGATCATCGAAATCACTAACGTTTTTTCGTTTCTGGAATTAATTGCCTCTCTTTCTAAATGCTGTTTGAACTTCATGTCTTGCATTTTCTCTAGATTTCATGGCGTCGAATGTACTGGTTTTAGAAAAAAAATTTTTTTTAACAAAGGCGCCTAATATTTTTAGCCCAGGGCGCCTAAATTTATGAGAACGGCCCTGGGGAGAGTTTTAATTATTAGTAATAGAAACTGACCTGTGTACGTAATAAGTATAGGCAATAGTCAGTAACACAATGGCAATATCTTTGTAATCTAATTTTATGGTTTATTCATATTTAAAACTGCATTCTGAAATAACATTATTAGTTTGCTGCATCAGATTTCTGGTCACTTCTGAAAATCGTAATCATAAATAATTTAAATTTAACTTAAAGCTTGTGAAACAGTAGCTCAAAGGCAATCTATAACAAAATGACAAAACTAATGGGTGGGTGCCTGGTCTGACCAAACGCAAATCAAGCTCACCCTCTTCCGAACATCGGACACCAATCTAGCCTAGATTAGTCGGTGCTTAGTCTGGCTTGGCACACTCATACCAAACACCAACAACTCCAAAATAAATCAGCAACCACTATTCAACAAAAAATCAGCCCTGTCTGCACCTATTCAGACTAGGTTCACAGCCGTATTAGATACTTATTAAATTGTTTTTCACTATACTGCCCACTATCGCAACCTAGAACTACAATATCGTTGTTATAAATGTAGAATTTTCGTAAACTTTCCACTAAGGATACAAATTTGATCTGCGATGGACACTATGCTGTAGTGAATTATAATTAGTGTTACCAGTAACCAAAATTCAAATGATAAGACGCTAATTACTTTCTAAAGTAAAAAGCCCGAGCTGAAGTGCTTGCGAATTAAAAAGACAAAAGAATCAAGAAATTATCAAGAATTAAAAAACAAAATATTCTGGTTATGTAATGTACCGGAAGAACCTAATATTTCAAAATCAAAATTAACCCATTATGACTAAATACTATGTACTATATTACTTAATTAACAAATTGTAACTTATTTAAATCTAAATCACTGCAACCGACTACAACTTAATATTTCAGTAAATCTTTTGTACAAGATAATACTACTAATCCATGTCAGGTCTCTCAGGTATTTATTACAAGGTAATAACCAACTGGCTCGTTCCCTGCGCTATGAAACCTAATTATTAAAATAAATATTATTAAATTGGAAGGTCAGCCGAATCAGTTTCTTGTAGAAACCTCTGGTAATCTATGTAAATTTGTCACTAAATTTAACAAACCTTAAAATAACAAATCCTCAATTTACAGAAAATCTTTATGTGTTAAGCTCAAAATCGTTATGTATTAAGCCCACCAGTCAAAACTGACACCAAAATGCAAAACCGATGGTTGTGTGAACGAGACAGCATTCTAAAAAAAATATATTTCATTACAATATTTTGTTTGTAGTTTTTTATATGATTTACTATGAAAATTAAAAATCAAATCCGTGTCAGTAACCACTACAACTACTGACAAAAAGCATCAAATCGAAATCACTCCATCACCAGCCCAACCAACACATCCACAAAAACACTCCCCGCACACACCAACAATTCTAACAGCATGACAATTCTATGGCAGAGATTCTTTCGATTGTTTTATTTTATGTTTTTATTTTAGCACCGATAACAACTAATCCCCTAGACAATCCCGAGACGCGAAAAGAATCTAACTAATGCTAATACTCCATTCCCTAACAACTCCCGGCTGAGCCTCTGCCAGCCGCCAGAACCCATCCACAAAATCCCGATACGAAAAAAATATGCGTTATCCCCGTCGCTCTAATGATGGTCTAGTTTGGTGTCTCGTTAACCTTAAACCCGTGTGTATGTTTTACAACTTAATTCGATGTTACGGGAAATAGAATTCCTCAATATTAATTTTCATTAAATGTAGGGATAATTTTTTGTATGATTTTGAGTTATGTGTACTTAGTTTATTTATAAAATGATGCAATGAGTAACAAAGTTAACCTTAAATCCATGTTTGGGGAACTGTATTCCCCAAAACACGGTTTGAAGGTTAACACGATCTATCCCAAGTCCATCCCACATTCCCACCCCGGTCGACAAACTTCTACTCGCAATGGAATTGGCAAAAATAGAAAGGAACAAAACGACAGTTTTCAAAAGTAAAAATAAAATAATTGTGTTGTTGGATCACGATTAGTCAAAACCAACATCGAACTAGTGTTTGCATTATCGGTAAATCGGTTTAATTTTAGTAGTTATTTAAGATAAATTAATAAATTAACCGAAAAATATGCTGAAAACGTAATAATATACTACGTCTCTGGAACAAATGTTAAATATCCGTGTGTACGCCAATGTTAGAATTTGGAACACTTATACTAAATGACTAATGTAAATGTAACTGTATTTGACGAATACCTCATTGTAGTTCTCTCACTTATACACATTAATATTATTATATTATATTTCCATTATCCATTCAACCAGAACCAGAACCTGGATTAACAGAATACGCCACTTCGTCTTCAAAACAGGAAGGAACAGCTCCAGCGAACAATTGATGATAAAATTAACAAATCTTTTTTAGAAACACATACCCCAAATATTCCTGGATGGTTAGCGTCTGTAATAAAAATAGAGATGGACTACTTTTAAGAACAAAGGATTAGAGGTAAATATTTAAATATGTCATTTACCCAAATTCTAACCATTCGCCCGACTAGTGTCGAATCGGAGCGTGCTTTTTTAGCGGCTGGTATAATCTGTATTCTGTACGAAATTTAGATCAAATTTAAATGACGACAGCATGGATACAATGTGTTTTTTAAGAGCCTATATATTTAAAAAGCCAAAAGGAATATCTAGGCACTTAAGAAAACAGAAAAGTTAGATTTTATATTTTATTTTTATTAAATTAAGTTGGGTATGAAGAGGAACATTTTTGGAATCGAAATAGCTAGGGGAAAAATTCGGCTGGTTAGAGAAAAATAAAAAAAAACGGGAGTCAGAATTGAAAATTGATAGGGAAAAGAATCAAGAAAATTGATAGGGATCACGAATAAGTGTATTGTGTAGTGTGAAGAGTATATTCCTATAGGGAAAGTAAGGATAGTTACAATTTGAAAGCGATAGGTTATAGAATGCCGCCCCGGTGGCACAGTGGTTAGCATGCTTGCTTTAAACTCCAGAGGCCCCGGGTTCGATTCCCGGCGGGTGATGAAAAAATCACGGCTGGTAAATGTATGATCAATGAATTATCTGTTAAAATAACGATTACGAAACTTCAACATGAAGTGGCCAAATCCCTCTACGGGATGTAGCGCCAGCGAAAAAAAAGGGTACCAACATAAAGAAAATACTATAAAGAGGACTCAAAAAATAATAACATTTCGGGAAGTGTCGATAGTAGCGACACTTTAATGTTTTTATTTTTCGGAACTATTATTAACAAGCAGAATGTGTCTATGATAAATGAAATTGGTAATGAACAACTTTGTATGTATAAAGGTATAAACACAACCAAGAACAATACACATTGGTTAATATACCAATGCCTATATATTACATAGGCATACTATGTATACATAGGCATTGTAAAACGTTAAACGAAATATGTATGTATGAAAAGGAAAGATAGTTTGTGTGAGCGAAACAATGAGTTTTTTTTTAATAAAACAGAAATCGAAAATTTCAACAAAATCGTATTCGTATACGATTATATACATTGTATTATATATATGTATGTATAAGTATCATATTATTATACGACATTGCCTAGGCGTAAATTGTTGTTTTTTTGAATTTTTTGTTTTTTCTCTTCATATTCCATAGTAAATAACTATGATCCCAATATTACAAGGTATGCTTGACAGCTAAAAGTACGTGGAGCGTGACGTCACTCAGAGTCAATTTGAATATTTTTTTGCGAACTAGGGGCCCTATTCTCGAATTCCACATCCATTTTCCACATGTGGACATCTGTCAAAATTCATCAATGTATGTATATTACACATGCAACCAAATATCCTATATGGGGAATTTTTTTCACCTGCTTATACCCATTCGGAAATATTCCCTTAGTACCAAAAAAATGTCATTATTCCAGATATTTTTATGAATTTTGACAGATGTCCACATGTGGAAAATGGATGTGGAATTCGAGAATAGGGCCCTAGGTAGTTTAAATTTATAAGAATATTTTTAGGTTTTAGCAATAGAAATAAGTTTCAACGATTGTACACGATAGAAAAAACACAAATCCCAACCAAACGGAGTCAACGTTACGAAATATATTACTCAAAGAGACGTCACCAAAAGAAAAAATGGCGATATGTTGATTGGTTGGAACATACCTTGTATATTTATACCATGGTAAATAACCAAAACAAATGTTCAATTTTTAATTTTAGATAAAGGGTTTTCCAATAGGAATGATTCAATTTAAAATGGTTATATTGGCAAATCTGCGTATTATTTTTTGACATTTCTTATGTCATTTGTGTTCAGTAGGTTATACCATTTAATCATTGAAAGATACACGCTTCAACAACGTTTAGAAATTGTTAAATTGTTTTATCAAAAACCGTGAATCAAAATGATGAACATTTTTATCGACAAATTTTATTCAGTGATGAAGCTCATTTTTGTTAAATGGGTATGTAAACAAACAGAATTGCAGAATTTGGAGTGATGAAAATCCACACGAAACTGTTCAGACACCATTACATTCAGATAAAGTCACTGTGTGGTGTACAATTCATGCTGGTGGAGTTATTGGTCCATATATCTTTGAAGAAAATGGTCGAAGAGTAACAGTCAATGGAGAACGATACAGAACAATGTTAGATGATTTTTTTTTCCTGCTGTTGTTGAGAATAATCTGGAAGATATGTGGTTTCAACAAGACGGTGCCACCTGCCACACAGCCACCTTAAAAATCGAACAGTGCTGGGTCTGGTATTAAGGTGATGTCCTAATCAGGGTGGCGAGCGGTATACCCGGAGACGGACCAGGTAAGTTCCTGGCTGAGGGAGGAATTCGATCGGGGGTGGAATTCAGGATTGGTAGATATATTTATATAAAATTTTATTATTGTTCATAATTTTGTTTTAAATTGTAAATATTTATTGTAAATACGTTTAATTGTGTGGGAGGGGGAGGGGGAGGGGTGGGGTAAAATTGCGGGATTGTCAGGAATTTTTTTTGGAAAACTTTTTTTGTGTTTTGAGTTCATTGCCATAATTTAGAGTCTATGTGTACACGATAATCTATATAGTGTGGGGGACACTTAATCGGCCACATATTTGTGTAATTTTGTGGGTTTATAGTATTTCCTTTTGTTTTGTTAATTTTTTTTTTTGAACAGTGTGATACATAAAATGAGGTAGTAAATTTTAAATTTGTGTTGCGATCATGAGTATGGCGAACTCCTAACCTATAACTGGTACCGTGCAAGAACAACCCACACCTAAACAAACCCTGAGCCAATCGAGAGGAACGGCAATAAGCACGCGTAACAATGTTACAAAAATATAAAAGTTTAGATACCCGCTGGAGACTTATTATGAGGTTAGGAAAACTATGAACGCAAGCCACTTCAATATTACAGTTTAGGAAGAACGAATTAGCAAAATTATTATTCAGAAATACACGTTGATGGCCGATTTTAATTTTATTTATGGCATTTCTTCATAGAACACATTGTCAGACCCACTACATTTTCTTGAAAAAAATTGTAGATCATCGCTTGATCCCACTTTACCAAATGGTACCAGTCGCAACTATGATAAATGCTTAGGAGGTAGTTCGGGCAGCTCAGAATCACATCGACGGTCGATTTTAATGCTATTTATGGCTTTTCTTCATAGAAAACCCTATCAATCCACGTCGTTTACTCGGAAAAAGTTTTAGATTATCGTCTTGTCCCTCTTTATTAGATGATATCAGTAGCATTGATGATACATTTTCAGAAGGTAGTTAGGACAGCTTAGCAATACATATCGATGGCTGATTTGATTGTATTTATGACATTCTTCATAAGACACCCTGTCAGATCCACTACATTTTCTTGAAAAAAATTGTACATCATCGCTTGATATCACTTTATCAAATGGTGCTATAAGCGCACGATGATAAATGCTTAGAAGTTAGTTGGACAGCTTAGGAACACATCGACTGTCGTTTTTAATATTATTTATGGCATTTCTTCATGGAACACCTTATCAAACCTACGAAATTTAGCTGAAAAGAATTGTAGATCATCGTTTTGTACCACTGTATAAACACTTAGAAGGTAGTTAAGACATCTTAGGAACAAACATCAATGGCCGATTTTAATTTTATTTATGACATTTCTTCATAGAACACCCTGTAAGACCCACGAAATTTTCTAGAAAAAAACTGTAGATCATCGCTTGATCTCACTTTATCAAATGGTACCAGTTGCAACGGTGCTAAATACTTAGAAGGTAGTCAGAACTGCTTACGAACTCTTCGATGGGTTTCCTTTTTTTACAACAAAGAATTTTATTTATTTTAACTGTTTAGCGTTTTATTACCAAACATAAGGTGAAGTTAGCCTGAAAGTTTACTTTTCACCATTACTAAACATTACTAAAGTGTTGTTGGTGTTTTTCACTTCGGCTAAAAGTCATTTTATGACCCCATCGTACCTGTTGAATTTTATCATATTCGATCAAAAATTAGCCAAGTTCCATCTTACTTGGCTATAGTCCAGAAATTCATCTAAAAAATCATTTTAGAATCCCATTTTAAAGGTTCATGTCGAGTTTCATCAAAATCGATTGAGAAACTACCAAGTTCCATCTTTCTTGGCCATATTCAAGAACTTCATCTAAAAATCAGTTTAGATTCCCATCCTAGAAGTTCAACTAAAAATTATTTTGGATCTCTTTTCCCAATTTCATCAAAATCGGTTAATAGCCAAGTTCCATCCTAATTGGCCATATTCCAGAACTTTCTCTAAAAATCATTTTAGAATCCCATATCTATTCAATATTGTAAGCAAATGTAAATTCCTGTCTTGGCACAACAAATAACTCACAACGCGATTAAAAATGAAAACTCATTGTTGGTATCATAAATTTGCTTTATTTTCATATAAAAATGTGAAGGTACAATTGTACCGATCCAGGCGAGATATGTATGTAGTTACTCCTGAATGTATATCTCCTCGAAATGATATGATAATATTTAAAAACTAGGGGCTACAGCCCGTCCTATAGGACAGATACAATTTATATATAATGGTTATGTCCTGCGTCCGCTGCCACAATGACCATTTGATATTTTTTTAGCCAAGTAGGAGTAGCACGAAATTAAAGGCTTTTAAGGATTATTGTACCTTAAATAGACCTTAAACCAAAGGGTAAGGGCTCTTAAGGATGATTTTACATGTGTTGGGACAACACACAAAAACCTTACAGACCGACAAATAGCGGGAGCTGTGCTTTTCTTCAAAAAAAAAAAAATATATAAATTGAAAGATCTTAGCCGCTCTAGTCCAATACGTTACTACTAAGCCTCATCCAACGTAAAAAATTTTATTTAATTTTTATTGTTATATTAGCTTCTTGACGCATAGTGATCCGGATCATGTGTTATATGTGAGGCAACAACAACATTTGATCCAACCTTGATTCTTTTTGGTGTTTCGACCAATGCCGTCTTGAATATATCTATTAGGATTTCGTTTCGACATACACATACATATATAAATTTATTGAAGAATCCGGATTCAGTTGAGCCTGTATGTGGATGCGACTGGTATTTTGATACCAGAAACCGGAATAGCATGATACGAAGTTTATGACAGGAAACTTTTTTATCGAAAAATTCTCATGGCTTACTATACCTTATAACTCATAAAACATATTTATTTTATTTATTTTTATTTATTCACATACAAATTTGGTATAGGTGCACACCATGATACAATAATATTACAAGGTTGCTTGACAGCTAAAAGCACGTGGAGCGTGATGTCACTCAGAGTCAATTTGGATATTTTTTTGTGAATTGGTTTAGGTTTATAAAAATATTTTTAGGTTTTGGAAATGGAAATAAGTTTCAACGATTGTACACGATAGAAAAAACACAAATCTCAATCAAACGGAGTCAACGTTACGAAATATATTACTGAAAATGACGTCACTAAGATGAAATATGGCGATATTTCGATTGGTTGGAACATACCTTGTATATTCATTATACCATGGGTGCACACTATCTTGAGCATGAGCTCATTAAGATAAAATGTACACCAATAAGCGGCTAACGCTATTAACTAGTTCACATGTTTTATGGTTATAGCTCCAAAAGGTACGTTCCTGCATTTAGGTAATGTTCTTCCAGAAATATTGTTTCCTTTTCATCTTCTTAGTATGTACGGTTATTTTATTTTCCAATTATTTTTGGTCCCGCGGTTGAGGCATGTAGTGGTTTCAATTTTTTTACATGTAACAATTCAAATTTAGGAATAATAGAATTAATTTAAAAAAAGCAAATATTTTTCGGAAAAATTAAACACATGCGATTGACTCGAAAGTCAAAGCCTATTACGTTTGTTTCACTATAAAAGTGTTTAAATAATTTGTAGTAGTAAATTTGTAATTTGTACCCCCGTGTAACTATTGCAATAACTATAAAGCGCAATATTTAATTTAAAGTAAGATATTTGGTCATTACATGAATACTAAAAAAAATAATAATACTCTTCATGTTTGCTGACTAAGGTCCGTTGCCAGGTACAACAGTTGCGTTATTTATTGAACTGTTAAATGAAGCCACACCGCCAACCATAAATAAATCATCGGAAAACGGAGAAGGATTTGCTTCTTTGATAGGTATATAGTAGAGTGCGGAGAATGTGTATCAAAACATACAAGAGGAAAGTACAAGAACCAATTATTGAAATATTGAATTTGATTTATCCACTAATTGTTTATAAATTGTATCACCCAATTTCGGTTTTGAACACCTCTTCTCACATTTCCTCTCTAGTAATATAGTCTGAAGTGTTTGTGTAACATTTTGTTTTTTGGAATATTTGGGGGGAAAATTATCATTTAACGGTAGGTTCAAAATTAAGCATTGCATAAAGTTTTCTATAAATTGTTTTAGTTAAAAATACTTTTTGTTGTTGTTTTATATATGTATACAGACCTGAAGAAGATATAATATACCATCGAAACGTCGTCGTAAAAGAAAGAGTTTTATTTTCAAGGCTGTATAATATATAATATATCCAGCCGTTAGGAGATTTTTCAAAACAAAAATAATAAAAATTTGCGACTGGAAGGACGGAAGGACGGACACGGCATTTTTCTGATCGGTGTTTCGGGGTCCTGGTAACCTAATTCGTCGAGAAATGTGAAAATCTGGAACAAAATTTTTTTCGCGATTACAATACTTACCCAATATAACTTCGTTATAGTGGGAAAAGTAATAATAATATTACAAGATTTATTAAATGAGCTAAGATGTCAGTTATTAGGAAAAGAAATACATTAGAACAAATAAGAAATTAATTATCAAAGACTAAAGACAAAAATGGAGAAGAAAAGGAGAGAATGATCAAAAGCATCGTAAATTGGGGGAGGGGGAATCCCCCTTAGTATAATTTTGTTACAAATAAACATACGAAGTCTTGTTAAAAAAAAGCGTTATTGGATCAATATTTGGTAAGAGAAAATATCAAAATAGCATTGCTACAAGAAACATGGTTGAAAGATTTGGAAAGACCGAAATTTAAAAATTAGATATTATTTTCAAAAGATAGAGCGGACGGATACGGTAGAGTCGGAATTCTAATATCTAGATATCTATCAGCATCAGAGGTACCACTTAGGAATACTTATACTAGGATGGAAATAATCAAAATTAATATAAAATACAAAATTAAAAAGTTTAATGTGATCTCGTTCTATATCAATAATAATAAGTGTTAATAAGGAAATCAAAAATGAATTTGAAAATCTATTAGAGGAGTGTTCGGATTATCCGATAATAATTGGAGGCGATTCTGATGCTCATAGTACATTGTGGGATACAGACGTAAAGGAAAACATGTTGGGTAAAAAGATATCTAAAGTTATCATGGAAAGTAATTTTGTGTTGTTGAATGATGGGTCGCAGACCAGGATTGGCATGCACCGACACAAAAGTTCGGCGATTGATCTCACACTAGTTTCAAGTGATCTTATTGTTAGTTTAGAATGGCGGATAACTAAAATAAATTAAGCAGGAAATTTACAAAAGATAGAGAACTCTGTACACGGCATTGGAAGTCAAAAAAGTCGCACAATAATTAAAACTAAAAATTAGAAGAGAAAAAAATCATGGATAGAGTATTTAGCAAGGATTAATATGAGGGTGGAAGGGAAAAATCTATGAAAATTGATCAATAGGATTAAAAACGATAAGAGGAACAAATTTAACTTATTTGAAGATAAACATATGGAGAAGAAATTCCAGGACGAAAATTTTCCAAGTGAACCGGAAGTAATAATGCTACCTTGTGAATGGCCAATAACAAGAGAGGTAAAATCCGAATTTGAACTGGGAGAAATTTCTGAGATAATAAAGAAATCAAAATCTACGGCTTCAGGAAGAGACTGTATATCGTATAGATACTTGAAAAACTTAGTTGAAATAGAACCAAATGTATTAAAATCACTCATGGAGTATCTAAATGGGATATGGGAAGATAAAACATATCCGGACGGTTGGAATAAGTTCATAACAATTGGCATCTTGAAAAAAGAGGAAACGAAAGAGAGACAACTAATTACAGATCAATCTGCCTATTGCCAGTAATTCCAAAGATTTTTGAGAAACTAATCTTAAATAGAATGAACTTGCATATAAAATGTCTTTAGTTTTAGAAAAAACAAAAGTGTGATAGATAATTTGACAACGATATTCACAGATGTTGAGAGGAGGAAAAGAATGGGGCAAAAGATGATTCTAATAAATTTAGATATATCAAAAGCATTTGACAGTGTTTTAAAAAAAAATTGATCGATATACTAATAAACCTAAAATTCCCAAACCAGATCATAAATTGAATATATATATTCCTAACGAATAGAAAAGTGAGCATGAGAAATGTACGGGGAAAACCAAAAACATAACTAATATTGGGGTACAGGGAAGCTGCTCGAGTGCGACTCTATTCAATATTTATACGGTGAGGAGACATGAGATAAATAATGCTAACACAAGACTTTTTCAATTTGCGGATGACATAAGCGTGCTGATTAGTGGCTATGATTGGGATGAACTGGAAAGAAATTAAAAAAAACGTTGAGGAAACTAAAAAAGAAATTAGGCGAGATGGGTTTAGAAATAAATTTTAATAAAACACATTGTCTCAGATTATATACACATATTAATAGTACTAGGATGACTAGGTTAGAAATTAATAACAACATAATATTGGATAGAAGACAAACAAAAATTTTGGGGATAACTTTTTCTAGTAGACTAAACTTAAATAAACACTATCATGATATGAGAACGGAGTATCTCCGGAGCCATAATAAAATCCAAATTAGAATTCTTTTACACAATCACGAAGGAAAATAATGGATACTACAAAAAGATTTGTCAAACTATTAAAATACTCGTATCAGGATGTGTTTGGGTACCAATTTTAGCACTACTTGCTGAATCAGGTGAAACGAATATAACATGTGATAATAGGAGAAAACCATTAGGATTTATTGCTAAAAACCTATTTTTAAATTCTAACTTAGGAATCGATATTAAGGAAGGAAATGCTACGTCAAAATTAAATGAGTTATATAGTAAATACTCATTACTTGAAAGAATAAGGATGATACATAATGAAAGAACAAATCCAAAAAAGCTTACAATAAGATATCATCTACTGAACCGGAATGTGAACAAAAAAATAAATAAACACTAAATCGGTTGACTAAGGAATATCTGGGTAAATATGATGGAAGATTGGGAATATATGCGGATAGCTCTCTAAGAAATGAATATGTTGTAAAGACACAAATATAAACCTAGCTATAAAAATTAATCACATCACCGATATAACAAACACAGAGCTAATCGGTATTTACATAGCATTGATTGTGGCTTTGGGATCTAAAAGAAAATCGATATTAATAGCATCTGATTCCAAAAGTGCATGAAGATCTGTCAAAATAGCATTAAACACAATATGTAGTACTGTAGAAGCATGGAAAACAAAATTATAGACCTACCTAGCAGGATTCACTAATAATAGAGACATAGTAATACAGTGGATTCCGGGACATGTAGATATTGAAGGAAATCAAATAGCAGACGGTTTGGTGAAAATGGCACACCTAAGCCACATACACAGCTTTGAAAATAATCCTAATCAAATAGATATAGGTACTTTAATAAAAAAACGATTGGTGAAGTATGGAAAATTGAATTCGGAAGAGGAAAAATGACTCTAACCTAATCTATAAACTAATGGAGGATGAACCACCTAAAAAGTTATGGTTTGTAGGTAGTACTTTTACCAATAAAAAAATAAAGCAATTAACCAGAATAAGGACTGGACAGTGGACAGGCAAGAAATAAAGAATATGGGTGTAGAAATAACACCAAACTGCGACTTATGCGATACGAGAAAAAATAATGAACATATATGTAATTAATGATTGTCCCAAATTTAGCAATGTTAGATATATGTTAAATACAATCTGTTACAAACATACCGACTAAAAGATATTTCGGTAAAACAAAATCTTAAAGAATACGCAATGATTTCAAACTTCTTAGATGAGATCGAATATAATGTTTAAATAACATTTACATTTTAAGTATAAAATAAATCGTTTAAAAGTTTTTATTTACAGAAGACTAGATAGATACCAATTAGATCATACAGAGGGAAAAAAATAAAATTAAAAAAAAGATAGAAAGTAAGGTGGTAAAGGGGTGAGAAAAAAAAGTTAATAAATATTATAGTATGTATAATAAAGAAATAAGATAGGCAAATAACAACATATGAGCCGTTTATTTTGAAAGTGGGGCAAGTCCACATTTTGTTGAAACGAGAAAATGAAGGAATAGAGAAACAATAAATGCAAAAATATACTGGATTTTGAATTTTCTTATTTTTTGAACAAGTATTAGGGATTTTTTTTTTTTTATTTTGACTATAAATTGTTCACCGTTAGAAAGATTATACTTTTATTTGCCTGTTGTTATCATTAACTTAAATTTTTTGAAAAATGGACTTGCACCACTTTCAAAATTAACGGCTCATATAATAAATGATATTTTGGATTAAACTATTAGGAAAGAAAAATTTCTGATTATTACGATCTCACGCTCTAGAGATAGAGTGTAAGATTACATCAGAAAACGAAGATTATCAGTGAATAGTTACTGGAGATAGAGATGGGAGGAAAAAGTGAAAAATAATACCAGAGCCTGCTCTATAAATAAGAGCCTCCAGTATCGACTATATTTTTTAGTAAGCTTAAAATAAGGTACAAACAATTTTTTGTTTACTATGAAACTATATAGAAAAATGATTGATTTCATTTACATTTTAAGTCTATAAGAATTATGAGCTTTTGTATTATTTTTAGTCGAAAATGTTTATAAAACGTTTAATTTTATTTGATTGAAAAATCGAATCATGAAAATGTTTATTTCTTAGTGAAAATCCTCTTGGAATATAAAGTATTGCTAAACTTTTATGGAATGTTGTTTTTGTAAAATACGTCATACAAATTTATAAACAATACAATAACCATCTCTTTTTAGTCTCTTTCTAAAAGCATTGCCACATGACACAAATCTACCCTAATACAGATTCATATCATGTGGCAATTCTTTAAATAATGACATTTTGTTTTAACCAAAGCTTAATGGAATGAACAATAGCTGTCGCCTCCATTCAAATTTGAATTCGAATATCTTTCTGTTATTAATTGTGAATCGAAAATTTCAAATACAAATTTAAATTGTGTTTTTATGATAAATAATTTTCTTATTTGAAAACTTAACTGTTTTTAAATATTTTGGGCCTTATCAGTTTGAAATTTGAATTGAATTTTAATAATTATCTCTTACTTCGGTAAAAGAGACAGATATAGATACAAAACATAAAAAAATCAAATTCATTACTATATATGGGATCGAACCGATATTTTAATTGTTTAGTCTGATTTTTGCTTCGGTTAAACATATTTTTGGTGGCTGCTCTCGATAGTAATTAAATATATAAATTGTAATAATAATTAATTAATATAATTTTTTTTACAAATTTACTAAAAATGAACCATTGCATTGAAAGAAATTATGTTAATTTTACGTAAAACATTTCTTTCACATCGATTATTCAGCCCGAATCTCTGTTTTTTGTATTTGTTGTGTTAAGTGACATCTAGGAATGGGGATAATTAGTAAGAGCTATTTTATTTTATAAACCGCTCTCAATTCAAATGTACATACTTAATGACAATTCAAGTAGGCCTTGACTTTCGAGTCAATCGGACGCTGTTTTTTTTAGATTTTTTCAAAAAATAAAATGATTAATATTTAATAATTTATATTTAATTTTAAATTAAAAATTTGCTAATTGTAACCATTGCTGCACCTTCGGGAACTTGTGATGTCATCTTTAAACTGCCTCGGATCAGAAATTTGAGTTCGAGTTTTCAACTTAAAAATTTGCAAATTATATGCTTATTGCTTCACCTTTGGGTCTTGCGATATCATTTTGAACCGTCCGATTTAAAAAATGGCCAGCAAACAGCAGAATCGATTGGTCGCCCTTTAGAAGAGTACAAAGAGCTAACAAAGTTGCAATAATGCCGAACAAAGTGGTAGCCAATGCAGGAGTTTTATTAGTATGTTGTCCACCTCTTGCTCTACACCGACACTATATTGTAAATGAGCTTATGCTCAAAATTAGTATCTCAAATTTTTTGTAAATAAATAAATAAAAAAAAAAAAAAAAAAAAAAAAAAAAGTATTCTAACCAAAAACTTATTTCGAATGTAAATCATTAATTTTTGGGAATAAAAATGCCAACTATTTTTAAGTATCGTATTTATTTTCAGCTGGGACTTAATTTAAATAATATTTCTAATATTTGAGAAATAAATAAGGCATTAATATTTAAGTTAATGTTTATTGGTTATGTCGTTTATTTGTGATGCATAAAAAGCTGGGTGTTGATTTTTTGTTTTCTTCTCGCTCAATGCATTGTTTTAATTTTTTTTCTGTTTGGCTCTTTTTGTTTTATTTTAATTTCGGCTGTTGCGCGAAGACGTGTTGTCTTTTTTTCACCCTTGATTTTAGATGTGGATAAATGATGACGTCATTATATTCAATATTCTCTTTTTAATACATATTGTTATTGTTGTAGAACGTTTTTTAATTTAATTTCCCTTATTTTCTTTTTATTAAATTTGGAAAATGGGGAAATTAGAGAATCTGTGTTTTAAATGAGTTAGTCATTGGGTTATTTATTAGTGATTTCAGTAAAATTATTTACCTAGGTTTAATTTTTAATTCATGTTTTTTCGTCAATCGAAATCCCGTTTTTTCATACAAACTATGTATATGAAAATACATTTTTTTTTTAGTGTTTCTATATCCTTTATTTTAAGTTTAATTTTTACATGCCGGCTCTCAGGCGCGGATCCAGAAGGAGCTGCAGGGAGGGGCGAATATAGAAATTATACCGTTAAGAAAACAGTTTTTTTTAGAAGTATCTATATAAATTATAAGATAAACAGAATAAAAAAATTAGTTTCCAGTAACTTTATTAAAAAAATAGTACAGTTACAGTAAAAACATTAAAAACATTTACAGTAAAAACTCAATTCGCCTATTTGATTAATTGGCGTAACGGTCGATGATATCCTAAGGTTTTATTTAATTTGTAATATCGCTGTGGATATGTAAAAGTGCCAGTCCCATCAACCGATTTTCGGTCATTGTTCTTTCAGCGCATACAACACTTACAGGATACGTGTCGATAACATACATAACTAAAATATTTTGACTGGCAGGCAAAGCTTCTGCATCACACTTCGAAAGTGAGGCTAATGCGCCAGCTGGAACGATCCCATTATTTCGTTTCCCTCGTTCTTCTTTCTGTTGCCATATTTGAACTTCGCCTAATAAGATTTCAATAGAAGTATTTATTTTCTTTAAATAAAATTGAAACTCGGTGCATACAGATTCTGTTGAAGTTTGTAGTGTTTTTGAAGAAATATTTATAATATTTGATGGAATCTCTATCTAATATCCAATATAATGAAACTGTCGTTTCCAGTTCTGATTTCAATATCTTCTATATAATTGACTCTAGAACTAAAACATTATTATCTACTTTTTTGTCTTGTCTTGGCAACGCAATGCCAACGTCTAATTCTTCCATTAAGTCACTCGCTTCTTTAATTAATAATAGTAGAAAACACGCCTTTACTGTTCTTTCTATGATCTTTGAGTTGCTAAGCAAATCTGACAATACATTTTTGGCTGAAGTTTATCTAAATTAATTTTTTGCAATAATTTACTGAACGGAAGAGGAATATCAAACTATAAGCTAAACTACAATAGATGGACATTGCAAATACATAAAATAAATCGTTTAGCTTACCTTCCGTGATGATTCAGACTCTTTCCACTTTGATATTATAAGGCATTAATGATTTGTGAAAACGAGAATTTAAATAATATTACAGAGTCGTGTCGCTCTACCCACCGTGTTTCACATAAAGACTTGAGCTGCTTACTGAAAATATTTTTAAGAACGAAATTTCCAACAGAATTTCTGATAGACTGTACTTTTGATGATTTGCTAATACTAATATTAAGGCTGCGGTCGAATTCTCGAGTAAATCCGCAAAATTCGGTAAATGCATTTACCTTTTTTTGCTGGAGAGTAAAGGAAATAAAAAAATTTAAATCTTTTTCGTTTAGATACTTTATTCTTTACTGTTATAAGAATTGAACGACTAAAAAATAGAAAAAAATGCGTAATTTAACAGAAACGAACATTAAAAATCTAAATTTACCGCAGTAAATGATTTACCCGAGAATTCGACCGCAGCCTAAGTTCGTGATTAGTGCAATGACATTGAACAGCCTGTGGCAGCTCATTCTGTATTACAGCAAAAACTCCTTTCTGAACTGATGTCATAACAATACTGCATTCAGTACATATTCCTAAGCAATTCGAAGTAATAAAAAAGTTTTCTTTCAGAAAATTTCAGACTGTTTCCGCAAATATCTTTCCAGTGAGAACTGATTCTTCATCGGAAAATAAATGGCCGGTGTCGTAATTTTTCCCATGAATGGAAATTCTTCAATTCTTTATGGTATTTCACCTGCTAGTGCTAAATCAAACGATTATTTTTTAACGTCGAGAAAATTAATTGTTTGTGTTTGGGGGAGGCGATCGCCCCTATCGCCCCCCTTTGTGCCGGCTCTATTCATATCAAGATGGTTTTGATAATACCAAAGATCGTAGTATATTAGAGATGATTCATTCAGTACAAAAAATAAAAAAGACTGCAAACCCCCCCCCCCCCCCCCCATTTCTTTATAATGGGTACCTTTGCATATCATGTAGTAGATTAGAAACTGGTACATGAAAGGTTAAAAATTTGCAAGATAATTACGTATATATCAAAGGAACCCTATATATTGCATCGGGGGGACTCCATTTTTACCTCATATTTTAGTACTGAATGAATTATCTTTAATATGTGATTCTGATTATCTTTGATAATACCTAGCCACAACAAAGTGAAAGTCGAAAAAAAAGTGATAGGTTATCTTTTGAATATGTAACATCTGTTTTTATCTACACGACTTATAAACATTTTAAAATATAAAAATTGTTTTGTGTTATTGAAATACTCCATACAGTTTCGATACAAAACACTAATGCCATTTGACATTCTAACCTGTACCGAGGGTGCTGTATTTAAAAACAGCGGCGAATATTGTTACTATAAGCATGCCCCATTGCAGTTAAAGATAAAAATAGATGCATAGGCGTCTACGAACCCAAAACGTTTCCCTCCGTTTTTCGTTTGCAAAGTGTTTCTTCATCCAATTCCATCCATCAACTAATATTTCGTGACAATGTTCCTATCCGATGGAATGCGATATTTTTGATATACTCAAAACAATCGCGGTTTACCATTCGCTGAACTTGAATAATTAAAATTAAGTACTAAACTAAGCTAAGCTATGTTGAGGCTCATAGTTGGTTGTAGGGTAGAAAATAAAAAATCATTTAATTTTTATTTCATTTATTTGTTATTATTCAATACATGTAATTAAGAAATTTAACGAAATACAATTCTAATGTCTGCGATTAAAACGCAAGCAATTATCTTTTAACTTTTTATAATTTTTATTAAAACTATTGTTTCTGCATTAGATCAATTATTATTTGTTGTTTATCGACTATTTGTTTTAATACTGTTATCATTATAAGTTGATTTCGATTGTTTTCCTCCTGCAATCTAAGCGATTTGGCTACTGCTGGATTTTCAGAATATATCTAATAATAAAAATAAACAAAATATTCGAAATAGGTTGAAATTTAAAGCGAATAGTACTTACCTGTCTTCTTATTTCGTTACCGGATTCATTTATTTGAGGAATCGAGGTATTTATGTTGGAAGCCATTGGTGAAATTCTTAAATGAGAAAGATATTGATCAGCGGAATCATTTATTTTGGGAATCGAGGTATTTATGTTGGAAGCCATCGGTGAACTTCTACCCTGAGAAAGATATTGATCAGCGGAATCATTTATTTGGGGAATCGAGGTAGTTATGTTGAGAGCCATCGGTGAACTTTTATCCTGAGAAAGAAATTTATTAGCGAAGGGTATTACTTTTTTCCGTGTTCTTTTTGATGATGTAGAAGCAGTTGGGGATGATTTTATTGAAGCTAAAAATGCTGGTGTCGATTTTCTTTCGGTATAAGAAGTAGTGGAATTAGCCGGTGTCTAAAATAAACCTTTCTTTTTAAAATATAAGCTCATTTAAATAAATCGATGATTTTATATCTTACCGAAATATTCCCATCAATTTGCTCTAATTCGTTCAATCCTTTTATACGACATAGCTTAATAATTCTGTAATCTTCTTTGGTCAAGCGGACGGCGTCAGATGAGTCGGGATTACTGGCTTTGGAGTCCTCTTCATCCTGGTCACTTAATCTAGCCGTAATATTAGAATCGCGAATTCTTTTAATTTTTTCTTTAAGTTTTCCTTTCATACCATTAAATGCCTAAATAAATATTTTATAGTTACTTCATTTAAAATATACTAATTTTCTTTACTCACGGCTCGCCATTCGTCGGTGGTTTTAATTACAGGCCCTATTTTATTCAAAGAAAGCGCTATGTTTCGCCAACGTGCATTTTTATTCGATGCGGTAGGATGTTTTCCTTAAAAGCATACATATATATTTGTATTCAAATTATTTAAAAAAAAAATCAAAATTACTTACCTGAAGTAAACTGAAAATTCTGTTCAACCAAGCCAATGAGAGCAGCCTTTTGTCTTAAACCTATGCGCATGCGTCTTTGTTTGCGTGTAATTTGTCGGAGCTAAAATTACATATAGAAATAATATTATTTTCAAAATTGGAATACTTGATAGCAGCTACATGTTATAATAATAAATACACACCATTTTATTTCGACTAAATTTGTATAAATTTTTATATTATTAGTAATACGGTGATACGATACAATGCTTACGTTCCAACTACAGAAAAATTGAAAACAAATTTTTATAAACTGGATTTCTATTTATAGACACAGTGCGCATGAACTAACTTTATACACATATAAACATATACATTTACAAATATAAATACATATAATGTTTATGACAGTAAATTTGTTTCGTTACGTGTTTTTTTCTGCTTTAGCAATTATTTTTTTTGTCTAACGAAACACATACACAGATAAAAATTCGCTTGGCATTCGTAGTTCGTATCGATTTTGTATTTAATTTTTATTTTAGACAAAAATAAAATATTTCGTATTGGTTTGGTATTATAAAATTATTTAAGCCGTAACGTAGCAAGACAACAGAAAAAAAACCAAACATCATTTTTATTGCATGCGTAGCAAAGAGAAAATTTTACAAAAAAAAAAAAATTAAATACATCTGAAGGGTAGCACAAAAAAAATGAATGTACGAGTGTACGAGTATATAATACAATAATATACTCGTGCTATACATAGGTATTGCTCGTATATGTATGCAAGAATTTTTAAAAACCCAACCAATACAGTGGAATAAAGAAATTTTAGACAATACAATTTTGTGTTAATTGTTTGACCAATTAGGTAAATGAATAATACAATATTATGCTATGTTCCCAAGTGTTACTACTTCAAATTTATTTTTGTTTTTTTGGAACTTTTTCTGGAACTGTGAATGACATTTGAGTTTCATTTTATTATAATATTTTCTATGAACAGTGGAACAAAAACCCTAAACTAATGGAACTAAATAATATGTTTGATTGTATGTGTTCAAAATAGAATTTGGCGGGAATTAGTAATTTGAGGTTAGGTTAAATAATATAGAAATTGGCGCGAATTGTGGCATTTCAAAATTCAGGGATAATTATATTTTATTTCAATATTTTCTGTGTTATATAAAAGAATTGTTTTTTGTATGATTGATAAAAATGTATATTTTGTTCATTGTACAAAAAGATTTACAGTAATTAAAATAATATTAATTATGTATGTAAGTATTTAAATTGCTTTGCAATCAAATTCAGTTTTGCATAATAATTGGTCAATTTTATTGAATTATTGTTAATTTTTAGATTGGCCTCTAATTCGGGACTTCTTGCTTCAAATGTCCTTTTGATGATGTTGATGTAGAACTAAGGGAAATTGCCTCATCACAATGTTGTGGAAGCAAGCGCTGCAGTTTCCTTTTTATTCTGCGATGTCTAGCAGTACGAGGCATTTTCATTGTTACCCTACAGTTAATAAGAATAAATTTTATTATTAATCGAATTTTAATGTAGATCGGTAGCTGTGGAGTAGAAAATCTAACGAAAAGTAAAAGGTGCATGGCTAAATTATGGATCTCAAAATTAATATTCCAGTCTGATTCAGAATATCGAAATTAAAAAATTACATGTCGATTTAATCCTGTATCCGTAAAAATTAGACAAAAAATTTGTTTAAAAAATACTAGAGGTACACACTGAATTTAGTTTTATTAGTTAGAATCAAAGTAAACAAACACGTTAGAAAAAATCAGTGAAATATTTTATTCCACTTTACCATTTTAAATAATTTAGCGGAATACTACAATTTTCACAGAACTTCTGTTGTTTTTATTTACTTTTTTTCGATTTTAGAAAACAAATAATAGTGATTTTGAAAAATAGTCGGTAATAGTTAGTTTACCTCTCTATTTTTTAAACGAAAATTTTGCCTAATCTTAAAGGATACAGGATGAACTCGACCTGTAACAATTTTTTAATTTTGATATTCCATATTCCGAATCCGGGCTTTTCGTATGTCCGGGCTTTTCGTAATTATTTGTATTTACATATTTCAGGAGAAATTATTAAGGGTTTGCAATTTTTTTAATTAAAAGTTTGTATTAATAGTCAAAATTTATAGATAACTTGACTAGAATGAATCGAATGCAAATCGAAAATTATTAGTTTAGTTGAGTATATTCGGGTGATAATTCGTGAAAAAAATTGTTTTAGAACTGCGAGAAAATTATGACGCACACATAAATTGTAAATATAGCATGGAAATTAATGGTAGTAGGTATTGCAGGCTACTTTAATTTACAGCAATTGTTTACCATTATTTATATACAGTTTTCGATTGCTCGTGAATTTAAAACTAAAAATATTCACTACATTTTAAAAGTTACCTTGCGTGACTTCCAATTTTTTTAAATTTTTCTTGTGCTTTATGATTTATTTAATTTTGAGTTAAACTTCTTCTATAAAACACTATAATAAATATTAACCAAAACTTTTACGCCATATATTTGCCATATAGGGGGTTTTCGTTTTGAATAGGTATTATTTATTTAAATACAAAAAATTTACGTTACCACAAAAATCTCAAAAGCAAAAATAATTATTTTTTTATAAAAACAACAATGGCTGCTAATTCAATATCACGACGTTCTTCACTCGTCAAAAAATAACAAAGAAAATAAAATCGATCGCCCTCGTATAGAAATAGAGTCGCACACATACTACTACAACAGTACAAAAATAAACAACTTTCATTACTTCCATTGTATATTGAGAAAAATAGAACATTTGTCGGAACTGTCAAATTCAGTTCCATTTTGTTATACTTGGGTTATGTGGCTTTATTCATTTTGACAATCGGTTATTATTTTTTTTGTCTAACAATAAAACAAAATCTTTAGGCAAAACTAAAAATTATTGGCTAAATTATTGTTTTATAGTGTATTAAACAATTGATTAATAATAATATCATAACAAGCAAAAGTAAACAAATATCTATACTGTCCCGGCTGTCCCGATACATAGGATATAAAAATGTATATTGAGGCACAAATTAGAAAATTGCTTGGTAATTCGCAGCTGCACTATTATGCCCCAAGTTATATTTTAGTGGACTGTATAATGATGATAACAAAGAAATTTTCCTCCAGACAATTAAAAAACAAATTATAATTTCAATATAGAAAATTTAATATAATTTTTGGTTTTTTAAGATATTTTTACTTGGACTACTGTGTTAGATAATTATTTTAATTGTGATATAATTATAATTAATATAAAATACATATATTAAAAAAATCAGTAACATTTAATATAATAAAAGTTTTATTATTTATTATTAATATTAATTCCACGATTTTTAATGTACATATACTCGTATTTATATTGTGAATAGGGGATAAAAATTATGGTGGTAACGCGATCCTGTAAACAATTATTTGGAATAAATGTATTATGTATATAAAATGTTGCTATTTTTAATTATTTATTAGTCAATTTTATTGATAAAAAATTCCGTAATAAGTCGTTTGTATTAAAAATGTTTTATTTTAGCATAAAAATTTGTTTATTTATTCTACATGCAAATTTTAGTGAATTTTTTTTTGTAAATGCTGCCAATGGCTTTATTCTTGAATCTTTCTACATAAGAAACTCACAAGAAGTAATCAAATCTTAAGCTGAAATTATTACATTAGAGTTTATCAAATGCAATTCCAATTTTTATTTTGCAGGGTTGCATTCAGTTAGGTTTGATTAAAAATAAATTTTTGGTAGAAAATAATGATTTGTTTGACAGTTTAGGTTGTTTTATTCAATATCATGATATTTTAATTAAATACAATGCATCTCCAGTTGTTAATCCGACAAGAAGAATTCCTGTGGCACTCCGGAAACAGTTAAAATTGGAATTAGATAGATTGTAGGATCATTGAGAAGGTAGATGAAACAGTAGATTGGGTTTCAAATTTTGTTATCGTGGAAAAGAGAAACAAATCAAACAAATTAGGCTGTGCCTTGATCCAAAATAACTGAACACGACAATTAAAGAAGAAAGTCATCCCATCCCTTCTGTTGAAGAAATGTTATCAAAGTTAGCAAAAAAAAAATAATTTAGTGTAGCAGATTTAAAAGATGGGTATTGACAGATAGGTTTGTGAGAGTGCCAGTAGGTTGTGTACAGTCAATTCTCTATTTGGATGTTATAAGTTTAAACGACTTCCCTTTGGAATAAAAACTGCCCCAGAAATAGTCCAAAAAATTTATGAGAGAAAGTTTGAGAATATAGAGGGAGTTATTATTTATTTAGATCGGGGGATGCAAGCCAATAGCAACTTTTATTTTTATTTTTTTATTTTGTTATTGTTCATTTAGTTTACAAAACTGTACCCAACAATTAATATTAAGATAATTAGTAATTACTATTTAACAACATAACTTAGCAATTCCTCCAAAGTGACATACAGTAAATTTATGACAAATAACTAGAACTAATATTAACTTTACAAATTAAATTCATGTTGATATTAGTGTAATTTGAAATGATTATTCCTATTAATAATAAAAATAAAAAACAAGCCTCACTCAACAGACCATTAAATCTTACGAACATCGACTAAGGTAAATCTCTGAGATGTGAACCAAGTATCAAATACATATTTCTTCAATGCTGATTTGAACGTAGCCACACTTGTCATATCACGAACCGTGTAGAATAACCATGAATGTCCTTAACCTCTCTAAACAAAACATTGTATTTGATTAAATGCAATTTAACTTTATGGATAAAAAGGAGCTGTTGAAAATAACCCATAACTTCAAACGGGAGAATTTTATCATTGTAAATGGACATTGTAGATATTAATTTCGGCAATTTATGTATGATTTTCAAGCAACGGTTCTGAAGTATTTGTAAGGAATCAATCAATTCTGCAGAAGCAGCATTTGCCCAAATTATATTGAGATACAGTAAGTGACTGTTAATATTTTTTTTTTTTTATTTTTTTTTATTTTTTTTTTTTTTATTTATTTATATTACGACTGAGTCTTACACCCATTTAGTAATTTACTTTGCATTATAAAGTATTTGATTAGTCGGCACAATCACAAGATTATCCCCCATTTCGTGTAACTCATCCCCTGGATTTTCGCCACAGCAAGTCTACTGACCTCCTGGTCGCGATAAGTCCAATGGTTTTATTCTTTGCAGTCTTCTGGTAGGTGTGGTAGTCAGCATACAGCGTATGTCCAGATTTTCATGCTGGTGCAGACGTTGTAGGTGTTTTGTTGCATGATGCTTAATTTCATCCACGACAAGCTCGATCTTTAGATCTCGATAGAGGTTGTCGTTTCGAATGTACCACGGTGCATTAACAATACATCGCAGGATTTTATTTTGAACTGTTTGTATGATTTTAATATTTGTCCTCTTGGCACAACCCCAGAGTTGGCTACCGTACGTCCATACAGGTTTAAGGATTTGTTTGTATAACAGCAGTTTGTTATGGATCGCTAGTTCAGATTGTCTCCCTAAGAGCCAATGCATCTTTCTAAATTTTATGTTTAGTTCTTCTCGCTTCTTTTTTATGTGTTCTTTCCATCTAAGTTTAGCATCTAAAGTCATGCCAAGATACTTAGCAGTGTTCGCATGCGGTACTACTATAGAGTTTATCATTATTGGTATATGATTAACTTTTAGATTGGTAAAGTTCACTTGGACTGATTTTGCTTCATTTAATTTAATTCGCCATTTCTCTGTCCATTTACATATCAGGTTAGTAGCCTTCTGAAGTTTACTAGTGGATTCATTGATGTTTTTTGCTGTTGCAAGTATTGCCGTGTCATCTGCAAAAGTCGCCATTGTTGCTTCTATAATTGGTATATCTCTAGTATATAGGAGATAAAGGATTGGTCCAAGAACACTCCCTTGTGGAACTCCTGCTGTTATTCGTTTTAGCTGGGAGTATTCATTCTCATACTTTACTCGGAAGTGCCTCTCTGATATGTAGGATTTTAGAATTTGAAAAAATTGCTCTAAGATCTCGATGAAGTTTGAATTCTAACCCCTGGTGCCATACTTTGTCAAATGCTTGTCAAAAGCATTTGACTGTTAATATGAGCAAAATATATATTGCGGCTGGTTCAGATATATAGTTTCTAATTCTCCAGAGAACATGCAAGAAAGGAGCAATTTTATTATAGAAATGGAAAACGTGATCACTGAAATTTAGTTTGGAATCAATTATAAGCCCTAGATCAAGTCAATTGGCAGTTTTCTGTTATCAAAAATTAAGTAATTGCATTTATCCAAATTAATTGACAATTCATTTGATTTCAACCAAAAAATTATTAATTTTAAATCCGCGAAAAGTTTCAAAACACCAGTTTTAATTAATTAATTTTTTTAAGTTTTTCTAATAAAATGGAATGACTAACACAATCAAAGGTTTTCTGGGTATCTATAAACAAAATTGCAACATATTTATTTAGCGAGAGGCGACTGTACACTTCATTCATTAAATTACAGACCGCAGCTTCAGTGTTGGATTTAGGTAAAAACCCAAACTGGTTAACATTTATGATATCATTATCTTCCAGGAAAGCACTATACTGGTCTAATAGTATGAATTCAAAAAGTTTAGCCAATGAATTAAGGATCGAAATGGGAATATAATTGGTCAAACACGTTTTGTTTCCTTTCTTAAACACTGGCACTACACAAGCTTTTTTAAAATAGAAGGAAACTCACTTATTGCAATGCATTGATTAACTAATGCAGCAATGCTAGAAACTAAATCAAAGCGAGCATCATAAATTAGACGCATAGGAACACCGTCAAGACCCACAGCTGAATTTTGATTCATATTTGGGATTCATTTTAAAATTGCATTTTCATCGACAGAACAAAATTCCATCATGCGGCTTACATCATAATACAAGAAAGTCCTAAAGTCACCTAGAGATGGGCCACGGTATACAGAAAATAGAGGTATGATATTCCCGTGTCTCATTTTCTTCATATTTATATGAAGTTTGGCGGTTTTTTGATTATTTTTTTAAATAAATCAAGAATAATCGTACTTTTTTTTTAACAAACGGTATTTACAGTTGATAATGATAGTTTACCGAGACCCTTTTTATGCTTTATTTTTTTTTTATGGTCCAAATATTTGAGAAATGTCCAAAAAAAAATGGAAAAAGGTAGACAAATTATGAATGAGTACATAACATAAAACAATTAAATTATTTAATGTTTTTGGTCATTTACGTACCAATTATTAAAATTTTTATTTTTTTACGTTATGTATTCAAATTTTTGCCATCTATTTTCGTTTGGCTTCAAATTATTGGTATCCACGTACCTTTTCATTATTACGTCCATTTTCAACGTTAAGTATAAATGGAAAAATATTTTAAATAAAAATTCAGTTCACAAATTATTAAACGCCCAGTTAATAGAAAATATAAATTTGAAAAAAGGAAATTAAATAAAACTATAAATTAAAATTAAATCTCTGGCTTATTGTCTCATGGTTTTCGCTACAACTAAATCAAAACACCCATTCACTGTTTAGTGTTCTATATGTGTTCTTATCAGAAGTACAATTGATAGTTTTGCTGCAATAGGAATTATTCCAATTTAGTATATTTAAAATCGAACACTCCCAAATTTTTGAATTAAATAATTAAAATCAAATCGTTCTCTGCATTTAACAAAAAAATTATACTCAAAATACACAAAATTCCAAAAATTCCCAAAAATTCCCAGAAAATTCCCAAAAATTCCCAGAAAATTTCCAAAAAATTCCAAAAATTCACAGAAAATGCCCAAAAATTCCTAGAAAATGCCCAACAAATTCCAAAAATTCTCAAAAAATTCCAAAAATTCTCAAAAATTCCCAGAAAATTCCCAAAAATTACCAAAAATTCCCAGAAAATTCCCAAAAAATTTCAAAATTCCCATAGTTTATACCATAACGATACTTGTAATCATATCCAATTTTAATGATAAGGATAACCATAATTCATGATTGCCACAAGCAAAATTATGATTTTGCTCATTATCAACAGAATTTAGTTACGATTGGAGCAATTATAATATTAATAGATTTATCAAAATATGATTAAATCTAGCTTGATGATTAATGGTTTCTGCCTTATGTTTTGATATCGTCTCGCACTTTGCGGATCATTTCAATTTGAGTACGCATTTGAAAAGCATTGTTGTGCAAATATTCTAAAAAATTCAAAATTAAAAAAAAAAATTAAATAAAATATAAAAATTTAAATATAAAATTATGTTATATTCCAAAAATTCCCAAAAATTCCCAAGAAATTCCAGAAAATCCCAGAAAATGCCCAAGAAATTCCAAAACTTCCCAGAAAATGCCCAAGAAATTCCAAAAATTCCCAAAAAAATCCAAAACTTCCCAGAAAATGCCAAGAAATTCTAAAAATCTCCAGAAATTGCCCAAGAAATTCCAAAAATTTCCAAAAAATTCCATAAGTTCTCAAAAATTCCCAAAAAATTCCAAAAATTCCCAGAATGGCCCAAAACATTCCAAAATTCCCAGAAAATGCCCAAGAAACTCCAAAAATGCCCAGAAAATTCTCAAAAATTCGAAAATTCCCAGAAAATACCCAAGAATTTCCAAAAATTCCCAGAAAATGCCCAAGAATTTCCAAAAATTCCTAGAAAATGCCCAAGAAATTCCAAAAATTCTCAGAAAATTCCAAAAAATCCCAGAAAATGCCCACGAAATTCCAAAAATTCTCAGAAAATTCCCAAACAATTCCAAAACTTGCCAGAAATTGCCCAAGAAATTCCAAAAATTCTCAAAAATTTCCAGTAAATTCAGAAAAATTCCAAAAATTCCCAGAAAATGCCCAAGAAATTCCAAAAATTCCCAGAAAATTCCTAAAAATTCCCAAAAATTCCCAGAAAATTTCCAAAAAATCCCAAAATTCCCTGAAAAAGCCCCAAAAATTCGAAAATTCCCAAAAACTACCAAAAATTCCCAGAAAATTCCCAACAAATTCCCAAAAAATTTCAAATTCACAGAATTTTTTTGGAATTTCTTGTCTGGAAATTTTTGGAATTTTTTGGGAATTTTCTGGGAATGTTTGGAATTTCTTGGAAATTTTCTGGGAATTTTTGGAATTTCTTGGGCATTTTCTGGGAATATTTGAATTTTTTGGGCATTTTCTGGGAATTTTTATGAATTTTCGGGAATTTTCTGGGAATTTTTCAGAATTTTTGGAATTTTTTGGGAATTTTTGGAATTTCTTGGGCATTTTCTGGGAATTTTTGGAATTTCTTGGGGATTTTCTGGGAAGTTTTGGAACTTCTTCGGTATTTTCTGGGAAGTTTTGGAATTTCTTGGGGATTTTCTGGGAATTTTTGGAATTTCTTGGGGATTTTCTTTGAAGTTTTGGAATTTCTTGGGCATTTTCTGGGAATTTTTGGAAATTCTTGGGTATTTTCTGGGAATTTTCGAATTTCTAGGAAGTTTTGGAATTTCTTGGATTGGAAATTCTTGGGCATTTTCTGAGAACTTTTATAATTTTTTGGGAATCTTTAGGCATTTTTGGAATTTTTTTGAATTTTTTGGGAATTTTCGAATTTTTTTGACATTTTTGGTATTTTTTGGGAATTTTTGGATAATTTTTAGAATTTTTAAGGCATTTTCTGGGAATTTTTTGAATTTAATGAGAATTTTTGGGAACTTTTTGGGAATTTTTGTGGTGTTTTTTGGTTATTTTTGGTAATTTTTTGGGAAATTGAATTCTTCAGTATCATCACATAAAAGAACCACGATGAAATGGAGTCCGAAATTTTTTGGGAATTTTTGGTTATTTTTGGTAATTTTTTGATGATTTTTGGTATTTTTTGGGAATTTTTTGTATTTGTGTTGGTATTTTTTTGGAATTGTTTGGGAATTTTTTGGAAATTTTTAGTAATTTTTTGAGAATTTTTGTGGTAATTTTTGGTATTTTTTGGTTATTTTTTCGTAATTTAAAAATTTCCAAAAAATACCAAAAATTCCAAAAAATTCCCAAAAAATACCAAAAATTCGTTATAAATGAAGGTTGTACATAATGTATTTCATTAGCTTATCTCTCTCATTAGAACATTCGATAGCAAATAAGAATATTAGAAGGGCCATTTAAATTATATTTAAATAAATTATTTTTATTTAGCACGCTTGGAATATGGATTGCCTCTTACGACAGACTTAGCTATTCGACAATTCAAGTAATTGCGCAATACCACCTATATTATTATTGTTATATAAAAATCAAAGAAACTGAAATATTACAAATCTCAGTACACAAGATTAATAAACCTGAAAACATTTTAACGACGAACATTGAATTTTCCACTGACAATGATTGTAATTCTAGCCTAGGAAGCGTAGTCATATTCCAGGCAGAGGCGAATTCCACGCAATCTCTTTCTTATTTTATTGATTCAAAAGAAGTAAGACGGCTTAAATAATTTTTAGATATTCAAATATAATCCAAGTATGTTTTTTTACAGGACTTAGTGAACATTTTAGTGGATCCATAAAAATTGTAAGTATTTTATTGTTGCCTTTAAAAATTAATATGTATTTACTGATTGCTGTCGTAATACGAGTTTTATTCTGTTTAAAGGCTTCTTAGAGACGATTTTGCTAGGTTAGCAAACTACATAGCAAACATATTTTCAAACGAGTTGGAGGAAACATATTTTATTCCATCTTCTGGAGGTTCCATAGCTAAAGGTAAATAATTTTTATATTACATGTGAATTATATTTGTATAAATATCATTGCCTGAAAAGTTGGAGAGTTCGTTTTTTGGAGTAACCATATTCTTTCTTGGGAATCATCCCATTTATATATTGATACCCCAATTATAACATAAGTACAGTAAATCTTGAATTCATTCTTATTTAATCCAAAAATAGATTGAACCCTCTTAACAAAGTTTTTCCTAACCAACTTATATCAAAAGTACATATTATTTATAAGATAATTGAGCTTAGTAATAAAGATTAATGTTATTCAAAAAAATCAAGAAATTTTTTTTTGTATAGATTTGACTCTAAACATTTTTTTAGTATATTCATTGGTCAATACTTCAAAATGTAGTAAATCATGCATGTAATTATAAACATGATGGTCACTTTTATGATTAGCTGAATCATATTTTTTTTCTGAGTGCATGAGTCGGGTCACGAGGCCTTTTATCTAACAACTAAGAAGATTGATTACAGATTGTACCATGCCTCTGGGTCGAGGTCTCGCCATCCGTCAAAGAAATAAGAGACGAATATGTATGAGCGCATAGGAAACATCGGCCTCATACTGTAGCACAAGCAATCAAAGCATTTTGCGAATGGCATTGCCAATATAAAGTTATAGAGTCTGCAAACGTATGTGAGGGACCTATGGACAGACGGGTTAATACTGAAGATGGACATTATTTTTCTCACTGAGACTTGGCAAACTTCTCTCGTATCCAAATGTTGTGAAAGATACGAGGTGGTGGCAAAGCAGTGTGCTAAAATTAAAATGGACGCGTGTCTCAGTTGAAATCAAACTCTTTCAATATTTCGAGGCAGTGTTGCGTGTAAGGTCGCTTATTTGAGAAATTGCCATTACAAAGATAACTATAACCAGCTATCACCAAATAATTTTGGCAACTATCTATATACACCCTTGTCTCTCTTATAACGATATCAAGCTGCTCTTCATAAGTCAATTGATATATAATTCAGTGAATACACACGAGCATTCGACACACCGCTCATATTGATTCGACATACCACTCTTTATTCAATAAAAAGAAGTTGCACTTGAATTAAACGATCCAAAATAAAAAGTTTGTTTAATTTCAATATACCATGCACGATTGTCATTTTCACGAAAATAACTGCGGCAGTGTCCGACACTGCTTATCTTTTTTTTTAATTCATTTTAACCCGCTTTGTGTTGACGATGGAATGAAACGAATACGACATGGGAATGCGCGAATAAGAATAGCGAAGTCAGTTTCTCTAATTCTAATATAATTATTGCCCTTTTTAAATCAAAGACCAATACGTTCAAATTCCCCCCAGCAGTATCTGAGTTTGCAATTTTATTTATGGTTCATAGCTGTCTTAAAATTTCTTTTCACTGACAAGTAACTTATTTCCCATATTGGATACTTATTATTGCATGATTCGGGATATATTTGATTTCAATTTAAGGGTCCCTTATCTTTTATATTTTTAAGGATAGTATAGTGATGAATGATGATACTTTCATCCCACTGTGTCTGACGTTGGTTTGTTACCATTTTCTCAGTCTCAAATAGTACATTTCAGTCTGAAGTTTTTGAACGACCGTTTTTTTTTTTGTAATGATAAAACAATTGGGCTCATTCATAACTGTAGGTCTTATCGTAAAGAAAACAACCTAGATATGTAACCGCAATTAGTATCAGTCAAACGGGTAAAATTTTCGTCATCCAAATTTCATATTAATTAATATTTGTGCGCGTGTTTTAATAAATAAGAATTATGAATCATGTTAGACCACTTCATGCGCGGTCAAAACATACAATCTATAAAATAGCTGATTAAAAAATACATACGTTTACTAAACTACTAAAATATCTATTCAAGGCAATGTCAATTGTAAACAAGTTACTATAGGTTAATATTAATTTGATTTCACTACATAAAGATCTTGTGCTTCAGCTTTTGCAAACCCTGTCTTGACAACACACAGTATAACTCATCTTATCTTTGGTGATAGTGGTATTGCATCACGTTGTAGCGCGGGTAGTATAGATAACATGATTCTAGATAAAAATACGATCTACGATTGTAAATGCAGCTTATCTTTATTTACGATTAGGCTAAACGCTATGCAAGCTTGTTGTATACAGAAATATGAACTGTTCCAGTTTAATTGCACCGCCATTTGATAAGGAAACATCAAAAGCGAATATTTACTTTTTTTAATTTATAGTTTTTGGAAACAAATTTTTGGAAATTCATGAAAATGAATTGGTTGGGTATAATATCTCGACAAACGTTATATCGAAATCAAAATCTCGAAACCGGAATCTTGAATTTCAAAATATTGAATTTCAAAATCTCGAAATTTTAAAATCTCGAAATCAAAATCTGTTTTTTAAAAAAATAATTTTTTAAAGTTATTAGCGGCGCCGCAAATAACTTTAAAAAATTATATTAATTATTCGGGATTCGGGGTCGAAATTTATGAATCTTTTTACGTGAAAATTAAAAATAATTTTTACTGTTGTTGTCATAAAAAAAACTAATGGGTGTAAGGGAAGAACTATTAGTACAAAATTAAATAATGAAACAACATTATCAGAACCGCCATCATATAACCATAGGCTTAATTCCTAGGAAGCTGAAATGTGCCGTGTTAGTTGAACCTTAAAAGCCGTAGCTAAAAATTTCAATAGAGCTCCGTCTGTAATCATTAGAGATCTAATAGTGTAAACATCCGCAGAATTCAGGGGATATTTACCGTCAAAAAATGCGTAGAAAGTCAAAATTCATCGAGCTAGGTACGATCACTTAACTGTACCAAAAAAGATAGAGGACATCAAAATATCATATCATTTAAGGTATTGTAAAGATGAATTATTCATATTGAAAGAGACAAAGTTCAATAGCGAAAAGATAATTATTCTGTGAATAAACTTCAGCCTTCAAATTTTATCTGAGCCCGATTGTTGGATAATGGACGGGACATTTCACGTAGTGCCATGATAGCTATTCACAATACACGGAAAAATTGAAAGCGAATGTATTCCCCTTAACTTTTGTTTGATGATCAGCATGACAAAATGATGTTATTTTCAATTCTGTTATAAGCGTTTCAAGCTGGGTTGGGATTGACATATTCAATTATCACCAATCAGAGTAATTTCTAATTTTGGAAAAAATATTAAAAACGCTGCTCAAGCATCCTTTGCTCAACGGATTTCCGCGGGTTAATATAAAAATGAAAAATTGAACCTATCCGGCTCCTCTGGCGACACTTTTCCCATAAAGCGTCCGATAAAGATCACCAAACCAACCATTTATATTTTACAAACATTTTCTGTTGATTTGGGCAGGCATTTTCACAAATTTGGAGACCTCTTCCCCAGTATCACAATGGGTCACGACAATATAAATCTTCTACTCTCATGCAGATAAATCACAGACTCACAAATAATCTTAGATTGACACGTGTTTTCATCTTCGACCTTTAACAATTATTTCCAGTTATACATCTCTAGTATACTGTTGAAAATTCTTAAGAATTTAAATTATTTCATCTAGAGAGCATCTACAATGTTCAAATTTCTTTTCTGAAAATTTGTGCCGTTTGTTCCACAGTATTAGTATTATGTGAGCAAAGTCAGAATTGGCCGATATGATTCTTTACTCAGTGCTTGGCATAACTGTGAATCATTGGATAATATGTATACATAATAATAAAACAAAAATCATACAAAATCAGAATTAACGTTAATTACCTTTTGTCATCGAATCCCACCTCCTCTAGAGCCACCCACTCATATACCATTTCATTTTGTTTCCCCCAGCGCCTTTCTCCTAAACGTGCTCCGCCCTAATGGCGTGATATTATTTTAAAGGCGTTCCATAATAATTTGCTATTAACGTTTATATACGACCTCATACGAGTACGAAGAGAATTTATTACTCAGAAATAATACCTTCAAACACGATTTTAATATAGCATTTCACAAATAACGTATCGATCAACATATCGTTGAAATTTCGATAAAATGTCACAGAAATGGGAATGTCTTGCTATTATTAAAAGCTTACTAGATATAATTTATTTTTAAATATTGACGTTTCAAATGACGTATTAAATCAAATTAGTTTCCGGTCACTTGGAAACTTTGAAGTCCCATAACTCGCAAACCTACAGATTTTTCGGCCTGACTTTGCGACTATACATTTTTCTAGGATTGCATAGGTTATTCGCCTTTTCACGCAGAGTATTTGACATCTGGTGAACGGTTTTTCAACTTAGCCAAAGGTGATCAACCGGTAAATAAATGTATAATTAGACATGTTTCTTTGTGAATTTGTTACAAAATAATCGTTGTTTGCAATTAAAAAATTAAATTCAATTAGAAAGGTAATTAATTTATCAATAATATTTCAACTTAAAAATAAATGCGGTAAATAAATAACCGGTTATCACCTTTGGCTCGTAAAAATCGTAGCGCCTCTTGCGGCGCTTTAAAGGCGAATATGTACAGCATATAAATTCGAAAAATGTACGCAATATTTTACATAATGAAAATAAATTTTTTTTGAACTTTTATATTTTTATTTTATAGCTTTAAATCAATATGGCGTGCGGCCTGTTTGATCAAGTTCATCATTATTTAATTAAAATTGAAATTAAAATACAAATTAATAATTCGTTGTTTTAGTTGTTTTTCAATCCAAAAATTTTTATTTAACTTGGTTTGATTTTTACAGTTTTTAAAACATTATATTTATATTTATCAAGAGACATTGCTTTAATCAAATAAATTTCGTAAATACGTCAATTCCGTGACGCGCATCATCACATTGAAATTTTGGTTTACCCCCATATATAATGATAACAAAGACGTAGTCCTACATAAAAAAAAATAAGAAAGAATAAACAAAGTATTTCCGGCACAGGAGGTGGGCGCAGTAAGTTTGTTCCATTAACTCCAAAACAGGAAAAGTTGGCTGAAATTTTAAATATGCAGTTAACTTTTTCTGGCATACCTCAAACTAAGCCATTTGGGCATAATCCAGTGTTGTATCCTTGGTTAGTTATTTCACTAACGTTGAGAAACATAAAATTGAACCTAACCTGTAAGTGCTAAATCCTGGTTTGGTGTTAATTGTCATATACTTCAAATCGACGTTGCCTCGAATCAAGCGTGAACAACGAGACTGAATGAAATTAGTGATAAAACGCTCTGTGGTACTATCCCGCGATGAATGTTGACGGTTGCTTTTACCTACTCGATTCTAGTTTATTAGTCAATTGTCATGTATGTCTAGCTATGCGACGATATATAGTCGATTGGTAAAATTGGCATGTATAGTCGTCGTTTGCTTACCGCTGGTGGGGGCTAACTCTGTTTGTCAGTAACTATTTTTCTAACCTAATTGGAAGTAGTGCAAAATTGTACGATTGTTACATACAAGTGAGGATACTATTTGTTTTCCCCTTAATGATTTGCCGGACATTAAGGTTCGGTGCCGCAATGTTATTGAGCCTTTGCTAGAGTTACGTTATTTTACAGCAGCCGAAAGGCCGAATGTGTCGAAAGGCCGTTTATGTGGAAATTGATTTTAATTCTTTTTATGAATGAAAATTTTCAAAATTTATATTTTTATAAAAAAAACCAAATTCATATTTTCATCAAAATTTTTGTATAAAAATGTTTAATAGTACATCGCCTTAAATATTAAAATCTTCTTAAGTTTTTTTTGTCATATAAAAATTAATTAATTATAATAAAAAAGAAAAATAAATAAATTTTTTTTCAACAAAATTTGATCACATAAATATGTATGCTAAATACACAGGATTTACATTTTACATTAAAAAAATTAAAAAAATTCAATGGTTTTAAATATTGATGTCAATCAATTAAGTGAAGGAAAATGTAATGAAAATTCGGCCTTTCAACCCAATCGGCCTTTCCACGGGCTGGCCACGTATCACTGTTTTTTAAAAGACTGTTTACAAAAGACTGTTTCTAAAATCTTTTCTCCAAAATCTTATGCTATCTTCTCGTAAACATACTTAATAAAGAATAAACTAAATTCTGTAACATGTTTAAATTTCGTTCACTCTTAAAAATTACAAAATAAAGAAAAATAAAACAAAAGAAACACTACTATTATGATAATGGTGAAAAATACGTCAAATCACAAATTTTTGGAAGTCGTGTTTAAATTTTTTATTTTTTATGTTTTCAATTGGTAGTACTAGTTAAAAAAAACATTTTGTAGAAAATGATTTTTTGTTGTTGTTGTTGTTGTTTAAAATACAGGGTGTCAAATTTTGAGAAAAATGATAAACATGATGTTGTGTTTATGGCTATAAAAGAAAAAATAAATATCCGATTTTTATGATATAGGGCTCGTTTTAAAGGTAAGTTAATACGGATTAATAAAAAAATATAAAAATGGTAAGTTCTTTAATTTCTTCATTTTCAAATTTCCCGCCAAAATTTTATTTTGAATTTTCTCAATGATCGTCCAATTTTTTTTTTTTTTTTTTTTTTTTAAATTTTACGTCATTTAATTCTATTGAACATACTAAAAACTTGCGCTAGTAAAATTTTTCGTTTTCGTGCAAAATACGTTTAAGTATGACAATCTACAAATTTATTATATTTAAACGTATTTTACACGAAAACGAAACGAGATGCTGTCCTGATTTTTTAGGATGTCTAATAGAACTAAATGGGGAAAAAGATAATAAAAAAAAATAAAAATAAAAAAAAAGTAATTTTGAGAAAATTGAAAAAAACTGTTTCGGCGGCCATTTTGAAAAAATAACAAATGAAAGATAGTACCATTTTTATAATTATTTTATAATCCCTATTTATTTATCTTTAAAATGAGCCTAATCTTATAATTTTCGAATAATTAATTTTCTTTCTAGAGCAATAAATACAATACCAAGTGCATTGAATTTTTAAATATTTGACACCCTGTATCTTAAAAAACAACACCAAAAAGAAAATTATTTTCCATAAATGTTTTGTTTAATATAGTGCTACACATTCGAAACATAAAAATATAAAAATTAAAATATAACTTCAGAAAAAATTTGATTTGACGAATTTTTCACTATGGAGAAAAATACGTCAAATTGCATATCTTTATATGTGACCGGAAGTCAAGTTTGAATTTTATAATTTTTATGTTTTGGATGTGAAGCACTGAATAAAATGAACAATTTATGGAATACGATTTTCGTTGTTGTTGTTGTTTTTAAGGTACAGGGTGTCAAATATTTAAAAATTCAATGCACTTGGTATTGCATTTATTGCTATAGAAAGAAAATTAATTATTCGAAAATTATAAGATTGGGCTCATTTTAAAGATAAATGAATAGGGATTATAAAATAATTATAAAAATGGTACTATCTTTCATTTGTTATTTTTTCAAAATGGCCGCCGAAACAGTTTTTTTCAATTTTCTCAAAATTACTTTTTTTTTACTTTTATTTTTTTTTTATTATCTTTTTCCCCATTTAGTTCTATTAGACATCCTAAAAAATCAGGACAGCATCTCGTTTCGTTTTCGTGTAAAATACGTTTAAATATAATAAATTTGTAGATTGTCATACTTAAACGTATTTTGCACGAAAACGAAAAATTTTACTAGCGCAAGTTTTTAGTATGTTCAATAGAATTAAATGACGTAAAATTTAAAAAAAAAAAAAAAAAAAAAAAAATGGACGATCATTGAGAAAATTCAAAAATAAAATTTTGGCGGGAAATTTGAAAATGAAGAAATTAAAGAACTTACCATTTTTATATTTTTTTATTAATCCGTATTAACTTACATTTAAAACGAGCCCTATATCATAAATATCGGATATTTATTTTTCCTTTTATAGCCATAAACACAACATCATGTTTATCATTTTTCTCAAAATTTGACACCCTGTATTTTAAACAACAACAACAACAACAAAAAATCATTTTCTACAAAATGTTTTTTTTAACTAGTACTACCAATTGAAAACATAAAAAATAAAAAATTTAAACACGACTTCCGGTCCCATATACCAAATTTGTGATTTGACGTATTTTTCATCTAACACTGAAACCGCACTACAGTGGACATTGATTCAACCAAACAATTTTTATACGAGAACGAAAATATTTTTAAAATTCGGCCTTTCGAAATTCGGCCTTTCGAAATTCGGCCTTTCGACACATTCGGCCTTTCGACACATTCGGCCTTTCGACACATTCGGCCTTTCGACACATTCGGCCTTTCGACATTCGGCCTTTCGACACATTCGGCCTTTCGACATTCGACCTTTCGACATTCGGCCTTTCGACACATCGGGCCTTTCGACACATTCGGCCTTTCGACATTCGGCCTTTCGACATTCGGCCTTCCGACCCATTCGGCCTTTCGGCGTTCGGCCTTTCGACATTCGGCCTTCCCACATTCGGCCTTTCAACATCGAACGGTTCATTCTCGTTATGTGTAATACATGTGTGATGATTTTACGCCTGAAGTTATTTTATTTAAACATATTGAGCTTTTAGCTTTCAATAATTTTTACGCCTAAATGCATTCTTAAAGCTATCATAAATGTTTGAACTATGTATGTCCAGAAATAAAGAAAATTGATTTGCAAAATCAATCAATAGAAATTCAAAAACAGTATATCCAAATATTATCATATGTTAAAACTTAAAACGACAAAACATTAAAAACATTAGAGGGCAACACGAAAAAGTACAAATCAAAAAACGAGATTTAGAAATTAAACAAATGAAATTGGCTCGAATGCTGTTAAATCACCAAATAACATAAGGCAAAATAACATGCTATAAATATGATACAAAATGCGATAATTCTTGAAATTTATAAAGACTAAATATGTTATTTTTATTTAATTATTTAGTTTTAAGTATTTATATTAAAAAAAAAATAAAAGTTTAAGAAATTTATTTAGGAATCATTTTAAATAAAACATAAGAAGATACTGATCAAAATTAACATGAAATAAAAAATATTTGAATTTTATTAAAAGTCTCTTATTTGTTTTCGAATTTGCTTTGCTTCATCAGATAGTGAGTACTTAGTTTGAATGTCCAAGCTCAACTTCTGCAATTTCTCCATGTGAACATCATCACAGTTTACAATCTCCTCAGAAAATGTAACATGGTAAGCTGCACAAATATTGTGTAATGTACAAACATTCAAAATTGTTGCTACCTTTGCTGGTGAATAATGCAGTTCTCTAGCTGCTAATAGACATCGAAAGAAGTGGATGTCCACTCCACATGTCCAAATGTGGAGATGTAGAGTGTGATTTTTTAAACCTTTTGCAATTTTGCGAAATATTTAACAAGTGTTTTTAAAAAAATTAAAAAAAAAAAACAAATTTAAAAATGTGTGTATTAAGTGTGTTTCGCCAAGTGCCTACGGCAGAAAGTGTAAAACGGAGTGGATGTCGTTGAATTTGGCTTCTGCACTTCCTTCTGAAGCTACACGGTACGGAGTCAAAAGCCACGGTGTATGTCCAGTGGGTATCCTGAATCTCCTGATAAATAATAAATGAAAATAAATTTCTGGATGTAACCTAATTCAATTGATTTACCTAATAGCCAATTTCGTTCTCCTTTTGCAGGCCATTCCTGAAAACATTTCCTTTCTTCGCTTAGCGATCATACAAAAGAATCATGAGACGATCCTCCGAAGCGAACGTCGACGTGTAAAAGTCGATTTTATGGTCACATATCTAAAACAAACAATTATAAATTGGTAGAACACACTAAATCAAATTTTTGTCGCAAAATATATTACCAGCATAGCATTGATGATATGCTTAAGTTTTCTGTTAAAAATAGGTGCTCATTTTCGTGTGGGCGAATTATTTGGATGTGAGTACCATCTATCGCACCTACTACATTGGGAATCCCATATTTGTCAAAAAACTACATTTACATTCTCTCTTTTCACTTGGTGACATTTCCAGTTTTATCCAATTTAAACCAATTTTATTTTCGATGGCATCAGAAACTTCGCGTATTACAACAGGTACACTCTATTGGGACAGCCCAATAAAAAGTTCTTCCCCCGCACTTAACTGATAACCACCCAGAGCATAAAACCGAAGCGGTGCTGCTAGTTTTATTGTAGGTGGAATAGAGGTTGATCTGAGCATTGGTCTAAATTCATCTTTTATTTGCTCTAATCTATATATATAAAAAGAAGTGTACATTTTGATTGTCACTCCATAACTCGAGAACGGCTTAACCGATTGCCATAACATTTTTAGGGAAGGTGCAGGGAGGAGTGATGATGATTAATTGATTTTGAAATCTAAAATCGGTCCAGCCATTCTCGAGTTATGATTTTTTTCCTGAAATGAACTCGCTCTTTGTAAAACAACAACAAATACACGTAAAATCGAAAAATTGCAAATATCTCGAAAACGGTGCGTCTGAGCGAAAAAATAAGTTCATTTTCCCCCCACACCACATGCACACACTTTGTGATCGATTGGGTATGGTCTCAGTCCCCCTTCTTGAAAAAATTTTAATTCAACATTTGAAAAAAAAAAAGTTTAAATTTCGGTCCGACCTAACGAAAAAAATCGATCCAAACTAATACACAAACTCATAAATACACACATTAATTTGATTGACAGCATACAAATGACAAACAAATGAACCTGTCAAAATGCACTTGTTTGCCAATCACTTTCTTTCACTCTTGGATTCTGATACAGCTGGTCATAGTCGCTGCTTTCCAATTGGAATTTTATTACAAGTGATTTTTTTTTGAGTTTCATAAATATTGGTAAGTACCTATTAACAAAATAAAAACTGATTTTAAGTGTGTTCAGTGCAAAATATTTTCCAAATAAACAAAACAAATTTGTTTTACTTTAATGATTTTTTGGGAAAGTTTAATTGGATGCAACGCATAACAGCACTCACACCACAACAATACTTTTTTGAATTATTCTTAAATAAACAATCCTTAATTCATATTGAATTAATTTCATTGATTTAGAAAAAATGCCACCAACAAGACGATCAATTATATGTCGACGTACGCGTAATTCTACCTATAGATTTAATTAAAGGAGAGCGCAAAGTCATGCATGAGGAACACTTGTTACGCCTCCCTCGTTTGCGTAACATGCGGTGTTGGTGCGTTTGGCCTGGTGCGGAGGAGTGAGTTTGCCCAGCTCGGTTCAGTTACGTTTGTTACTCCTTAATGACTACTGGTGATAGTCAATTTACATTATTGGTATAGTAGATGTTATGATAGCATGATACTTATTGAGGGGGTTTTCTCTGTCGACAATGAGAATGAGATGCTGCGTCGGTAGTTGTAATATTGGGTGGGTCGATCATGCGGTGCACGTTGATTTGCCAAACCAATGATGCGATTTTCCAGAATAGTCTATCGCGAGAGCTATGAATGTTTTCTTTATATTGATCTGATGATGTATTGGTGATAGTATCGTGATTGCAGCAGCGGGAGAGCTGTGATTGAGATGAATGCTTAAGATGTACGTGTGTCGGTTTTTTTTGATTGATTAAAAATTTTTTATCTTGAGAGAATAAAATTTAATTTTTGGACAGTCAAGTTGGGAGTTTTATAAAGTGCGGTTGATGAGTCGATTGGACTCAACTGCCAGTTTTTTTTTTGTATTAAATAAAAAAATAATAAAAGATAAATTTATATAGACACATATAAATAGCCAATTCTTGAATTTTTTTGTTTTTTTGATAAAATTGTATAGTGAAGATTGGCTAGTGATTTTTTTTGTTGGATAACTAAAGTTAATCCTATGTAAATAGTTTTTTTTTGAGTTTGTTTTTTTTATAAAAATGTATTGAACTATAAATGATTAAATCTATGTATATAATAAAAAAAACAGTTTAAAATTGTAATAAAATTATACTTTGATGATAAATATATTGTGATTTGTGGTGTAAGAGGTGTATTAACTGTCATGATACAAACGGACAAAAGAAAAAAACACCAAAAGAAATATGTATATGAATATTATATGAAACAAATAAAGTACATTCATGAAAGTTTTAATTAATAAATAAATAAATAAAAATTTTGGTTTTTGGATATTTCTTACCTAATAAAAATAAAAATAAAAACACAAACAAACTATTTCCAACTCCTTAAGTGATTCTCCTACCCATTATTCTGTGGTGAAAACAAAATAAAAACTATAAATTGGTAGACCAAGTCCAGTGCAGTGAATAAAGTAGTGCCGAACAAATAAATGTTGCACAGCTAAACGTGTACATATGGGTTCGTTGGCTTAATCAAAATACATCAAGTCATTGTGGTGTAATATTGGCATTAAAACAGGCAAATTTTAATCTGAGCTGGCCTGAATAGCTATTAAGCTTATTGTAGCAGCAGTCCTGCCAACAAGCGGGACGAAGTCGGTGTTAAAGAGGGGGTACCTGCGTCGTCACCAACAGTAAGCCGTTCCAGACCAGAAAGTACCGGATGTGGTACGCAGAAAAAAATATCTACATGTACTGTTTTTTTTTTCTTTGATCCATTGTTTAATGGACCAACCACAATAACCATTTTTTTTTTCTTTGCCCACACATAAGTGGTGCTTTAACGTAAATTCACAAATTTTTTTTGCTTCTCAGTGTTTATAAAGTAGAGTTTAGTTTACTGTTTTCTTGCTTTGCAAAATTTTTTGTTTGAATCAAAGTAAAATTATTTGTGGTATTTCCATGAGAAAAATGAATTCCAATTATTTTTGAATTATTTTTTCTCATGGAAACAAGTCGCGAATTATTTTTTCGAATTGAAATAAAACAACAAGTAGAAATGGCGTCTGGTGTCGGGTGGTATAACTAAAATTAGGAATGAATTAAATAATTCAAACTTTTGGTTTGAATTATTTAATTCGTATCGCGAGCAATTGTTGTTGTAAAATTCTCATGGAAATACGACTATTAATAGATTAATTTAACGTCCAGTCAACAATTTTTTTTTTTGCTTTTCGTTGTAATTTAAGACTCATGTTTCCTGTTGAAACGTTAAATTTAAATTTAAGATTAGATGCAATTTTTTTTTCTCATGTGAGCCTAATTTGATTGTTGTCGCGTTTTCGTGTCCGCGTATATATTATATTTTTTTTCCATTATATAACATTTTTTTCCTCACAGCCTGCTCGTCTGCAATCACGATATTACCGCAACCACGGTAGTTTCTGATATATAGCTTACTGTTTTATGCGTCATCATTTGTAGTGATATCAGTTTTCATTCTTAAGATTTTTTTTTCCTCCTTTATTAGTTTTGTGAGTTTTCACTTTATTAAGTGGTCGGACATTACCGTAATAATTAATAATTTCATCATTCAAGGTTCTGTGGTTTCAATTATTTTTTTTCTTTGTAATTCTGGTCACAACATAATTTACCGTAAGTCTATCACTCTAGTCTGGAAAATCGTATCGTTGGGACGGTGTTGGACAGCTGTGCTGTGGATGCTTCTCATTCTATTTATTTTTTTTATGATGGTATGTTCACTAGTATAATGGAGTAGAGTAGTGCGTAGGGGGATTAGGATGGGTTTAGGAGGTAAGACTCTTGTGTTGGGTCGAATCATGCCGTAGTTCTCAGTTTTACTCGGGTTACGGTTCCAAATCTTTTCTGTGAACAAAGCGATTGTGTCTCCTATTTACTTCTGTGGTTTCATTGTGTTATATAAAATGCGGTTATTTAAGCATTCTGTCAAGTCTGGAAATCCCCACGCCAAACTCTGAGCTTTAGCCGGCTACTATACCGCACCAGACCGCTGACATTATGTCTGTTAGCGAAATATCCAGGTTTCATTACGAAATCTGAGGATTTCGTTACACACTCACAATAAAATCAAGTACAACAATTACGAAACGCACGTCGTCATAGATCGGCAGATCTAAATCCATTAAATCTAGCATCGGGACGAACGACACGACATTAACGTCGTGCTGTGCAAGAGATTGAATATGCTGCTTTCGCTTACAATAGCGAAAATGATTATAGTGAACATGCCAATATTGGTGGTATGACGGTGAGATATATATTATTCATTTCCAATTCATGAGCGATATCCTGCTGTTGTTCATTTGGCTGTTCATCTTGAAAATGGCCAGCGTATGTGTATTTTACCGATGTAAATGTACAGCAGAGAGCAGCACAGCCACCAGCAACAACATTAACTGCATTCTTTCAATTGTGTGAAAGCGATGAATTTGCCAGAACGTTTCTGTATTCAGATGTAACGCATTATTTCACCTGGACTGCAAAGAAATGGCAACGACGTAAACAAGGAACACCTGTTGATGGCCATCCGGGTGTTTTTTTTGCAGATACCATGGGAAGATTATACACAGTTCATCCAAACAATGCAGAATGTTATTATTTGCGGCTGTTGTTAGTAAATGTTGTTGGACCACGTTTATTTCAACATTTGCGAAGAGTAAATGGTCATTTATGTGTGACGTATCGTGAAGCATGTGAGCAATTAGGTTTACTTCAAAATGATGCGTATTGGGATTTAACGCTTCATGATGCATCGATTGCTTCTTCTCCACATCAAATACGTATGTTATATGCCATAACCATATCAACATGTTTTCCATCAAATCCACTTGAATTGTGGAATAAATACAAAGATTTTATGGCAGAAGACTATTTGATAGGAATGCGTCATCACAGAAGAAACGCTGATTTGCTGATTTCATTGGAAATGTATAATGAGGCATTGATAGCATTAGGGCAATTAGGTTTGTCCCCACCCAATCGTCCAATGCATGATTTATTTGATCGAGAATTGCAATGTGAACAACATTATGATCCCAATGAATTGCAAACATTTGTGAATTTGAATGCTCCCAAATTAAATGACCATCAAAAACATGTCTATGATACAATCATGCAAGCTGTACAAAATGAAGTCGGTGGGTTATATTTTTTGGATGCGCCTGGTGGTACGGGAAAAACATTTGTGATATCACTGATTTTGGCAGCCATTCGATCGCAACGAGAAATTGCATTGGCACTTGCTTCGTCGGGAATCGCTGCTACTCTATTGGATGGTGGACGAACAGCGCACTCTGCATTAAAATTGCCGTTGAATGTGCAGGTGTGCTTATATTTATTGATTGTTCACTATAAAATTTAATCGATATTATTGTAAAATATAACTATTATCAAATTAACAGGTGATTGAACACCCCACGTGCAATATTTTAAGAAAGTTTTGCAAAAGTTTTGCAACAAGCAGCAATTATTCTTTTGGATGAATGTACGATGACGCATAAAAAATCGCTGGAAGCATTACACCGTACAACAATGCAAGATCTACGTCAGAATCAAGAAATTTTTGGTGGTGCATTGATATTATTGTCAGGCGATTTTCGTCAAATATTGCCTGTGGTTCCACGATCAACACCGGCGGATGAGATCAATGCATGCTTAAAGTCTTCTCTTCTGTGGCGACATGTGCAAAAATTGACATTGAACATAAATATGCGCCTTCAATTGCACAACGACCAATCTGCAGATCGGTTCTCGAAGCAATTGTTAGATATTGGAAATGGCAAAGTTCGAGTCGATAATACAAATGGATTGATTACATTGCCGAACAATTTTTGTACCATTCTCCAATTAACAGAAGAGTTGATTGAAAGTGTGTTCCCAAATATTGTTCAAAATTACAGGAATCACAATTGGTTGAGAGAACGCGTAATACTGGCACCAAAAAATGTACACGTCAATGCAATCAATTGTCAGATTCAAGAAAAATTACCAGGTGCAGTGACATCATATAAATCGGTTGATATCGCAATGAATGCAGATGATGCAGTGAATTATCCAATTGAATTTTTGAATTCATTGGAACCACCTGGTATGCCACCGCATTGTTTGAATTTAAAGGTTGGCTCATCAATTATTTTACTGCGGAATATATGTAAATGCACCAAAACTGTGCAACGGCACAAGATTGGCAGTAAAAAAATTGATGCCGAATTTAATTGAAGCTACAATATTGACCGGCACAGCGAAAGGTGAAATTGTGCTTATACCACGTATTCCACTGATTCCAACAGACATGCCATTTAAATTTAAGCGTTTGCAATTCTCAGTGCGTTTATCATTTGCCATGTCCATCAATAAGGCGCAAGGACAAACGCTTCAAATACTGCGGATCAGTGGAAGCTAAGTAAAATCATACCCATCCCAAAGATTAGTAATCCTTCAGAGCTATCCCATTTGAGGCCAATTAGCATTTTAAGTTCTCTCTCTAAAGCTTTCGAGATAGTTGTTAAAACTCAAATTCAATCGCATCTAAATAGCAATAGTTTAATTAGTTTCTTCCAATCTGGGTTTAGAAAATTTCATAGCACTTCTACTGCGTTATTAAATGTATGTGATGATATTAGGCGTAATATGAATAATAGGGAATTGACTTCTTTAACTTTGTTAGATTTTTCTAAGGCCTTTGATTCTATTAATCACAGAATTCTTTTTAACAAACTCTTATCTCAGTTTAAATTTTCGGTTTCTGCTAATTCCAGACTAATATTTAACTATCTTTCTAATCGTTCTCTGGCAGTTTTTTTCGACAATTATTTGTCTGATTTCCTTCCTGTAATTTCCGGCGTTCCTCAGGGTTCAGTGCTGGGTCCTCTATTGTTTTCTATATACATTAATGACATAGAATCCTCTATTCGCCATTGTTCATTTCACATTTTCGCTGATGACGTCCAAATTTATAGAAATAGTCGTTTAGATCAGGATTCTATTGATAGGAATATTTCTCTGATAAATGAAGATTAAGTAATATCGCTAGTTGGTCGGTCTCTAATAGGCTCGTTTTAAATGCGAATAAATCTCAGTCGATCATAATTTATAAAAAATCGTTAGACACCTCGTCCTTTCCTGGTATTTTTCTGCAGGGTTCGCTAATTAGGTATTCAAATACTGTTAGAGATTTAGGCTTAGTTATTAATAAAACTCTTTCTTGGGGTGACCATTTAGTTAGTATTAGTAAGAGGGTCTTTGGTATGCTTAGTTGTTTGTATAAAGTAGTAGGATTTTCTGATAGTCAGTTTAGGAAAAATATGTTTTTATCTTATCTTCTTCCTCATTTTATTTATGGTGACGTAGTTTTATTCGGTATGCTTCAGGAAAATATGAACGTTCTCCAAAGATGTTTCAATGCATGTACTAGGTTTATTTTTGGTATTAGGAAATTCGATCATATTTCTGCCTACTCTAGCCTTGTTTTAGGATGTAGTTTATCTACCTTTTACGAATTTCGCGTTTGCCTTTTTATTTTTAAACTTCTCAAAGCTAAGAAGCCTTGTTATCTTTATAGGAAGTTACTTTTTAGCAGGTCTCATTCCTCAAACTTCCGCCTGATTCCGGCCAAAAATTGTTGTAGGTCGTTAAACAAATCCTTTTACGTTAGGGGAGTTTCTCTTTGGAATTCAATTCCATTGGAAATTAAGAGTTTAGGATCGGCCAAATTATTTAAGTCAAAATTTTTGGAGTGGCGTGATTGATGGGCAATACGTAGTTTATTAAATTTATTTTTAATATTATTGTTATTATTGTTAATTTTTAATATTATTTCACCTCTTGCTGTACATTTTATTGTAAATGAGCTATTGCTCAAAATAGAATGTGTATGCATGAGGTGGAAATTGTTTGAAAAAATTTAAAAGGTTTTTCTGCCTAATGGAAGCAGCTTCATTTTTTTTTTTGTTCTTTTGTTCCGTTTACTCTGTTTCCATCTGTGCTTTTCCTTTTAATACTAAATTATTGTTAAAGTACAATAAATAAAAATAAATATTTCTTAGATTAAATTTGGAGGAGCCGTGCTTTTCACATGGATAGCTATACGTGGCCTGCTCAAGAGTTGGAACTCCAAATTATTTGTTTGTGCTCGCTTCAAATGGGCATTGGGCAAACGAAAAATATTGTATATCAAAATGTTTTGGATTGACATTAATAATTTTGAAATACAATGCATTCATTTCATAAAAAAAAATCTAGAATATTTCATTTCTTTTTTTGGTTGGTTGCAACGAAGTGCATCGGGGTTCGCTATATAATATAATTTTTATCAATTAACATTTTAATAATTTAATTACCAAACTTTAAACCAAACAAATTTTCAAATAAAGAACATAACAATAAATTTATACGAATTTCATTTCACATAAAATATTTATTACATTTTTTAATAATATTCTTTCATGAGGTATCACTGTGCGGCATATAATACGAATCATCTACATTTATCTTTCCATTGTCATCATTTAACAGCAGTTTGCATTTCAATAGCTCATTAACAATATTGCCAAATCAATGTACTTATTGTACAGATATACGAAAAATGAATTTTCAATAACTAAATGCTGTAACATCTATTCAAATCGAGAGACAATACAAAAGAAAAGGTTTACTTAGGGCCAGCAAGGCGGACCGGGCTCAGCTAGTACATAAATGAAAGATTCCTTAGATCGTTTATCTTTAAGTTTTGTAAACCTGTAAAAATATTGATTATTTTGTTATATAAATATTACATTAATATCTATAAAAATTCGAACATGCTTGAAGGAATTTCCAAAATATTCGATTTATCTCGAAGTATTTACTTCTCAACAGCCATCGATAATTTACTGTCGCTCTCATCATCATCACTACTTAAATAAATTGCAATGGAATCCATTTTCAATCACCAAACTACCAACATCAACTTTTATTTTGATTTTCAAAAATAACTGTATTCTCCTCTCCTTAATTCCAAATGAAATTAAACATTTTGACACTACGGCCCGAATTTATAGTCGTTGCTACAACTATAACTACTGTTATAGTAACACTTTTCGTATTTATAAACCTCACTATAAGATTTATTTGTAATGTAACAATCACCCTTATTGTGGTTGTCGTATCGACGACAATTGGCGAGTTTTTTTATTACATCGGAGAGACCAGAGAGATCAGACAGATAAATTATCTGAAATATCCGATAATGTTTAATCTGAAAAGACCTTTTTCGGATTTTAGACGCTTAATTATTTAAATTGGCTAACCATTGTTTTGTAACACATTATGGCCAAGAAAATTGTTTTCCCACGCATAATTAATACATAAAAATTAAATGAAACATTAATGAACAAGAAACCGTTAAAATTATTTACAATAGACTTTAAAAAATTAATTTTCGGTTGTTGTTATCTTAGACTATAGTGTTCACCATTTTGCACGTCAAACTATGTAATTCTCTGTACTATCTGAAATAAATTTCAGATCGAAAAACAGCAATCTGTGATTTTTCGGATTTAATAAAAAAACGCTAAAAAAATTATCGGATCGATCCGAGAAAATAAAAAAACGCAAAAGGTTTTTTTTATATCTCTCTGGTCTCTCCGATGTAATAAAAAAACACGCCAATTATCACATCGACTGGAAAATTTGGTATTGTGATTGTCGATATGAAACTACGTTTGTCGTTAAAACGTCATATTTCTGTCGATGAAATTTTAGTTCTCGACAAGACATTTTACTGGCCATATTTAACAAGTAATTTAATAAAAATACAGTTTACACCAATTTTTAAGAAAAAAAACTATTTATTTAATTATTTAATAATTTCGCTATATCCAAAATACATCCAAAGTTAATTTATATTTAAAATTTATAATAAATTTTTTTTCGGATGCACGGCAGTTTTTCCTTCGCCATTTTCACTATTCTGAACCAATAAAGATTTTAAAATTTTAAACATTTCACGACACGTAAATTACGTTACTTTACACAATTATACCATTTCTTAAAATTAGATAATGTAAAGAATGCAAATTTTGTCGTTTTTTATTTAAATTAAATAATACACAAAAAAAACGTAAACAACAATATGTATTTGTCATTTTGACAGAAGTTTTCAAAAATTTAATTCACGATTGCTAAGATAACAACAAAAATTCACATTAACTCGGTTGATTTTTATATTAATATGGCAATATTTCTGAGTCGTTTCCACGTCCTTAGGCAATGCCAAACTAAAATCGACACGACAAGGCAAAGTCGTGTCGATTATTAATCAATGGGTGAATGGTTATAGTGATCAAAATCCATCACTATAAACGTTGCTACAATTTATCCAAGACAAGAAAGTAAATTCGAAATTCGTTCGAATTTTATATATGATTTTAAAATAATTTTCGAAAATCGTTGCTATATCAATACCAATAGTTACGACTATAAATTCGGGTCTACATTTCAGAATGATATGTGGCAATCCTGTTTTCCGATCTAAAAAGTTTGCATATAGCACCGATTTACTTTCAAATCAGATTTAACTTTCAGATCGGTTTTATTTTCAGATCGGAAGGACAGGAAAAACGTAATACTAATCATAACCGAGTATGTTTTAGGTTTCAAAAATGGTTTCACATTACAAACATGACCAGTACTCTACACAGGCACGGCTTGCGAAAAACCCAATTTTACGTGCTGCATAAAAAATCATTGACAAACAACTACAAATGTAGTACATACATATATTGATTTGATAACACATCGCGATACGATAGTTGAAGAAAAATGCTCAATAAAATAATTGATTTTTGACAACAATGCAAAAACAAATAAAAACAAAAATTTTATAAACAATAGATTTATTTAATTACTTATTATGTTACAAATAACAAATACTCTTATATACATATTTTTTATATATTACTTTTTGATACTCACGTATAAAAATTTTATCTCTTTATACGTCCAGTAGCAAGCAAGTAAGTTATGGTTTGTTTCCTAACTTAAACGAATTTTTGCTCAATATACAAATTATGTTCGGTTTGGATCTTCGGTTGAACAGGCTTTCTTAATATGCACAAAGTTTTCCTCTTTTCTCGTTCATTTATGACATTTTTTCTAGATGTTTATTTAAATTAAATTTTTGCCTCCCATTGAGGTATTTAATTACAAAAACCTTATTATTATTTTTGGTATAAAATTTGATTTTAAGATTTTGGTGATTATAAAATTTCATTTGGTTCAAGTTTCGGTTGAACAGGCTTTTCTAATTGATTTTAGGCTATACATAATTTGTTATTTACTTGTGGTGTGGTGTTTCATTTTAATGCTTTCTTAAAGTCGTTTATGTAAATTTTTACATCACAATGAGGATAATCAGGTACTTTTCCTAATCCTAATGTTCCATATGGAATTGATTTCACTAATTCCATTTTACATCGGCCACAAATCAATGCGCTAAAATAATTATAAAGTTTTTTACTGTGCAAAATTAAACAGTTAAATATAACTAACCTGTAGGCACTCGTACATTCAACTTTGGCCATAGGATATCCCATATCTCTGGCAAATGATAAGGCTATCCGGACTAATCCGTAACCAACACCCTTAGCTTGATGTTTTTGGTCGACTGCAAGGATCCCCATCTGAAATCCGAAAATTTATTACAATTAGTAAATATTTTTATTTTTTTATTTACATATATAAAAATATATACGTCAAAGACATAGGGGAGCTTGTGTTCTTGAAATACATCGTACGATGTGTTGATATGCCGATAACACTGAAAAATCTTTTTCATATTCTCATCTTGACACTGATCGCTTAACTTGTTGAGCATTTCTGGTTCCCATGGACAATATTTATTATTTATACAAACACCTAAAATGTTTTCTTGTTCATCATTTGAGACCGCTTTTAATGAAATTCCCTCATTCGTTGCTGATTCAACATACTTTTGAAACACGTTAATTTCTTTACTTTCAGAAATGTTTAACAATCTGCAAAGTGGATCTTCACCCAAATATGCATTTTTTATTAATTCCCAGCTATCTATTGCATCGCTAGGCAATAACAATTTAATTTTGTAATATGTACTCGAAGGAAATTTTTTGTACACTGGTTTTGGACCATACAAATAATTTATATATGGATTAATAATTTGCCGAATACGTTTTGGCCACATTTAATAATTTAATTTTTTTTTATTTTTTGTAATAAATAACGCCTAAAACTCAAGAATTATAAAATGTCATTGGCAATTGTGTCAGCGCATACTACTTACTACCAGAAGATAATATTAAATCAAGCAAGTATAAACTCCAATTTTTTGTTTTAAATATAATTACCTGATGCACTAACCACCTAACTTTACTACCGAAAGTGGAGCAACTATCAGAAAAAGTTGAGTCATTAACACAAATTCTAAAATGGTATCCACATAGCTATTCAGAACAGAATTGTTCGAAATGTCCTACAGTTGTCATAATACATAATCGGCATAGCCGGATAAAATTTTATGTAAATTTTAAGTTATGAAGTTAATGTTCCTGAAAATTGTAAGAGAATTAATCCATCAAGCAAAAAACAAATCCTGACTTAAGGAATAATTGAACCGACAAGCCTTGAAAAAAAAAGAAAATTCATTCTGACAGATTAACATAAATTTTACGAATTAATTGTTTAGTTTGTTTAATCTCACGAATTAATCAATTAATCCAAATTAGAGTAAAATTAGCAAAATTTATTTTCATCCGCCAAACACCCCAATCTTTTATAACTAGATTTATAGTGCCGATTATTTGTTGCCGCAGCACTTGCTCGGTCTGATTTTCTCTTGCATAAAATTGCTTTTTAAAGTAACCACATAACAATTTCTAAGGGGTCCAATCTTTCAATACAGAGACTAGATAAGTTGAAGTGGTATCTGCTGTTTCGATGTATTTGTAGGGCAAGACCCTAAGTAAGCCACCCAAGTTATTTTAAAGATTATACCAGTTCGACAGACTTTTCCGTTGATAAGACTTGGTAGTTCAAATAGGCCAATTAATTTTTTAACAACTATTCCCGCTCACATACAAATGACTGATTTGACTGACTCCAATACAAATGACTGATTCGCACCACTTTTAGATTTACACCCGCCCAATAGTGCAAGTTGAGGATATTGAATAACTTAAGGCATATTTCGTCGCTCCACAAAATTTTGTTATATGATGCGTTTTATTTACAAAATTGCAAACTGTTTCATGTTCAGCCGGTCTTCCTCACGCTATACGATTGTAGAAAAAAACTTCGGTAACTATGCTTTAACTTTGTGTATAAGTCCTGTATTTCATACTTTATCGAAAGTTTGCGCATTGTTTAAAAATGTTGTAGAGCAGTACTTTCTGTTCTAGGATGTTCCTGATTTCAGATCCAATTCTATGAACTTGTTCCACGATTCCGTGTTCTTCTCTAAATCCGAATTGATTATCAGGAATATTTTTCTTTTCTCATGCATAGTTGGTTTAAATTTTTGTAGCAGCATTTATCCGATCTTTTTTAGAGAGGTTCATTGGTAAGCTGATTGGACACGATATGAGTTTACTCTCGTTTCATCTTTACCAGGTTTTGGAATCATTATCATTTGCAAAATTTTCCAAGTTTCGAAATAGTAGCCTACACTCATTATAGCGTTGGAAATGTTTGTTATTAGTTTGATACATATTTTTATAAGATCTTTATTTCGTCTGCAAGGATACGTCTATATGCCAAGGATAACAACCCACATCGATGAAGTCTACTGGTGTAAGGTTGTTTGTCATGTCGAAATTTGTAATTAAGGAATCGGGTGAACTTACGCTGAACACGCTCTAAAACATCAATATGAAAAGAGTAGCCTGGATTCAAGACCGGCGTTAAACACTTAAGTTGGCTTCTCACGTATATGCCGCATAAATGACAAGATGCGATCTATAACTGGTGAAATTTTTCAGCAATCTAGTTACAAAACCCAACATCTTAATTGATTTCTTTAGATCTTCCTGGATGTGTAGCTTAAAATCCATATTATGATCAATAATGACACCCAAGTCAACAACGCTAGCTTCCACATCCAGGTTTATATTATTGATGGAATAATTTAAGGACACACTAAAATCATAATTCTATTATCATTGTGATTTTATCATACAAATGTCATACTACAATCAAATCACTTAACGTTTTGTTCCGCTCTTGCTTTTTGTTGATTGGTCCCGATATGTTGGCCAACATTCGGTGTACGATTGAGGCCTATGTTGTGGACGGGTGACAGAGTTGTCAACTTTAATGGCATTGCTGAGGCAGACTACGGTTGCAGTGGCCCGTGCCGCTAGTAAACCCCCCGTTTGCGACCAACGTGCATGCTTTGTTGATGGTGGTTCACTGCTCGCTCCCAGCTGCCTCCGGTTTCGTCTTCTGCCTGCCTTTGGACTAATAAGCCGGCTTTTCGGTAGCTTGACTGTCCGCGGATGAATACACCGGCTTTTCAGTGACCTGATTGCCCATGGATTGACATGCCAGCTTTTTGGTGGCCTGATTGCCTGTGAACTGATACGCCGGCTTTTAAGTAGCCTGATTGCCTATGGACTGATACGTCGGCTTTTTGGTGGCCTGATTACCTGTGGACTAATACGCCGGACCATAGCAGACTTACAAACTAGCAATTAAATAACCGCAAACCGATGGGACCTAGAGAGCTGAAGTTAGTAGCAACCTGAGACGCATGCAGACAAAATCATCCAACTCAACAAACGAGGCAAAGGAAATACGAAATAGGTTTTTATTTATTTAAGTATTTTATTTATCATATACATATTAACATTTATAATACTTGCCTAGGTTTGCCAACTATTTTATTCATGAAGGAGCGGTACCATGGTAAAAAGATTTTAAAGAATTAGACGTAAAATAAGCCACACGTAGAAGGCTGGTATTATATTATAATTTAAAGATAGAAAATATCAAAATGAAGAAGTTCGAGAGCCCCTTCACCTTAAAAGACAATTTGGCTAAATGATTCTCACAGTCGTTTAATAAAACCAACTGTAGAGCATCAAGGGAGTTTGCTGAGATCGAAACAAATGGTAGTTAGAGGGGTAAGGCCCAGATTGTATGGTGGATGCATCAGAACTATGCAGAGATCGAAACAAATGGTAGTTAGAGAGGTAAGGTCCCAGGTATACATTGGATGCATCAAAACTTCCCAGCCAAACTCTCAATTTTTGCCGGGTCACCAAAGATGTGTGTGGTCTGGCGTTATCTTGATGGAAATACCCTTTTTTAATAAATTCCAGCCGTTTTTTTTGGAATTGCTTACTGCAATCTGGTTAATTGCTGATAGTAAAGATTAAAATAAATTATTTGACCAGATTCTAGAACCTCGTACGATGTACGATTCCCTTCCAATCCTACCACACACACAGCATACCATTATAGGGCGTCAATTAGTGATGTGCCAAATCGGTTGTTTTTGTTCTGTTTTGCTTATTTTCTCTTTCGTTTTTAATAAAATGAACCGGCTTAGCCCATCACTAGCGTTAATCCTTGCTTTGGAGACGTTTATGGTGGTTCACCCTTTCTGTGACTATGACCTTTTTTGAACGAAATTAGCGTATTTTACACATTTTCATCGCCAGTAGCAATTTGCTTCAAAAATATGTCGGTTTCGTTGCGTTTCAGTAGTGATTAGCTAATGTAAATTCGGCCAATCAAATTTTCCATTAATAATTCGCCGCATGAATTGTTAAAAACGTCGAGATTCTTTATGTAACCAGCCTTAAGAAAATAGTTTAAAACTATTTTGTGATCTACATTTAATACCTTAGCAACGTCAAGGCTGTTTATGTGACGATCATTTTCATTTTTTTGAAAGATTCATCGCCTTTTTCAGTGATTGGTCGACCAGAACGAGATGCATCTTTGACATTGGAACCATCTACATTCTGTTGCATTCGATAAATCATCCTGACCGTAAACACCACGATATTTTTAATTTTTTTTAAATAAACCATTTATTTCCTGATAATATAGCAGTTGTGGTGACTCGCTTTGGAACAAGCCTGTTTATATTGTTCAATTTCAATTTCAAAAATTCTAAATATATCTAGTTTAAATTGTCTGTTTAGAAAACAATTATTTATATGTTGCACAGAGTCGACCTTTTATATATCCGCAGGTATAAAAACAAGCGAAGCACATCGAATCTATACTTAAGATTTGAATAACCATAGCTTGAAGGGATAACCAACGAGTTTGCATTTTCAAAACGTTGCAACTAGATAGTCTTTGAATAAATGGAAACAAGCGTCAAATGCCTTAATTTTTAATAAACTTAAGAACAAATCATTAATCCTACGCTACCGTTAAACTCAACTCACACAACCACGCTTAATAGTTTGGTAGTTGAGATGTCCGTTGATTCTTCGTTGCATAGTGAGAAGTAATTGGTATTGCATAGACCGCAAATTACCTTTAAATGTGATGCTCCTATAAATTTTTTTTACCAAAGCGGAAGATTACACTACCCTGCAAAATTTTAAAAATTTGGTGCCACTTGACACTGAATAGTTGTTTCCGAAGTAATTTTTTACGCTGAATCCGAATCTGGGCTCAGAATTGCTCTACCACGTCAGGTTTATGAGATATTCTAGCCTAAAAGTGCAAAAAACACTGTTTTTTGACATATTTGAGGTTATCTAGCACCACGATTTTTTTTTCTTCAAAAGTTCATGTGTGGGATCTTATAGTACAAGTCTTCTTCTTTCAAATGCCTTTGAGTTTGCTTAAATATGTTTTTATTTCGCCGAGATATCGCATTTTCAAAATTGCATGTTCGTGAATTTGTCGGTATACTGTACAATACACAATACACTATCTTTTATACCTGCGGTATGTATGCACTTTTAGGTTAGAATATCTCATAAACCTGACGTGATAGAGCAATTCTGAGCCCAGATTCGGATTCAGCATAAAAAATTACTTCGGAAACAACTATTCATTGTCAAGTGGCACCAACATTTTTAAAATTTTGCAGGGTAGTGTTTTTATACAGAAAAATTCACGAATATGCAAATTTGAAAATGCGATATCTCGGCGAAATAAACTGATATTTGAGCAAATTCCACGGCATTTGAAAGAGGAAGACTTGTACTATAAGATCCCATTCATGGCTTTTATAAAAAAGTAAAAACTGCATTGCTACATAACCTCAAATATGTCAAAAAACAGTGTTTTTTGCACTTTTAGGTTAGAATATCTCAAAAACCTGATGTGATAGAGCAATTCTGAGCCCGGATTCAGATCCAGCGTGAAAAATTACTTCCGAAACAACTATTCATTGTCCAGGGGCAAAATTTTGCAGGGTAGTGTTATTGTTCGAGCACACGATAAGCTTTTAACTATTTATGAATCCGGGATTTAAAGCGGGAATCAAATGGTCCATCGGGTTTTTAAAGCGGGAATCAAATGGTCCATCGTGGCAAACGAAATACTGTGCTCTACATAATATACTTTCAATTTTAACTCGATTTTATGGTTAGCGCTTGAAATTTTGATGGCACAGGCATTCGTTATATTATACGTTTAGTAGTTCTACTATGTGGCTTTAAATCTTTAACTCCACCAGCACCTTTCAAATCGCACGGGTAAACTTACCAATACGTCAAACTATTGTGGCATTTTAACTACGGTTTAAGATGGGGATCTTTCTCCCTACTTTTTAAATATTTCAAATTTTTTTTAAGTTTTGTAGGCGGCTAAAATATTTAATTTGAGACCGTTTATTAAAATGCGTTCAAGGATATTTTAATGGAACTAACAAATGGATCTTATCGGTTCTTGTTGAGTTGAACATAACCTATTCCCACCATTTTCCGCTTTATCTAAATAAATTCTGGGATGAAAAACTGGGATAACTTCACATGCTTCCCGCGGGCGTTAATTCACTCATAGTTATAAATACATATAGTACTTCCATGTGAAGTTCATCGGTGAAGTATTAGACGGCGATACTGATATCGTTTTGAATTTTTCAAAATATTTTTATATTAAATTCGCCTAAATATATGTAAGAAAAAAATTCGCCCAAATGTCATCGTTTATTTCTTTACATTGATTGAAGAGCTATCTATATACACACAGATATTTTTTTATATTGTTTTAGTCATAAAGAAAAATAGAATAAGAGAAACTACATAGGCCAAATCTCTCTAATGATGCCAGCGCACGTAGTTTTTTACATTGAACCTTATTTAAGATCTTTTATAGAAATGAATCCAAGCAATCAAACAACACAAAGCAATTTACTTTGTCTGTATGCTAAATTTTTATATTCGTATTTATCAAGCTTTGCTATTGGCTTTGTTTGTGTATAAAAAAAATCAAAAACCTAAACAATTTACAATGAGAAAATAAAAATAAAATATATTTGTGCCTTCTGCGTTAGTATTTGTAATCTTTATGAATGAAAAAGGCGTAGCTATTGGCGGATTGTTGTTGTTTATTGTAGATTTAAGCGAATGTATAATAAAATCACCGAAATAATACGTTGTTCATTTTCTTCTTTTACAAGAATTTAATTGAAATTTTTAGAACGGCCTGCCTAAATCAAATGAAATCTTACACAAAAGCAATATAAGTAAAATTGTGTGTATGTGAAAATACATTAGCGAATTTAATAAAAATTTGGTTTTAAAAATTTTGGTTCTACAAAATTTCGGTTTTTCAAAAATCATAAATTTAAAAATCTCGGTTTTCAAAAGCTCGGTTTTCAAAATCTCGGTTCTAATCGCGGATTTGTTTTAGTTTTTAAAATTAAATTCCCCATTTTCTAGAATTTATAATTTTTGGTTATTTTCGTTTTAAAGTGAAAATTCCCATTTTCCAGAATTTATAGAAACCGAGATTTTGAATCACCGAGATATTTCAGCCTGACGAAATATCCCACCAATCTTGATTTTTCGAAAACTTGAAAATTAAATTCCCCATTTTTCAGAATTTATTATTTGTTGATATTTTAATTTTAAAATTGCACTCCCCATTTTCCAGAATTTATAATTTTCAGTTATTTTCGTTTTAAAATGGAAAATCCCCATTTTCCAGAATTTTGAAAGTGATGGAGGAGATTTTGAAATCCAAGATTTTGTCATCCAAGATTTAATCCCCAACCCAGTGGCGGATTAAGGTCGGTTGGGGCCCCGGGCGCAGAAGAAAAAATTAGGCCCCTTAAAAAAATCGAGAGAGGCAGGAAAATAAAAATACAGGTTCACGTATCTAAGCATCCCGGGTGTTGATTCTCTAAAAAACAAGGTCGCACGTGACAAAGAATAGTGGCACAACTCAAAATTTCAAATTTTTCAGGAGGGCAAAAGAAAAAATGCCAATTTCGACTTTACCTACTATCATAGGATATGGCCCATGGGCGTCAAAAAAAAGGAGATCAGAAAATCAAGCCGTCGCTCGCCTTGTAAACTAAATATGAAAACGCCACTATGTCAGGTTATAAAATCGATCATTGCGCATCTTTCTGACGAATTATCTCAAAAACTCAATTTTTGACACTTTTCTAAGTCATGTGCGATGTGTAAACGTGAAAACTTGTAAAAGGCAAAGCTTACTTTTATGAGTTTGAAATTTTTCGAGAGGATTACCATTAAAATAATATCGAAAAATTGCAACTCATAAAAGAAAGCTTTGCTTTTTACAAGTTTTCACATTTACACATTATCTTTAGAGAATCAGGGCACAGTTAGGAAATTCCTCATTTTGTGTAACGAGTGGGATATTTGCGAAACGAGTGAAGCGAAGCGCCCCCGTACGGCTAGTTTTATTATAAACAGTAAATTATTGAATTTTGAGAAAGTCTTTGGATGGTTAAATTCCAAATGAATTTTAAAATTTTTTGGAAATCAAGTAGGCACAAACTGGTATTGAAATGAATATTTCCTCACTAGCTAGCTATGCAATATTCCCCATTTCCTAACTAGATGAAAAATATGCCGTTTCACAACCTACTACGATTTTGGAAAGTCATATTTTTGTAACAAAACTGAAAAATAATAGCAATTAAGTGCTTTTCATACCGGCTGCGTTGACTTCGGACTTCAAAAAATTTACGTTTTATTTTTAATAATTATCACTTAAAAATAATTTATTTTATAACAGTTTGAAAGCATTTCTATAAAAAGTGACACTGTTAATCAAATAAAACAAAATTACAAAACTTTAAAGTTACAAAACGAAAACGACTTTACATTTTTAAAGTCCAAAGTCAACGCAGCCGGTATGAAAAGCACTTTATATTTGCATGCGGAGCGAAGCGCAGCGTAGCCGAGCAAGTGCAAACAATGCGAGTCAAAAAACAAAGCCGCTTTTAATTTATTTTTATTTTTTTATTTATTTAATTATTACAAGTTTAACAACAATTAATAACACAATAGATGCCTTGTGGATAATAATCCAGTAGCAGGCATTGCTTCTTTTAACAACATTTAAAACAAAAAAAATAAAAAATAAAAATAAAATAAATACAATCTAACGCCAAATACCAATCAGTTATCTAACAGAAAAAAAAGAATGATATTAATTAGCTCTGAAGAATAATTGAATTAACATAGCTAATAGAAGAAAAAAATAAAAAATCAAATAATGACGCAAAATAAATGAGAGACGTCTGGTGTATCGAGTAGCCAAATTTAAACGTTAGGTAAAAATTGTTTAGATTAAACATGACGTCTAATGTGTTCGGGTAATGCATTAAAAAACGTCGGAGCAGAAACAACAATATAGCGGCGGAAGTGCTCATTATTGAATTTGGGAACAATATAAAGAAGACAATGATTAGCGCGAAAGTTGTATCGAGAATCACTTCTTATTACCTGCTGACCACTACGCATAAAAAATACTCTTAAACCTTATAAATATACAAATGTTATAAAGGTAGAATATTGGTCGATTTGAATAAAGGCCAAGATGATTCCAACCTACTTTTCTTCAAAATTGTTCGCAAAATCACTTTCTGTTGTATGTACAATGGTTTTAAAGTAGTTGGATAACAGCCACCCCAGCAATCCGAATAACGCACGTACTATTTTTTCTCCATCGAAGAAAATACATTGCGTACCCTAATTATAAGTACAAATTACACGCATTTAGAATTTCTAGATTGAAAATTTGATGAAATATCTAGCTAAGAAGGAGGTCTTAACTTTTTTTCGTTTGGGTATTTTACCAAGTTACGTGTCAAATACTTTTAATATTGAAAACAGTATTAAAGAACATACATACAATTATGTATATTAAATTATTAACCCATTTTTCTTTTCTTCTACACACAATGTAAACACGAAAATTACTTTAGATACTTAGCCATTTGAAAAAGTGGAAAGTTGGAGTTTTGCGGGGCCCCCAGAATTCGGGGCCCCGGGCGCGCGCCCGGTGCGCCCGCCGTTAAATCCGCCACTGCCCCAACCCCAAAACCTTCTACAATTCTCTCTTGAGAAAGCCCAACTAAATGTATACTAAGTCATCGTATATATATATATATATATATATATATATATATATATATATATATATATATATATATATATATACATATATATATATATATGGTTATGATCTCAACTGGAAATAGTAGTGGTAAGAAACGAAAAAAATTGAATTTTTTTTATATGGTTTCTCGTAGCGACCAATACACTAACCAGTATACATATATATTTTTAAATATGTGTAAGAGAGCTATACAACGCAGTCAGACTTTCTGAAGAGAGAATTTTAGCAGGTTTTGCCCAACCCCATATACACAAACACACATATGCAAACATACATACTCACTCATACACACTCAAGCAAGCAACCCGCAACCAGATACATAATCGCAAATTTCATCAAAAGCTCGGTTTTGAAATTTTTTTATTAATTCAGGCGGCTCGAATTAATAAAAATTTATTTTTCAAACCCGAGCTTTTGGGAACGGAGATTTTCAAAATCGAGATTTTGAAACCGAAATGTAGAAAACCGAGATTTTGAAAACTGAGATTTAAACACCAAGATTATGTAGCCAACCCATTTAATACAACTCATGTACTAGATAAACAAAATTGTTATTGAAAAAGATAATTAAGGAAATGATAACGAAATTGAACGAATAGTTATGATTGAACAGATTTAATTTAGAGAGGATACAAATGAATTTTAGAAAATTACCTAAGTAACTAACACGAAAATAATAAGATGTATGTATGTACATATTGTAAACATCTCTTTTGTACATAAAGCAAAAATAGTAAAATATTCTAAATAAATTTAGAAGTAAAGAGTGTAAATAGATAGGATAAAGCTATGTATATCATAGTTCGGATATCTCATTTCAACATTATGGATGTTAATTTATTTTACTATTTCTGAAATAATGAGACATATCTAGATACCGCATTTTTGATATTTTATTTACAACTAATTAATTGCGTAAAACTGAATAAGTTAAAAAATTAGTTTTTTTCAAACTCACATCGTTCTGATTTATAAACGCAGTGTTTTCTGATTATTTTTTTTTTAGATTTCAGATAACTAGTTTTGATGAAAATTTTCTCGAAAAATATAAAAAATTATGTAAAATGACTTCAAACAGCTTTAAATTTTAAAACGAATTGCATGAAAAAAAAAAAAATGTTTTTTGCAAATATCCAGATTTGGTTAATTCCACAGAATTTATCCATGCTATTGTTTGGTATGGAAAATAGATGTATGCATTTTTTATCACTTTCCCAGTGTGCTTACAAATTCGACATAAACTTTATTATTTTGCTAAAATAAATTGTTCGATTTTGAATTTTGAGGAATTAACAAATAAATTTTTAATTAATAAAAACAATTAAGATTTTTTCAAAGAATGTCAGGTAGACTTTTATTTTGTTTTTAAGGAAATGCATTATACAAATCCCCCGGTTTACGGACAATATGCTTTCCCCAAAAACTGTCCGTAAACCGAAAATCCGTAAAAGGAAACGTTTATTACTATATCTTATTGAAAACTTATAAATGCGTTGTAACTAGTGAATAAAATCCGAAAAACGAAACCAATTTTACCATAAATTAGCACAAATAATGAAAAAATACGTGTTTTTCATCTAGTACTTTTATAAAGGGAACTGTAAAAAATACAAAAGTTATAGTAAATTGAAACGAAACACAAACCATTTTTTCATTTTAAAATAATCAATTAAATTCATACAAATCATAATTTATTTTTACTTTTATTAAATCTAAATTATAAATCTAACGAAGTTTACAATTAATTGTCTGAACTGCTGAACTGTTCATCGGAATTGCCACTAAAATTTGCACCAGCACATTTTTCAATATCATTTGCTTCAGTAGTTTTAGAAAAAAATGGAAAAGCTTTTGACATTTTACTTGCACAAATCATGATGTTGAAGTTGAGTTTACCGTCTATCGTGGATCGATAGTTTCTTTAACTAGCGTGAACAGCTCTTCAGTGAAAATATGCTCATTATCATATTCCAAGAGTTCAAAAATATCTACGGTATTTACGGGCATTGTCAACGATTAACAGAGCCCTGTTTGAAATATTTTGATCAGTGTTGAATTTTGTAACTGAATTTGTAAAATCATTATTTAACCATTCCTCAAAAATTCGTGTAGTCATCCAGCCTTTTTTATTTGAGTGCCAAATAATTCCAAGTTGTTACTTATTAATATTTTTGAAATTCTGGGGAGTTTCTGAATAACAGATTAGAACCGGTTTTAAATTCTGATGACCGGCATCATTTCCTCCAATCAAAATTGCAATTCGATCTATAGCTGCCTTGTATCCTGAGCTGTTTTTTCGTCTTTGGCGTTACCTGTCTCATCGACATTATACACCTGCTGTAATATGTATCCATCCACCGGCTTGTACAATTCTTAAAAACTCCTCTGGATAGCGCTTTGCTTTTTCCTGAATTATCATGGTGCTTAATGGTATGCTCCAGTAGTTTGATGGTCTATCCACGCACTAAGTAACTGCTCCATCTCTTCCATAACCTTAGTTCCTTACTTTGAAATATTATTGCGGTTAAAGGTATCTCTTTGTACAATTGACAAATTGTACCTCTATCGCCCGCATTAAACCGCTTTAAAATACCAAGTTTTAATTCTAAAGTTATTGCTTTGCGTACATTTTTCACGCGCTTTCCATCATAACTCGCTGTTCGCTTTTCAGACATTTTCATATAAGTTCAGTACAAGTTTAATTTATCCCCCGTATAATCTATTTTTGAGAGTCTCTGAAAGTCATGCACAATGAAAATGAGAAAAAATATTCAGTCCGTAATTGCGAATATTTCATCCTTATACCGAAACGTTGATCATAATTATATTTGTCATGTCCGTAACTTTGATTATCTATAAATCGAGCGTCCGTAAATCGGGGTAACTTACAAAAGTTTCTTCTGATTATTAAAATACCCATTTTATTTTTGATTTGCTTTTCATTTCTTATCATCTTTACTTGAATGACTTTAATTTTTTGATTTGAGGGAAAATCATAATCATTAATTAGTCACACGATTTTCTTATTGTTGTTGTTTTATTTATTTATGTGGGTTATTGACCTACCTATAATAAATACATTTTCAAATGAGGAAAATAATTCTCTGGATTTCCAAATCACACTTGCCGTAATCATACGAAATTTCGTCGTAACCCTATTTCAATTTGTTGACGTTTTCGATTTTGGTGTTTAAAGAGCTCATTTAAATAAACTGCTAAGTAGTAATTGAGGATGATATTAGAATGCGGTTCTTAATGTATCTATTTTCTTATAGTGGGCATAGTATGCTCACGGAAAAGTGCTGTATTTTATTTTTATATATCTTTCCACTGGCGTTTTGGTGCTGGTTATGTGGTTGATCATATAAGCAATGGCCAAATATGACCAATTTACAGTTCCTTATCTGATTATGGTGAAATTTGATCTGATTGTGTAGAAATGGAATTCTAAAATTATATTTAGAAAAAGTTCTGGCATATGGCCAATTTCAAGGAACATATTTCATCATAATCGGTTAAGAAACAACCGAGTCCCTACCTTTGGCTTTTACTTATGTTCTCGGATACTACATTTTTTCATTATCTATTTATCAACACGAAAATGAAACAACTAATTGAGAAGCATAGCCTTCTCTTATTTCTTAAGCAAACCAAATTTGCCATGCGACCCTCTGGGAATGAGCTGCCGATTTACATACCTGAAATACCTAAATATGTAGTACATTTAATTCTGTTGTAGTGTTACCCATTAACAGGTAATCATAGAGGTGTTTGCATAGGGGCTTCACCTTCAACGGCTTGGCAAATAAAATGGCAAACCTATGTTTGGACTATCATATTATCCTATTTTGTCTTCATAAATGCCAAATGCAATTTTGTGTAATTATTGTTGTTGTTAACACTTTCGCGGACATGACGGCAAATGCCGTCAAAAAAAAAACTTTCGTTTAGGACATGACGGTATATACCGTCATACCATTTTGTGATCGTCGAAACGAAAAAAAATATTGAACAAAACAAAATTACGAAAAAAGTTCTACACAAGGGTCCAAATTAAAATTGCAATATATTTTGCTAGGACATAAAAGTGTTATTTTTTTGACTGTGCTAACTGTCATGTCCCAAAGCAACTTATTTTCGATGACGGTATATACCGTCATGTCCTAAACGAAAGTTTTTTTTTGACGGCATTTGCCGTCATGTCCTCGAAAGTGTTAATAACAGATTGTTTGAAATATCGTACATAAGAAAGTAAAATTGTCCATTTGGAAAATGTTAATTCGTTTTTGTTTATATAAAATTTCTGTGTCTACCTATCTTATACTGAATAAAAGAATTGTTTGGTTATATTTATATTGAATGAATTAATCTTTACACTTTTTTTTTGGAATAAAAACGAAAATATGAATTTTTATTAATCCTGAATCCACACCAGTTTGTGAATGAATTTAATAAACCATTTGTTGCGGTTAATAGGTGCAGGTAAAAATTGATCCAGCGATTGAAATAATAGTAAGGCTAATTATAGAAAGCGTACATCATATTGAGCAAAAAATTTCCTATCGTTACTTTCCAAATATGGCTTATCAGGCTGTTGTTTGCAGATATCATGTTTTTGTTTAATTCCACAGAATTATACAGCGACTACAATAGGAAAATATCGCTTCATTGATACAAAAATTCAAAAGTACATTTTAAGTTTTTTTTCTCTTGAAACTAGTTATTTATTTTCACGAAGAATCGTAGTATGTGTAATTCTGTTCATGTGTGTAATATCTGAAAAACCCTAATAAAAACATTCTCAACACAATGATATTTTGTAAAGAAAGTCAGCTGATGTAGGTACTTTTTTTATAAATCATTTTGTTATAGTGTGTCAGTTTTAACGCGTTTTTGGTTCCCTCGAAATACTTAACATCATGCAACTCAGCATCAAACACCATGTAACATTATGCAACACAAACTCAGTTCTCTAATAATTTTGAAATTAGCATAATTATGTAACGTCAAGCAAGCACGTTCACCTTAAAACTGGAATATATTGAAACATGGAGAAGCCAAGCAATATATCGATACCTTAGAGCACACAAGTGCTATGTCCATTTTTACAATTTGTGATAAATACAAGTTTAGGCTTTCAGAAAGGTTACAATAAAAATGGAGAGAATCCATAATTACTTTCTTGTACCGTGGCTCTTATTACAATAAAACTAATAATTCACAATTAAAACTTTTAACAATTTTTATGAAAATTCAAAACAAATAAAAAGTAATTAAAATTTGAAAAAATTAGAAGACCGGTTTTGGATTTTCATCCATCATCAGTTCCATATAATTTAGAAAAAATTATATGGAATTAATGATGGATGAATATCCAAAACCGGTCTTCCATTTTTTAAAAATTTAAAGATTATTACATAAAGAAGTAAATATTTTAACAAATAATTATTTTTTCAAATTTTAATTACTTTTTATTTGTTTTAAATTTTCATAAAAATTGTTAAAAGTTTTAATTGTGAATTATTGGTTTCAGAAAGGCATTCTTTATCATTTATGGTTCTGTAGTTTGGTACTATAATCATTTATAGCACTATTTCTAAGGCATTCAATGAAAATTTCAAATATTTTCGAATTCAGAGACATTCTTGTGGACATTCAAAATACCACTTGTGTGGTCTAAGGTATGGACAAATAGAACCATCACTTCTAAAAATCTCGATAAGACTATCATAACCTCGAAAAGTCTTGAAAGTTCTGGAAAATTTCGTCGTGTTTGAAAAATTTTAACATATAGTAAACCAAAGTCAAGCAACCCAAAGCAATATTAAAAAATGTTCAACTTTTACTGGCTTGCCCTAAAATAGAGGATTCTAAAAAAAATCTAAATACCGAAAAATTTCCAAACTATGAAAATTATTCGTAAATAATCTTTTGAATAACCTCAAAATCAGCATTTCCTAGACACTATGATTATGATAATTTCACAATTATTATCATAATTTGAAAGTCAAAGTGTAATCTGGAAAATATCGAAAAAATCACGATACTAAGTAACTCAACGTCTTTGAATTCTGCAATATTTGGGTAAATTCAAAATTATTTCGAAGATTTCGGAATGTCTCAAATATTCTCAAAAATATTATTTATGAAAGTGTATTCGACATTCTCTCCAATTTAACTTAACGTTATATGATTCCAACGGAATAAAAATTCCAAAAAGCTAAAAAAACTAGAAAAATGCCCAAAATATTGAAAATCTCAAAATTTATTTATGTACATGGTTAATACTATTTAGGTAACAGTCAACGCTTTACAAAATAATTTTGCATAACATCAGAAAACGCGTTTTATTTATATAATCTATATTTCCGAAAAAAATTAAATAGACTTAGAATTCCAAACTAATCTTAAAATTTAAGAAATAAGGCTAAGTATATAGAAAAAGTAGACGTTGAATAATCTAGAGAATATTGAATAATTCAGCAGTATTTTATTTTTGAAAAAAGAGAGAACTTTGTTTTCAGTTATTGCCGACCGTTATAATCTCCAGAACCTGGATGTACCTAAGGAAAATTTATAACTTTCTATTTTATTTAAACTTTTTATAGTACTGCTGGTCGCAGCAGTTTGAAACGAACGCATTAGATTTGGGTTACCGATTTTCCATAATATGTCCTCAAATTTTATGTCTGGATATTTATTAGAAATTGTTATTAGAAATTTTATATTCTCATTTGACATATGATTATATTATTTCCAGATTAAGAACAAATTTAGACATAATTTTTTTGATAAACTAAGACCATTACAAGCATTAAACTAATTCGCACAAAGTTAGAAAAACACCGATTGGACATTATTTCAAATATTTATATTTAAGTAGATCTTGAGACATCTTGTACACCAGTTTGAAACAGGCAGTGTCTTCAAAAAAATATTTCAAATTATTCATAAAACTACTCTGTATAATACATGTGTTGTGTATGAGCACAGCTGCAAGAACTTACATAAACGAGCTCCACTCAATAATATATAAATACAAGTGTTGATCTAGTTAACGCAGCTCGTTATATGGAATAGAAAAGTAATCTGAATAAAGCATTGTAGATTCGGAATTTGTTTTGATTAAATACAATATTTGGCGACGAGAGAAAAAAAAAAATAAAACATAAAGATAAAGCAGAAGCAACTATAATGGAGGATATTAAAGAGGTCATGAGGCCGCCCCGGTGGCACAGTTGTTAGCATGCTTGCTTTAAGCTCCGGAGGTCCCGGGTTCGATTCCCGGCGGGTGATGAAAAAATCACGGCTGGTTTAATGTAAGGATCAATGAACTAATCACTCATTATCTGTTGTAAAACTGATTACGAAACTTCAAAATGAAGCGGCCAAATCCCTCCATGGGATGTAGCGCCAGCGAAAAAAAAAAAAAAAAAAAATGAGGCAAATGATGCAAAAGCAGCAGATTTTTTTGCACACGGTTATGGAGCAAATGAAGCAACGGCCAGCTGAACAAATACAGTGCGTACCATCGTTTCATACTTTTGATAGAACGGGGGAAGCATTTGAAGAGTATGTTGCGCAGATGGAGCAACATTTCATCGCAAATGAGGTAAAAGATGACGGTAAGCGGAAATCGTGTTTTTTTATCATGGATAGGGTCCGAGACTTACCACGTATTGATGAAACTGTACGGGGAAACGAAACTGGATAATGAAAATCTTAACAATATTATTGCAAAATTAACTGAGTTCTACAGTAGTACAGTACATGTATTAGCTGGTCGTTTCAAATTCATGAACATGAAAATGCAGCCAATTGACACATATGCTACATGGGTTGCGGATTTGAGAGAAGCGGCCAAATCATGCGCGTTCAAGTGCGCGAATTGCAGTGGTTCGTACACCGACTATGCAATACGGGATATGATTATCCTACACACGAAACATGAGCCGGTCCGGACAGCTGGTCTGCAGAAAGGAAACCCTACGCTAGACGAGGTTTTGTTGTTGGCGAACGCATACGAGCAGACGCAAGCGGCAGTAAACATATTGAAGCGGGACAATGAGTCGAGTCCAGAAATAAATGCGTTTAATTCTCAAACGAAGAAAAAATCACGGAGCCAGTCGAAATTCGAATCGAATCGGTCGTATAGTCGAGATCGTTCATGTCCGGGATGTGGAGTCAACCATCAGCGAAACAAGTGTAGATTTTTGAAGGTGGAATGTCGAAAATGCCATAAATACGGTCACATAGCATCCGTATGTATGACAGGGCGAGGACGAGGCAGTTCCGGAGAAAGAAGTAGAGCGCGAGGGAGGCAATCAAATGAAGATATTTATACGTTAGATGCCGAGGAGCGTAATGTGAGTGCATCATCGTTGGAGTTTGTTTCAATTCAGTCGAGTGATAATGCAGGGTTTACTAACGGTTCAATTGACTCTTTGGATGGTTTTCGAGAACAGATGTTTTGTTTGGAACAAGAGGCAGTGCTCGAACTTCAGCAAATCGGGAAGAAAATGTTTATTTCAATCGAAATTAATGGAATAGTTTTACAATTTTTAGTGGATACGGGTACATCAGTGTCCATGATTGGAAAGGACGGTTATAACCAGCTACATAAACCAGAGCTTACACCAGTTAATACAGTCGTGAAAGCGTACGGAAATGTTGACATTCCAGTTTGTGGTATTTTAGACGTCGTGGCAAAATACCAAAATCTTAGGTTAAATTTTAAAATATTGGTTACCGATGCAAATGGAGCGAACATTTTCGGAATGGATTGGTTCAACCGGTTCGGATTCAAAATTTCCAAAGAAACTTGGCAGTTTGAAGAGGGTTTTGTTGGTGCGGTTGAGCAGAAAGACAAAATAGATTCCCTATGCCACAAATTTGGGAAAGTTTTCGAGCCAACCTTGGGTCGTTGTTCGGTGTTCAAAGCCCACTTGATCATGAAACCCAACTCGGTGCCTAAGTTTTTCAAGTCGCGACCGATTCCATTCGAGCAGATGGCAGTGGTAAAGAAAGAGATAGAAAGATTTGAGGCTTTGGAGGTTGTTAGGCCTGTTAAATTCAGTCAATGGGCTGCTCCCATTGTTGTAATAAAAAAGGCCAACAATCATGTTCGCATATGTGGAGATTTCAAGGTTACAGTAAACCCACAATTATTTATCGAACAGTACCCGATACCCCGGGTGGAAGAATTGTTTCACCGTCTTCAAGGAGGGAAACAGTTTTCCAAAATAGATTTAAGCGATGCTTACCTGCAATTTGAGTTAGATGACGAGTCCAAACAGCTGATGGTTATTACGACACCTTTTGGTCTATATCAGGATCAACGGTTGCCATTCGGAGTTGCCAGTGCACCAGCCATTTTCCAAAAATTCATCGAGCAACTTACATGCGGTATGTCACATGTAGCTAGCTATTTAGATGATATATTAATTACGGGGGCAACAGAAGACGAGCACATACAGAACTTAGAGGAAATTCTTCGACGAATGCGGGAGGCAAATTTGAGGGTCAATCGGAAAAAATGTAAATTTTTTCAGACCGAGGTTGAATATGTGGGTCATATAATAGATGCTGCAGGTATTCGGCCTACCACGAAAGGTCTTCAGGCAATCGAGCAGATGCCTTTCCCAAAGGATTTAAAGGAACTGCAAGCATTCATTGGTAAAGTAAATTATTATAATAGATTTATTCCGAATTTTTCGCAGTTGGCAGCACCTTTAAATGCCCTCCGAAAAAAGGACGTTCCATACCGATGGTTGAAAGAACAAGAGGATTCGTTTCAACAAATTAAGCAACACATCGTCGAGGCAACCAAGTTAGTGCATTATCGCAGAGAATACCCTCTGGTATTGGCGACGGACGCGTCACAGTACGGTATTGGGGCCGTGCTATCACATGTGTACCCCGATGGTTCCGAGCACCCCATAGCTTTCGCGTCTAAAACCCTGGATAAACACCAGATGCGTTATAGTCAGGTAGAGAAGGAGGCATTATCAGTAATATTTGGATGTCGGAAATTTCATCAGTACCTGTATGGACGCCAGTTTGAATTAGTGACCGATAATACCGGATTAATGTCAATTTTCCGTCCAAATAATCAATTACCATCAATGACAGCAAATCGATTGCAACGATGGGCCCTTTTTCTAATGGGTTATACATACACAATGCGTTTCCGTCCGACGGCTAAGCACGCAAATGCTGACGCATGTTCCAGATTACCCATGGGTCCGGATAATCAATTCGACAGAGACGAAGATATGCTCGAGATTAATCAAATATATACCGAAGAGCTTGATCAGTTCCCGATCGATTCTGAGAGAGTAGCAACATGTACGGCTCGAGACTCAGTATTGTCGAAGATGTGACAGTTTTGTATTAACAAAAAAAATTAATAATTGTTTTTATTCTTAAAAACTGACCACAGACTTCCTAGTGATAGATCCAGCAGCATTTTTACAGCCGGCTAGGTTGCAGTGGTTGGGGGAGTTCTTTTCTGGATCACTAGAAAGCTTGATTAATATGCTGTATACAAATAAAAATGTTTAGATTTCAGGTTCGAGATCACCGTTTCACCACCAACAGAAATAGCACTAGTTTAACGTATCATTTTTGTTACACGCGACACTTTAGCTGAAAAATAAAATTAATTTTGCGAACAATTGAAAAAAAAACCGTTGATTAATTATTCAATTCATAAACAAATTAATTTATTATATTAAAAAAAAAACAATTAGCAATTTAAATGAAATATTCATTGATGAATAAAAAAAATAAAATACCCAATCAAAACCGTTATAAAAAAAAACGTATTCTTAATCCTAATACCTAACTAGCTAATCAAACTTATAAACTAATTATCACTTATATAATAAAAAAAATCAATTATTATAAATCCTAAAACAAAAAAAAATAGAACATAGTTACAATTTGTTTGGCAATGTGGATTATTTCGTGTTAACAACTGGTGTTGCGTAAGGACATCCGAAGCTTTAACTCTTGTTTTGGTAAACGTTGCGATGTATGATATTTAATTCCAAACCAGCACTGCATTTGTTTACCACTTCGCCAAGAAGTGATGTGGTTTTGTTATCACACGATTATTAACGGTTATTATATATTATAATTTATTATTTATTTATTATTAAGATTAGGTTATATAATGATTAAAATTACGTAAATAAAACTATTATATTTTTCGATAGTTATTAGATAAATTTATGCTTTTTAGCTTATTATCATGAATAGTATCACAGATTAGTCTTTTACTGTTTTATTTATATCAGTCGATACAATTATCCATTAAGTTACTATCAAACTTAGATGGTAAAATTTATCACTTGAATGTTTATTCCGTTATTGAGTTTTTTTTTTTTTATTATAATCATCACTATAATCACGTTTCATCACAATAACATATGTTTATTATTATCGTATATTATATTATATTCAATTATTAAATTATATTAATTATTAGATTATATTAATTATTAAGTTATACTTATTAGTTTTAGTTGGTTTTATTTTCTATTTTTTTTCGATTTCTTTTCTTTCACCAGTAATCGAACTTGACTCTCCAACAAAAATTTCTCGACTCCTCATCTCGACCATTCCATCTACCTTCCGTTTTTTTCTTTTTTTTTTTTTTTTTTTGTTAATTATTATTCACCAACACATTTTTGAACCATCCAATTGTTATCCTACATATATACATCATTACATTGCTTATCTATCGGTCACTTATACATTATGAATCATTAAAGCTAATAAACAAGAATACATTTTTCTTTAAATACATTGAACATAGGTATAGTGAAGGAAACAATTTTCTTTTCCTGTATAAACGGAAAAGGTTAGCACAACGTAGTGAACGATATGCTATATACAAATATTTACATTTAAATGTTTAATCATATTTAGCAATTTGCCACAAAGATTAGAACTTTCGTAAAAGAAGGTTGGCCGGATACCATCAAAGACGAGCAGCTGCGGGCATATGGCGTAAGACAAAAGTCTATTTCTAATTTTAATAATGTTTTACTATTGCAGGCGGACTACACCCGAGTAATTGTACCAGCCAGTTTACGAAAGTCTGTGCTGAAAATGTTACATGAAGGGCATTGGGGTATGGTGCGAACCAAGCAGATGGCTCGCCGTTACTGTTGGTGGCCACAGATAGATCAAGATATCGAAGAGATGATCAAATGTTGCTCCAGTTGTCAAGAGATGTCGTCAGCGGCACCTAGAGAATTCAAAAGTTGGCCAGAAGCAGTGAAACCGTGGGAAAGAATACATTTAGATTTTGCGGGGCCGTTTCTGGGCAGCATGTGGATGCTTTGTGTGGATGCCTTCTCTCGATATCCATATGTTATAAAGATGCAGGACATTACTGCCCAATCGACCGTCCGGGCTCTGCAAACGATTTTTGCAATTGAGGGTTTGCCGAACACGGTCGTAAGTGATAACGGTACGGCGTTTACTTCGGATACGTTCTTTGAATTGTGCCATCAGAACGGAATCAAACATCTGACAACAGCGCCATTTCATCCAGCATCAAACTGTAACGACACTCCAGTGCGCTTGGGTTTGGCGATATCACAAAAGTTCATCAGAAGTGATACCGACCATTTTAACTCCAAGCTGCACTAGAATGTCGTTAAAGAAATCTCTGATTAGTACTTTGAATCGCGGCATGAATAGCTGGCTAAGGCTCAGGTAGTGGGGTGGGGTTATTCAAAGCTTGATCAGAGCTGGTATAGCCGCGTATGACTAAAATGATTAAGATAAGAAACGAAAAAAAAAAATTAAATGAATGAATTAAGACGATACATAGTTTTGTAATGACATGATCAATATTGTGCCCTTAAAATATCACCCCTGATTCAGCCATTCCCCTAATTCGATTTTTCTTTAGCTTGGCATTTTGTCAAAGTTAAGAAAATAAAAAAAAAATATTATAAGAAGAGAAACAAAACAAAAATTGTATAAAGAAATAGTAAACAAAATAATGAACGTATTTTCCCTCCCACCGTAAAACAAAATAAAATAAATGATGGAAGGAAATGAACGATGAGTGAAATCTGAAATAAATTGGTTAATGGCTAAGGAAAAAAAATAATAATATATATCATATATATATATAACAATATAGAAATACAACAAAAAAAAATTCCCGTAATGGAATATTCGTATAGACCCCAAATTGAAGTATTAAATGATCGACACCAAAAATAAATTTTATAAGAAAATTCAAAAAAAAACTTTTCCAAGATCACTTACAAAATTATCAAACAAAAGAAAATTTAACTTAGATTTTCCATTTGAAATAACAGAAAACTCAAATGAATTAAATTAATGAATTAATGAATCTCATACAAAAGAAATATGTACATTATACATATTTAATAAAAAAAATGAATGAACTTAATTAATGAATGAAAATAATAATAAAGATAATAAATATATAGATTATAAAAAAAATATAAAAATAAAAACGAACAGTTTGATTTCAGGAACATGATGTCATCAATGCGTAACAATAAATTGAATTATCTCCACTCCCCAGCAGCTTCTAACGGAATAATCAGAATGTTCATCTCTGACCGATATTTTTAAATAAAGCAGCACCACGCAGATAATCAACCACCCAAAACAGTTGGATAGTACATAATATACTCAATAAGGTTGAAATGATGAAAATTTGAGATTTACACCCCTTGTTAATATGTAACAATCAATTCGTAGATCCAAAATTCGAATTACAATATATGCTCATAAATCCAATTATACAATAATGAAGTAATTAGCAAATCTCCAACATAATTTTTGTTTGCACTTTAAATAAACAGCCTTCAGCAATGACAAATAAGCACATGGATGATGTTTATAAAATTCCAACAGGAAAATAAACAATAGCCACCAAAATCGTAAATAAAAACCAGGCCACTTCATGTTTTAACAGTTTAATTTTATTTGTTAACGATTTAAATTTTTATTATTACACTATGGCATGATTATAACTTTCCAGAATTTATATATGTACATATAACAAAAAAAATATATGTATATGGAAACTCGTAACATATTAAACATAAGAAATTAATTATGATCTCAAGAAATCTTTTTTCAATTTCCTTAGATCTTTTCTTAGTTTGAGTCACAATTTTTCACTAACTCGGTACTATACCAAAAATAAAAGATATAATAATATTTCACCGGTCAAGAAACAAAAAAAAACTTTGACCATTATCTTTGTATATATATATATATATAAAATAAAAAAAATGTAATTTCAACAAAAATTATTAAAAGAACAGGTCTTCACTGTCCAAGTACCACAGCTTAACTCCCGATTTCCAACCAAAAATATTTTTATCCGACCGACGCTTACCAAAACCAATTATCAATTTTCTTTTATTTCCTCTTCTTTCTCTCCTCGTTCATTTGCCTCCCATCAAGAAAAAAAAAACGTAAACTAATTACTACAAAACCCGAGAACAGAAGTATGTGTGTTCAGGATAGTAACACCCATCTCTGGCGTTCCCTTAAGTAAGGTGGAATGACTAAACCGGAAGTCGTTACAAAACGGAGAAGCGGAAAGGTTCGTGCGAACTTTTAAAAGCGCGATGACAAAGAAGATATACGAAGGTGGTTCAACCGACCACGCATTGCTGACATTTCTCAGCACCTATCGGTTTTCGCCTGATCCTTCCTGTGGTAAATCGCCAGCTGCGAAAATTCACGGGCGTCAACCCAAAACAGCATTATCGTTGATGTGCCCACGTCAATCAACGGCTAAGTCGGAGGACGTGCCGAAATTCCAAGTAAATCAGGCGGTATTCGCGAGAGGTTTTTCAGTACGAGGGCCAAAGTGGTTCAGAGGAACTATAAGTCGCAAATTAGGAACTAAGATGTACATTGTGTCAACGGATAAAGGCGATATGAGGCGACATCAAAATCAAATACGTCCCCGTATCGAAGAAAATGAGGATACCTATTCATTCGCACAGCGATTACTTGAGAGAATGAACACTGCAGATAAACCAGATAATTATCGTTCTACGGTTGCTCGTTCAACAAATAAACAACCAAAGTTGAGCCAATCAGTGTATGAGCACAGCTGCAAGAACTTACATAAACGAGCTCCACTCAATAATATATAAATACAAGTGTTGATCTAGTTAACGCAGCTCGTTATATGGAATAGAAAAGTAATCTGAATAAAGCATTGTAGATTCGGAATTTGTTTTGATTAAATACAATAACATGTGTAAAATAAAAATTATTTTATAAATTTAATAGCTGCGTCAAAAAAGTTGATTATTTGTATACCTATTTTTCCGAGCGCCAAGGTGGTGTAACTCCTTAAAACAACATAAGTAAATATTTTGTTTTCTATTTTTTTTTTTAATTTTATAAATACGTAGATCAGGAAAAAGAAACAGTATCCACCAAAATTAGTTTGCAACAAATAACGCATGTTACACCAGAATTTATTTGTAAACTGAACAACTTATTTGATACCTGGAATTCTAAATGTAAATACATATTCGAAAAATCCGAACCAATATGCGTACGCTGATGACACAACCGAAACCAGCATAGTATTTAAAAATTTAGAGTCTGCTGTATCTTGGATAGAAGGATGGAGACACCAAGGATTTATGGGACGTCCATTTTGTTTTGATGGTCTTGCTCAAACTATTAATGGTATAAAAATGTTATGGTGTGAATTACAAAATGAACAACCCAGGTATAACAAAAAGTGAACTCATTCATAAGTTCCAAGGTTTTTTCCATTTATCAAAATTATCGTTGGAACTTAGGTAACCCACATATATCAAGTTCCATCGGTTTAGTATTTTTGTTTCACTTTTTATAGGAAATCTTATAATATAATGGAACTCAAACTTGTACTCAGTTCCAAAAAAATGAATAATTTATTTGAAGTAGGGATACTTGGGATATAATAACTTCACATATAAATCAAGATCTCTTAAAAACCCTTTTGTCCGCAGTTAGAGCTGGTAAAGGTATAATTACGAAGATATGTTAAAGAAAATAGTAAAATAATAATTCAGGTGAATGTATGATTTTGCCGTGCGAGAAAGGAAATGTCAATATTCGAGCACGGCAAAATATTTTATAGTCGTATTACACACATCCTAGAGTCACATAAACCAATTATAGAAAAACCAATAAAGGGTTACTTTCTATACTTTCTAAATGATGATTGTAGGAAACATTATTTTGATTATTATAAAATAAGTAATTAAATATTTTGTTCGTAATTAGGTTCCTATGAAAAAAAACCATAAGCATCGAGGTTTATAAAATTTTTAATAGAAATATGCTTTCAAAAGAGAGTTCCTTCAATGTTTTCTGGATATGAAGACTTCTTTTCCAACAACTTAATTAATTTCTACGAGCAACTACCTGATTCAACTGCCGTCGTTATGGAAAGCTTTGAACCCGAATTCGAAACGACTGAAGAACCCGATATTGAAATATTGGACAACAAAAGATTTCATCAATTGCAATGTAACAATGCAATTCGAAAAATTGCGGAAATACTCTCATAGTTTAATTAACAGGGGTTTTCAGTAAGAAAGTTACTAAACAGTATAATTGAGACAATTGCTCACACTTTGCGGTTAATGGAAATAATAAAGAACGAGAAAATGACGTTCTTTTAAAAGTAAAGGCCTATGTAACTGAATATACGAAATCAGCTGAGGAAAATGAAAACAAAAATTCTACTAAAATGTTTAACTTTTTTTTATTTTGAAATTGATTTCATTGTATTTACTTAATCTTTATGCGACCAAAACAAAAGTCAATGGCCGTATGAACCGCAAAAATAAAAATTATCTTTTCTCATTCCTCAACAATTTTTTGTTCAATAGAAAATACTATGTATGAAAAATTGAGTTTTATTGCCTTCAAAAAAATTGATTTTCGACGTGTTTTGTTTAGCTAATACAGTTAAGAAGCTCCCACATTTGAAGGTCTTTTTACGCCAAATTTTTGAAAAGTGAAATAATTCAATCGCGTATTAGGGCCAAGAATGCTGTCGAAAATGTAAAATATTGCGAAGTCGCGAGGCCAATATTTTATTTTCTGCATTCCTCCTTTGGAATGAAAAAAACGAAAAGATACGAATTGGAATAAGTTCGAAAGAAGAAGCCTAAACCCCCACACAATTGATAAGAATATTTCAAAAAACTAGATTTCTGTTAAAAAATACAAACAGTACAAATCTTCATTGTTTTATTTTATTATTTTATTTTTTGCGTAATTTCTACTTTGTATGGTTTAAAGAGAAGTTTTAATAATAACAATTTTTTACAAATTAACAAATTTGGTTTTGTGAATATTTTGAAAAATTTCAGGAATGGCCTTTCAGTATTTAAAATAATAAAAATTGATATTTTATAGATGTAGTATATTTTGTATATTTGCCCTACAATAGAGTAGGCCAGGGGATGTTTAACTAACCTGACATACATTTAGGCGATTATCAAAGTTTTGTACCATATATTTAAATGCTATCGATGCGACATCTGGAACTTCATCGATTAAACATTTTTTTCGTATGATGATAGTACTACATATGTAAATATATGTATTTATACTATGATAGTATGTATCATAATAGTATATTGTATAACAAGTGAAGAAAACGAGTCATTGCAATACGAAAGTGAAATTTGCAGCTTGAGCGATAGCGAGGGCTGCAATCACTTGAATATTGCAATGACTCATTTTCAGACGAGTTATACACGCTATTTTTTCTACAATACAATAGCCCTGTAACATTTATAAATAAGTAGAAACATAAAAAATTACAAACTTGTACGGATCAACACAAATTTATTAAACCATTAAAACATTTGGGTTTTCACAAATCGTGTAGCAATATAAAGAAATCGTTGTGTAATGAGAATATTTCCACACGATTTTAGTATAAGACGCAAAGGCTCCTTTTCTTACATAATTTAAATTCAAAAATCATCATCGAAAGTATAGGTTACTGCACTATCGTAGAAAAATAATATTACTATATAAAAATAATTAAATGCATGTACCTACATTTTGAATATTTGCACTACAAAAATACGTAATGTGTTAGAGACGAGTAGGCCAGGGAATGTTTATCTAACCTTGCATTCATTTAAGTGATAACCAAAGTTTTGCACCATATTATATTTAAATGTGATCGATGCGACATCTGGATTTTCACCGATTAAATATTTTTTTCGTCGTCGGTTTGCGAGAATAGTGACACATCTCAAAATATCATATTTTTGAGAAAATCGATTTGAAAATTTTTTTTTGGTATAAAATAGTTGAATTCATCAAATTCAACGTCACATCTATTGAAAACTATGGGTAGTTTAGAATTGACACTATGCCAGATAAAAGATTGTTACATTTAAAGGATTTTTTTCCTATTATCTCAAAATTGGCCATTTTTGAGATGTGTCACTATTCTCGCAAACCGACGAATGTATTTATTCTATGATTCACTCCAACCCAACGTGGCCTACTACGAGTAGCTCATCACACAGATCAAACTACAATTTCGTTTTCTCATGACGAAAACCAACTCAATCAAGTTTCAAAACTGTGAAAAAATAATAAAGCAAAGCGGCAGTTAGCTCGAATCAGAATAATTTATCTGGGGGTTGGATTTATAGTCGACATTATGGGATTACACAACTATTTCATGTATAATTTATAAAATTGTTCAATGTACCTCCCGCACATATTTATAGTTTTGTTAAAATAATTTTTTATTTTTTAAATTGGTATATAAAAAAAATATTTATTTTTAAAATATATTCTGGCACAAAATGGTAATATAAATATTTGTGGTTGATTTTAATTAATCGGTACCATTGCTGATATAGCCATAATTAAAAATATGTTTTTATTTTTATTAACAAAAAATAATGGCAATAATAATAAACGTGCTACATGGTGTAGCTCGCATATGACAAATTATAAAAACAAAAAAAATATTCTTTTTAATACTTTTAATTTAAATATTTAATTCAGAATATTTTTTTTAATTGTGCACATACGAGTATTAATGCATATTTCAAAAATTAATAATTTTTGTGTAAATAAAATGTGTATTAAATATGAATTTTTAATACTTTATTTATAAATATAACACTTTTTATTGACTATAGATTAAAATATATACATAATAACGAGTCCATAACCAAGAAAATATTCTACGAAGAAAATTTATTGTGAAACAAATATTAAAACGACAAAGGCGTTCGGTTATTGTATTATGTTAGCTTGTTGTTTAAAACAAATAATTTTTTAGCTGAATTTTATTTGACAAATAACAACAACACTTGCAATGTCGAATTTCTCACTAGGAATTCGTCGAATTCCTGCTAAATTGATGGAATTCAAAATCCAATTCTTCGTTTTGCTTGCCTATTTTACAGCAAAATGTTTAATTTAAACAAATTTCAGTTCAAAGTCTTCTTACTTCTTTATATAAATTTAGGTCATATTTTTAATAAAAATGGGATTTTGCTGGACCCTAATAGAGTTAAATCAATTTTAAATTATAAGATATAGGAATGGTAAATTATTTAAGAAATTTCATTAATAGCTTTTCTAATTTAACAAAACTATTGCGAGATTTGATAAAAAAGAATGTGCATTGGAGTTGGATGCCACATTATGATTTAATAAGGCAATTAATTAAAGATAAAATCAGTTTATACAAAACATAAGAAATTTTGATCAAAATAAAGAAATAATATTACAATAAGAAAATAATACATTCAAAAAGTTTATCCAAAAGAGAAATATGTAATGAAAGAATTTTCAAGGATTGCATAAAAAAACTCATAGCTATATACATTAGTAGAAAAGTAGTTATCCATACCGTTCATATGCCGTTAGTTTCCATAAGTTAGGTGTTTATATTATTTCGTGAAATGATCATCTTCTCACAACCATACAACAAATTCAATTAAAAAAAATAATTTCTGCGAAAGAGCGTGCTGTTGAATTGCTAATTTTAGTATTGAGATTTTTGAAGTTTATTCTAGGAATCTAAATTTATTTGAGATTTTTTGGAATGTTCGATTTTTTTTGTTGAGAATAACGTGGTTATGAAACTCTAATACACAGAACACAGATATATCGAGACTTCGATCAGTTCGATTCAATGTAAATCTTCTATTCTAAATTTCTTCTGTTCTTCTATAATTTTATATGAAAAATATATTCAGTTCGATTCAATGGAATCTTCTATTCTTCTTGTAAAATCTTCTTTAAATAAATAGAAGAAATCAAAAATAGAAGATTCTTCTATATTGGTATTCAATTTTTTTATTTTATTTATATTACGACTGAGTCTTATACCCATTTAGTAATTTACATTGCATTATAAAGTATTTGATTAGTCGGCACAATCACAAGATTATCCCCCATTTCGTGTAACTCATCCCCTGGATTTTCGCCACAGCAAGTCTACTGACCTCCTGGTCGCGATAAGTCCAATGGTTTTATTCTTTGCAGTCTTCTGGTTGGTGTGGTAGTCAGCATACAGCGTATGTCCAGATTTTCATGCTGGTGCAGACGTTGTAGGTGTTTTGTTGCATGATGCTTAATTTCATCCACGACAAACTCGATCTTTAGATCTCGATGGAGGTTGTCGTTTCGAATGTACCACGGTGCATTAACAATACATCGCAGGATTTTATTTTGAACTGTTTGTATGATTTAATTATTTGTCCTCTTGGCACAACCCCAGAGTTGGCTACCGTACGTCCATACAGGTTTAAGGATTTATTTGTATAACAGCAGTTTGTTATGGATCGCTAGTTCAGATTGTCTCCCTAAGAGCCAATGCATCTTTCTAAATTTTATGTTTAGTTCTTCTCTCTTCTTTTTTATGTGTTCTTTCCATCTAAGTTTAGCATTTAAAGTCATGCCAAGATACTTAGCAGTGTTCGCATGCGGTACTACTATATAGTTTATCATTATTGGTATATGATTAACTTTTAGATTGGTAAAGTTCACTTGGACTGATTTTGCTTCATTTAATTTAATTCGCCATTTCTCTGTCCATTTACATATCAGGTTAGTAGCCTTCTGAAGTTTACTAGTGGATTCATTGATGTTTTTTGCTGTTGCAAGTATTGCCGTGTCATCTGCAAAAGTCGCCATTGTTGCTTCTATAATTGGTATATCTCTAGTATATAGGAGATAAAGGATTGGTCCAAGAACACTCCCTTGTGGAACTCCTGCTGTTATTCGTTTTAGCTGGGAGTATTCATTCTCATACTTTACTCGGAAGTGCCTCTCTGATATGTAGGATTTTAGAATTTGAAAAAATTGCTCTGGAAGATCTCGATGAAGTTTGAATTCTAACCCCTGGTGCCATACTTTGTCAAATGCTTGCGCTACATCAAGGAATATAGTTGAACATATTTGTTTGCTTTCAAGTGATTTCTCGATTACATCAGTAATTCGATGTACTTGTTCTATAGTAGAATGTTTTTCCCTAAATCCAAACTGATGTGAGGGGATAAGATTCCTTTCTTCGATTATTGGTTTTAGTCTTTTAAGAAGAACCTTTTCAAATAGTTTCGATAATGTTGGTAGCAGAGAAATCGGCCTGTATGAAGCTTTATCGTTCGGAGGTTTGTTCGGCTTAAGTATCATAATTACTTCTGCAACTTTCCATTGTCTTGGTACATATCTTAGTCGAAATGCTGCATTAATTATATGCATTAGTTTCCTCAATGCTTTCTCCGGTAACACTTTTATTATCTGACCCGTTATAAGATCATATCCTGGGGCCTTATACGCATTCAGATTATTCTTGATTTCCCATTTTAGTTCTTTCAATGTTATTTGTGTAATTTTTATTTCATCCTGTTTATTTATCGGGGTAATATTTTCTTCTTCCGTTTGTTTTGGGTAAGGTTGAAATGTTTCTTCAAGATGATTTGCAAACAAATCAGCTTTTTGTTTAGCATTTCGAGCCCAATTGTCTTTATCTTTAATTGGAGGAACCTGAAGTTTGGGTCTTTTAAGATTCTTAGTTGCTTTCCATAATGAGTAATCAGTATCTTTTTGCCCAGTTAGAGTGCTGAGGTATTTATTAACTGATTGATTTTTAATATCTTTTATTAGATATTTTAATTTGTTACACAAGTGATTAAATACCCTCTTATTTTCCGGGTTTCGATGTTTTTGCCAATTCTTCCGTGCTTTTCTTTTGATTTTAAGTAGTTCCCTTACTTCCTCCGGATAGCTAGCATTGCGCTTCAATTCATGATTGTTATTAGGAGTGCTTTCCCACGCAGCACTTTGGATATTATAGATGAGATTATCTAGTTCTTCTTCTAATTGGACTGATCCCTGAACTGGGTTCTGCAGATTAATTCTTTCTGTTAACCGTGTTTGGAAGAGATCCCAATTGGTTTTGAAGCTCGTTAATTTCGGGTTGCTCTGTTTCATAATAATTGTTTGGTTAAGTGTCATAATAACTGGTGAATGATCTGATGATAGACTTTCACTGTTCTCTATATGGGTATAATTATCTGAAATTCCTCTTGTAATAAAGAAGTCTATAAGATCTGGAGTCTTACTGATATCCGAGGGCCAATAGGTTGGTGTACCGCCTGAGTGAAATTCACATTTTAGTTGTTTGCCTGCTGCGAAAAGTTCTTTTCCTTTAGTGGTCGTTAACCGTGATCCCCAATAGGTATTTTTTGCATTAAAGTCACCTCCAATTAAAAAGACACGTCCTAGTATTTTGAGAAGATTAGTATAATCTCCTTGTTTGAGATTGTACCTTGGGGGGCAGTAGATTGCTGAGATACTACAAGTTTTATTAATGTTCAATTGTATTTTGATTGTTGTGACTTGCATGGAAAGCTTCTCAATTTTAAGTTCTTCGTTATGCTGTATATGATCTTTTATCAGAATAGCTGATCCACCTCTAGCTTTGTTCTCTGGATGTAATGCATGATAGCAATAATATCCTTTTATTTTACAGAATGAAGTTTTGGTGAAATGTGTTTCTGATATAAGACATATATCTATATTATACATGTTTAAAAATATATCTAGTTCTTGAATGTGATGCAATAGCCCATTTGCATTCCAGGTTACAATTCGTAATATTTTATTCATTTCTTTATTTTATAATTCGATTTTATATAATTTATATTTTGATACACTCGATCAAAGTTTCCTTCAATTTTTTTATTGAAACTAGTTTGTGATTTCATTTCTTCTAGCGCGTTCTGCAGGCTCATTTCCTGTGAAGAAAGTCTTTTGTTGAGGTTCTCTAGATTTCTCAGTATGTCCTGTAAAACAAGATCCACTTTGAGCTGTTTCTGCTCTGTTTGCTGAACTACTTGTGCATAAGTAACATTTTCATTTACTGGCTCTCTTTGTGCGTTAGGATTAGGAGTCAACCATTTTGGCTCCGTGGTTTTTTTTATAGATTGTACATTTCTTGATGCAACTGGTTTGCGTGATTTATCTCTCATTTTTTGTAGTTCTACTGCAACTTCACATCCTCTGTAATTTGCCGGATGCTGGCCTTTACAGTTTATACACTTCGGTGTTGTATTTCGGGGAACTATGCAATCATTTCCTGCGTGTTTTCCTGCACATTTAACACATCTTGCTTCTCGATGGCAGTACTTCTGTGTATGATTATAATCTTGACAGTTTTTGCATTGTGGTATTAGTCGAGTGACCTTTCTCGGTGTTTCTATTTTAACTCTGAGGTTAAGGATAGCCCTAATATTATAGATACTTTCTATTTTTTCTTGGTTGTCGAAGGTTAGCATAAAAAGTGGGAGACCTCTTCTATTGATTTCAACATTTCCCTCCCTGTTATCTCTTCTCTCTTTTCTAATGATGTTGACTGCATCAACTATTTTCAGGTCTTTGCTTTGCAGGTCCTTAATGATTTCATCTTTTGAGCAAGTTGGGTGTAGACCTCGTGCCATTACTTTAATTGATCGATCATTTTTATCCTCGTAGGTGTACCACTGGAGACCATCAGCATTTAATTTGTTAGCTAGAGCTTTATAGTCGTCAGGCTCTGTTGTATTAATTTTCCATATATTATTATTGAGCGATATTACTTTGTAGTCATTTCGTACTACTTCTTTCATCAATTTCTGAATACTACCGTAATTTGATATTCCTAGAATATTGATCGGGGGTGGAACATGTTTCTTCTTTTCTGGCTCATGCACTTTAGGTGCAGTAATTGCATTGGTAGTTTTAGAGTGAGTTTGAATTGGTTCAATTTCTGGTGATGATTTAGCTTTCCTCTTAATTGGATTGGATTCTTTTCTTGGTTTCTTATTTGCTCTCCTGGCTCTCTGTAGTATCCAGCTTGTTTCTCTTTCAAGCTCATCTTCATCAGTGTGGTATTCTTCTTGTTCTCTGAGTACTTGAAATTGGTTGTTCATTAATACTGAGTTTCCTGCGTTGTTACTTCTATTTACTGTTTCCTTTAGCATAATGTTTTCTTTCTTTAGCACGACAACTTCATTGTTTAGCTGCGCGATTAACTTCTCCATTTGCTCAAATTTACTTATTAAATCCGCGTTGTTTATTGTATCAGTTTGTGCACTTTGCACGACTTCAGAAGTTTGATTGACTACTGATTGCTTCATAGGAGAGGTATTTTCCTTCTCATTGTTAGATTCACTGAACAGTGTGGTGCTCCCTGATGGTGGAGTTGACGGCGGTGTTCTATGAAGTGCCGTACTTCTTCCACCAAAGGGCCATACATTTATTTTTTGTTCCGTGCTTCCAGTAGTACTAGGAAAAGGGTCAGCCTGGTTGCCTATCGACAATTTCCCTTGCAATGTCGTGTTGCTCCCTCCAGAATCCGTGGAGCAGCCCGGTAAACCGGGGCGGGATTTAGAATCTAAGTTCTGACCCACTTGGAGTACATTATTGTTTACACCCGACATTTCATCTTTTTGTTGACTATCTGCTATACTGTTTCTCTACTACGTAGGGATTGGATACCACAACCGTTCGATCTACAGCACATTGCCCAGGATGCGCCACGAGGAGGCTGTCATCAAGCACCCCTGGTATTCAATGTAGTAGTGTGATTCTAATCTTCTATTTTTCAGTATCGAAATTCAACATAGAATATTTTCTTCTATTTTTTAAATGTCAAAGTGAACTACATACAATAATTTTTGGTTTTTAAATATTAAATAAAATTAAAATTAAAACTAATTTTGAACTAAAAGTAAATTAAATTACATAAAAAACTTCGTTTATTTAAAATGTTATACATATATTTGCTATCTCTTAAGCCCCAGTAACTCATTTTTGGCCCTACGGATTTTTTTTATTAACTCGTAAAATGTTTGAAGAAGGTAACAAAAAACTTAAAAGTCAACTTTTCATTACAATAAAAAAAAAACCTAAAAGTGACCGTCATTGGGGCCAGAAATGAGTTATTGGAGCATAGGAGATAGCAAATGACCTATTCCTTTTATGGATGTGTGTAATTTAAGCCAAAACCAGTTTTTATCGCGAATATCGAATATCAAGCTGATGTGTCCCGATACACAAATTTTGTGATTTAGTAAAGTATTTGAATTGAATTTTATGGCATATTGCCTAGTGTTGGAAAGGGGATAGACTAGAGAACTTAATAAAATAGTGCGAAGATCATGATCACTCTTAGTTTTTTTTTTATTGCAATGTTAAGTTGAGTTTTAAGTTTTTATTACAGATTTCAAATATTTTAAGAGTTAATGAAAAGAAATCCGTAGAGCCCAAAATGAGTTATTGGGGCTTAAGAGATAGCAAATGATCCCTCCTTTGGACCAATTCAATTTGGCAAACGATGCACCAAACACCCTGTATATGCTACACGCGGAGGTAGGGGGCCGTTGAATTTCAACATGAAGCAATCGAAGTAATGGATTGTGAATTAATAACCGTAAGTGCAAATGCCACACTTACAGTTCGTTAAATATCGCCTAGATTAACTGAACAGAATAGAAGAGATGCAAATTTAGGAGTTGGCACTGGCCGGCTTACCGCAGCTTGTAATTTAATTAAGTTATTATTTTGTTATTTTGATTTTTAATTGTTTGTAATTTTATATACAGAAATCAAGGAATTCACCGAAAATGCAGAAGAAGAGAAGTCCAAATCTCGCACTGAACTAAACTTCAGTGTTAAGGAAATAAGCAGTTCTATAAAACAAATATGCCATATTTTGGAAATTAAATAATTTCCGAAATGACAAAACTTTCACTTACTTTATTAAGATATGTAAAAAGAAGTGAAATATTTTATTGTTATTTTTTATAGATAAATTATGTTAAGAAAATTGTGACATCCTCAATAGAGATTTCCGATGTTTCTTACAAAAATTCTTCTTATGTAATTTGTAATCCGTCAAGTTTAATTTAATCTTCAGCGTTTCTTGCAGTATCTTGGAGAAACATATTGTGTAATTCAAAGGCAGCATATATGATAAGGGCTTTCCGAGGAGAATAATGTAGAGCCCGATGTCGTAACAAACATCGAAATCTCCCTAAAAAGCAGTATTCGATAAAGTTTCTTGTGGTATTAAATTTCGAATTAAAAAGAGTTTCAGTATCAATCGATAGATTGGTGTAAGAATTAAGAAGCCATGGCTGCAATGGAAATCCAGAATAACCTATAAATTAAGTACATTATAATCTGGCAAAATGCTACATATTTTGTAATTGAAATTTACCAATGATAAATTGCATTTGCAGTTATATCAATTTGAAAGATGATTTCTCAGTGACGTTTTCCATATCGCCGAATCATGACAGGTGCATTTATTTTAAAATAATTAAAATAAACTTGTATTTTTAATAGTATTGAGTGGAACCGCGATTTTGCTGTTAACTCAGATATCAATGTCAGAGCATTTCCCTTTTGCACTTGTAAATATTTACGGAATGCACTATTAGGAAACTCGAAGGGATCCCTGTTCATTCTTATGTCCTTCAATATCATTTTTAATTTTCATAAAATAAATTATTTAACTAATTTTTCTTAAATAAATAATAAATTCACTTACGTAGCTAGTCGCTTTTGGTGATTTTTTCTCCTGCGCATCAAATAAAATAAAATCCATCTCTTAAAAATAACTTTTTAATTATATCAGGAAAATCAGAAAACAATCCACTTTCCAACCAACAAAAATTATTTCTTTTATCATAGAAGCCACAATTTTATGTCTTCTATTTCTAGTAAAAATCTTCTAAGCGAAAAATTCGAAAAAATTTTTTTTTTTTAAGTTGAATAGCATTTCTTCTATTTTTTCCTTCTATTTTGAAATAATATGTTTTCATATAAAATTATAGAAGAATAGAAGAAATTTAGAATAGAAGATTTACATTGAATCGAACTGAATTGAAGAACTGCTATTCAACTTAAAAAGAAATATTTTGTCGAATTTTTCGCTTAGAAGGTTTTTACTAAAAATAGAAGAAACAAGGGGAATGCTGTGACATTAAGTTATAGCAAAATCGCGATTCCACTCAATACCATTAAAAATACAAGTTTGTTTTAATTATTTTAAAATAAGTAGTATATTTTAGATGCTGGCTACTTTGAACTTTTATGGGCGGAGAAGCTATCAGGCTTCTAATACCTGGTATATCCAGGGGCCTGATTATTTTATTATCTTCATGCTCCAGTCGTCGAAAAAACCCAGATTGCTGTTTTTCGATCTGAAATTTATTTCAGATAGTACAAAGAAATATATAGTTTGACCATAGACAATCATAATAGATTTCTCATTTGACTAAAAACACAAAAAAAAAAATAGAAATTTTCCATTCAAATGTTATCGGTGTATTGCATATACGTATTATATTTGCAACTCATTCTAAAATCATTGCCATATAAAATACACAACACAACGATAACATTGGAATTATCAGAAGTTTTGTTTTTTTCGTTTAGTTATAATGAAATGAGAAATCTAGTTTGAATGTCTATGGTTTGACGTTCAAAATAGTGACACTATAGACTGAGATAACAACAATGGAAAATTCATGTTTGAAAGTCTATTATTATAATTTTAATTAATTTTATTAACTGTTTCTTGTTCATTAATGTTTAATTTTATTTTTATGGATTAATTATGCGTAGGAAAACAATTTTCTTGGCCATTGTGTTACAAAACAGTGGTTAGCCAATTTAAACAGTTTAGTGTGTTAAAATCGGAAAAGACCTCTGGATTTTCTCTGGTCTCTCCGATGTAACAAAAAAACACGCCAAATATAAAAAAATATCTGGGTACGTATTTCAGTCCAAAAAATGTGCGATGTGCGAGTGCGAACCGGAAAGAAATAGTATTCGTAAAATATATATGTATGCGAGCAAAAAGCATGGGCGACTTGTGATATTTGGGAAAGTAAGCACTAACAATTTGAACCGATTTCATGCGACTCAATTCTTTTTGATATTGGGTTTACAAAAAATGCACTAACACAAGTAAAATATTTGACAAAACACAATCGCAAGAAGTATATCATACCATGTATGTATATATACGAAACGCACATCGCACATTTTTTGGACTGAAATACGTACCCTGGGTATGTATGACTGACTATACAATAGCTCTTCAATCAACGTAAAGAATTAAACGATGACATTTGGGCGTATTTATTCGTACATATATTTAGGCGAATTTAAATATAAACATATTTTGAAAAATTCAAAACGATGTCAGTATCGCCATCTAACACTTCACAGATGAACTTTCAATTTTTTTAATGTTTTTTGAAGAGCTGTACCTATCTTTGTAAAACACGGTCGTACAGAGATGAAAAAAGCATTTTAGAGCTTCAAATCTCTAGTTTTGAGATTTTTGAGCGGACATTTTTTATAAGATACCGTTATCACGCAATCATAAGAAAGAGAGCGAAGAAAACAATTTCGATTTTTTTTTTGCAAGGATCCATAAGCTCGGGAAATTTTTTTGTAAGTTAAACCAATGCACAGGTCGGTTAGCCTGTTAATTAGGTGTAAATTTAATTTTTTTCTGGTCTCTCTATGTTAACTTTTTGCTGAGATATCTAACTTTGAATCAAATAAGATCCTTTTGTCTTTGATCATCGATATCTCAGCAACCAATGATTGCACAGTAAATTTTGGGGGCAGCCTTAAAAACTTGAGTAAATCTCCTACAAGACTCTTAAATGATTAGTTGAGAACGAATTTTTTTTTCACCCTCAATACTGATTTGAAAAAGTACCAAAAAACGACTTTTTAGGTTGGCTTAGTAAATCTACCGTTACTTTACAAATATTGATGAGAAGATTAATGTTGCCAGGTCATTTTACAGATAAATGTACAGGTAAACCTCGCTTTACGAATGGGTTCGGTTCCTGGAAATGCTTCGTTAAGCGAGGATTCGTTAATCGAGGTATCAAATTATATGGTTTTATATGAGAAATTGTTAGTTTGGTTTTTGTAGTGCAAATTTAGTAAAAAAAAGTTTTCAGTACATACAAAAATTCAATTTTATTTAGAATAAAATAAATAATAAAATTCGCAAACTAAAAAATTCAAAACATATCATAAAAAATAAAATAAATGCTTAATTTATTTTGTAAAAAAATTATCGATTTTAAGTTGTTTAGTTTTCTTCTCGAACTCGTCCAACATTTGTTTATAACACATCATATTCTTTTTAATTGCGTTAATTACAATGCTACTTCTATTTTCATCTGGATCATTATTTCTAATAGTCTCGTAGGTTTCATCCATTTTTGAAAAAATTTCATTTAGAGTGTGGCGGCTTAAATTTTAATACATACATTAGCCGCATTTCTTGACGCATAGTGATCCGGATCAGATCAAAGTTTACATTGAAAACAACAACAAAAATTGAAGTTTTGTTGTTGTTTTCAATGTAAACTTTGATCTGATCCGGATCACTATGCGTCAAGAAACGCGGCTATAATACATATGTATACTCGTATACGTATTTTCATAAAAAAAATCGTAACAAAAATGAGAGAAAAACGTTTTTTTAATTTTTGTTTGTTTATTTTTTATTCGTTATTCCGAGGTTTGTATTCATTAAGTGAGGTTTTGTATCAAAAATTGATATTCGTAGATCCGAGGTTTTGTTAAGCGAGGGTTCGTTAAGCGAGGTTTACCTGTACTCCTAATAGCCCTATATTATTTTTATATTGATCCATCTAACCGTTTTTCCGGACAGATTGAACAAAGTTTTACAAAACAATTAAAGTAACAAGTGATCATCGAAATAAAAAAACGACTTTTTTCACATTTTGCGTTAGTTACTTGTTAACTCTTAACGATCGTATGATTTTTTGTTCTGCACTATGACCAATTATTATGGAACTTGGCCATTTCTTATCCGATTTTAGTGAAATTTGGTATGCGCGATGGAAATAGGATTCTAAAATAATTTTTAGATGAAGTTCTGGAAAATCGCCAACTAGGAAGTAAATTGGCCATTGGCCATTTTTTATCCGATTTTGATGAAACTCAGCACGTACGATGGAAATGGGATTCTAAAATGATTTCGATGATCAAAGATAAAAGGATCTTTTTTGATTCAAAGTCAGATATCTCAGCAAAAACTTTACATAGAGACACCAGAAAGAAATTAAATTTACGCCGAATTAACAGGCTAGCCGACCTATGCATTGGTTTAACTTAAAAAAAATTTCCCGAGCCCATGGATCCTTACAAAAAAAAAATTTTTTTCTTCGCCCTCTTTCTTATGATTGCATGATAACGGTATCTTACAAAAAATTTCCGCTCAAACATCTCGAAACTAGAGATTTGAAGCTTCAGAATGCTTTGCTTTTCATCTCTGTACGACCGTATTTTACAAAGATACAGCTCTTCAAGAAACACTAAAAAAATTGAAAGAAATTTGTGTTCCTTTAATTTTTTGGATGAGTGTATGCCTTACTTATATCAGAGTAAGTTTAATGAAACAAGGGACATAAAGACCGTAAAATTCCTGAATCGGTCCTCGTATGGAAATATCGCCTGACTAAGGTATTCCACGAAGCAGATATTTCACGGTACATCTGTCAGACAATGACTGACTCGGTCCTCGGGCAAGATACGTTTGGTTTAGGGTACAAATGTTCAAATTGTTTGTCGGGATCGCATATGCTGAATTTCATCAAAATCGTATAAGAAATTACCAAGTTTCTTCCTAATTGGCCATATTCCAGAACTTTATCTAAAAACTATTTTAGAATCAAATTTTTCATTGTGCATGCTTAATTTTATCAAAATCAGTTAAGGTACTTAGAAATAAAGTTTTGCTACAATATACACGTTGCCCCTTCATTTCCCGCACTTAAGGCTTGTCTCTTTATTTCTCCTTTCGGGTAACAATTTTCCCATAAGTGTAACCAAAAATTTCAAACAGTATGCGAATTACGATACAAACTCAAGACGGTGTGCATTTTTTATACATGATAGTATTTTACTTGTTTTCTGTATTAAAATTGCAAGCAGTAAATGTACTTAATGCTAATTTGATTTGCTTTAAATTTTTTATTTCAAAAATTTCAAACAGATACGTCGCTAAGAAGTTTCACTTCAAAAATTAATATTAATTCCCAGCGTCAGAACTAGACCAAATTTCCTTCAATAGGAAAGAAACCATTTTTTTCGATATACATACGACCAAGATAACAAGCATTTATAAACAGGGTATTTTATCTAGAAATATTAATGTTCTGTTTTAGTAGCTGTAAATGGTTTAAATTACGTAAATTAATCACGTCAGATTAATTTAGCGTCAATATTAATCAACTTTAAGTTTATCTCTACTTCGCTCGGAGCCTGCCTGCGGCAGTCAAATAAATTAAACTTACCTAATTCAGAAAAGCATATTTATACAAAAAAATGTACACTTTATAATTAGTGCGATGATATGTACAAGATATTATATCTTTCTACAAATTGTGCAACTCTAAGAAAAACACCAAATTCATTTGATATTTGCAATAAACCATAATAAAATTGAAGCATAAAAAACCTAAAGCAAAACAGAAACCCACCAAATTGCAGTTGAAATACAACAAAAGCGCGTTTTACGTAACTTTCCTCCAAATATACCCGCAATTGCAATTAATTGACTGGGTACTGATTGACAAGTGTATCAACGAACAAAACGATTAAATTAGATACGCAATTTAATTTCATTTTGGTTTAAGATGGTTTCGATGTGTATTTAAAACGATTAATTTGAAGGTAATACAGATAGTCATTGATAATTTATCCACGGTTAATTTATATACTATTGCACATCCAAATCCTACACATACAAATTATATTGGTAATTCCATTTGGTTATGAATGAATTTACGTATATATGTACTTACATAAACACTATTTATTACTACAATTTATACAATAAAATGTAGTACATTATAATCGATTTGTTATGGTTCTGAACAAAAAACGAAAATATAGATAGGTATGTACATATTATGTATGTATATCGCGCAATTACGATTCCAATATTAAGTAGTACTATAGTTAAATATTTTAATTAACAAATACTTTAATTTGTAAATTTTGTTGTGGTATTGACAGTAATTTAGACTAAAATTAATCTAATTAACGGTGACATTTAATTCGATACCCATAGCCAGGGTGCTAATAAGTTACCTAAGGAATTAGAACATTGCTTGAAGGCCGTAACATAACGTAATAATCGAAAGTAATCCTCATATGGTAATTCATACTCGTGTAACTATGCAACTTTTGTGCTCACCATTCTGGAAAGCCAAATTGAACGATTGCATATAAAATTTCGACATACACATAAAGCATATCTAGCTCGACAAAAATTGTCTTAATTGATTGAAACGAAAATAATTTTTTGTTTTTGCTCTATCCAACAGATTTTACCACCGTATCAATATTGCGAAAAAATACTTTTCCTAGGAATTTCTTCAAAATTTCCAATTTTAGATAGACTGAGTTATACAATAAATACAATATTATCGACGTGGAACGGTTTGAAACAAGCAATAAAATGTGCGGAACCAATCATTACCTTTCAAGTAACCTTACCCAACTCATTCAAAATATCATCTTAATCATGCATTTAACCTTGAATTTCCGTCGCGGTATATTGCTTCTATTAATCAAAGACTGTTATTTCATAATTCACGGAATTGTAATTGTCCCGCATTAACTTTGTCTGTAGAAAGTATTACGTACAAAAATAAATTGTAGTAAATTTCATAGATGAAATCATATCTAGGTATTTTGTGTCATTTTTGTGCGCTTGTTCAATGAACTGCATTTTTCGAATTGGCTTGATTATTAAATAACCGATTTTAGATATTTTTTAGTAAGCAACAAGATAATCAATTAATTTGTGAAGCATTAAAGTGCGAAATTGATTAAATTATATTTAAATATATTTCGTTTATTTTTCTTTTTGGATGACGTCATGTAACACCTAAATCTTTCTCTCTCTCTTCCTTTTATTAATTAAATAAACTATAGTTTCATTTCGTTCGAATATATTTCTTAATTGCACAAAGCAAATTGACAAATGAAGATAAATTTATTAAAGAAAGTGCAATCAATCTGTCTGTGTACGAGTATAATGTATTTAAGTAAAAAGATAAGATAAATAAAATCTCAAGAGGAAAAAACTTTTAGTAAAAATTAATGTTCCATATCCATGACTTTTTATAGTTTTATCTGTCGATTAATATTTTTCAGATGTTATAAATATTAAGTATTAGATAAGCTGAAAAGTTTAGTGCTTTGCCAAGATCGTTACTTCAAAACTAGTGTCGCTGAATTTTATGGTTCCACAATATTGTTATTACCGCTTCTTTGCACTTATGAATTTCTTCACCAAACTCCAACACGCTACCTCCTCCTCAGCTAGAGACTTTGGTTGGTACAAATAACCCTATGCAATAAAACAGACTGCACCGTTTTAACAATAATTTATTTTATAGATGTGTTGGCATAAAAAGAAAATAATGTTTACATACATACAAAATGATATCTCACATCGATAAGCTTGGTCCTCGTGTGAAACTCTAGATTCTTTATCCATATTATCAAAATTCTGGCAACAACCTTTTTTGCAGCCATGTATTTTACTCAGACTCGATGGTTGATAACGCCACATACTTCTGAGGTTCCGAATACCAACTTATCACTCCACTTCTAAAACGCGGTATCACCCTCAAAATCTACATTTCTGTATCCGCAGAAAATCAAATCAATTAATCCTTCAAAATGAATGCCCATATGTCATTCATAACTTTTATGAACTTAAGAAATCGTTTGAGTAACGACTGACGTTACCAACCATCAGACTGCCAATAGCTTTGCGATATGGAAAATTCGATTTTTAATTTATCACAAAATCACCCAGATTTGATTTGTTATGCGAAAATGATTAAGAACCTTTCGTGCATATGCACCTTGATTTGGAAAACATTTTGCCTCAACAAATTTAATCCTGAACTCCTTGCTTAAATGGTCAATCACCGGCTCAATGGCTTTTTCATTTTCTGCATTAGAATATTATTACATTACCAACATACCATTTTCATCAGAATAGATTCACTTGCCTGGAAATTTATTTATTGCATAATGTAAATTTCTTGTTGCAGGATCGTGATCGATCGCTTCAAACCGTAAAAACTCTTTGACTGTTTGCATACCTTCCCGTTGTTATCCAATCGGTTGACTCATATATACTTTTTCCTCCTAATCGCCATTTAGAAAAGCTGGTTTTACATTGAATTTTCTTGCTCCTACGTGTTTGGTTTTTCGTTAACAGACAACAAGTCGAAGTGATCGGTTACGACATAAGTTAAAGGCTCGGGTGCCTTGATGTTGGATTACATTTTGATTATTCAAATCGTATGTTACCGATTTTTCCTCAAGAAGTTTGTAGAACTTTTCTATATACTAAGTACGCTTCAGAAGCAAAAGCTTCGTCCAGAAAATCAATGTCATTGTTCCGTAAAAACTTCTTTACTTGTACCACATTTTGATGTCCCATTCGTTATGTGGTATATTATGTTATTATGTGGAGTTATTTACGTAAAGAACTTAGGGGAGAGTCTCCGGATGTGGGTACTCTCCGGTTGTGGGCACCCCTGCATAACTTTTGACAGAATGCAAACATGGCTGATCTGACTGTTGTCGTACTTGTATTTTGACAGTACGCAGTTTTCTAGCTAATATTGAAGTGAATGGACGAGCTTGTTCATTTGCTGCTATCACATTAAAAAAAAAGTCCGCAAAAATCAACGCAATTGTAATTCTCCAATGTTTTAAAAGTGCGATAAATCAAAGTGAATAATCTCAAACAGGTGAGTGCTATCGATATTTCTACAGTGTTTTCGTTGTGATTTGGGATGCCACATCGATTAATTTCAAAATCATGACATCACATTTCTTTTGGTTATTCCGAGAATGGTTGTGATTTTCGGTTGTGGGCACTTAAATGTAACCGGTTGTGGGCACCCCTTTTTCATTTAAAGCTTCTGTTTGACTGGAAAACTGTCAGATATTATCGTTTATGCCGACATTGTTACGGTGACATCTAGGATAGAATAGAATAAGAAAAAGAAGGCAACTGCATCTGCCAAACTGTCGGCTAAAGGCTCTAAAAAAAGAACTCTTCACCATTTGATGATAATATCGACTTCTCCATCACCTGTGTGAATCCCCTGCCATCGAAGTTGGCCGCTGCAAATTCCATCAAGTGTAACACGTGTGATCGGCCCGTGGATTTGAAGTGCGCTGACATGCATTCCAGCTATTTTACATACAAACATAGTGTTTCTGACTTGCAAGATGAGGAAGACGATAAATAATTTTTAAGAAAGCCTTTTTTGCTATTTTTGCCACTGAACGCCTTTAAAATTAATAAACCTCAAAATTCTTTCGAATTAGGTGCGTTTTCCTTCAATTATTCCCATTTTCAGCAAGAATTTTCGAAGTGTGCCCATATCCGGTTACGAATTTTTTTTTGCCAAAAAAGATGACTTCACAAAATTGGTCGTACATTTTTTTTAGCTAATGGAATCAACGTAGTTACTTTAGCAAACAGTTAGCTACTGCCTCTAGATTTCCATTGATATTCGTATCTCTGCATAATATGGACTCAAAGGAAAATTATGGGTCAAAAACAAAACTGTGTCCATAACCGGAGACTCTCCCCTAACATAAATAAATTATAGTAAGCTGGGAGACAATAGAAGAACGGCAAGAAAATAGAAGACATAAGAAGGCAGAACGTGAACTAGGGAGAGGAATTAAGGACCGGTACTTAGAGATAGATAGATCTTGTGCCGTCAGAAAAATAAACCGAAGAACGATTTAAACACACTTTTGCGTTTCGGCAGCGTTTATCAAAATTCCAAAATCCATTTTCAAATAATATAAGCACTATAATTTATTTAAATTTACTATGCTAAATTAAGTTTACACTTCTATATGCTTAAAAACAATGAATTAAAAAAAAAATGATGTTGAATTTAAATAAAACTAACTACCCCAATTATCAAGATAAACAAATGATTAAATAAATGTGTATAAAATACTAAATTCTCGACTCAATTTAACGTTTCCTTCAGTTTGTACGACAATTTTCGCTCTGTTAAGTTGCCAACTAAATTTAACGAAACCAAACGGAAAGTTCTTAAAGTTTCGGTGGTCGGATTTTGTGGAAAGTCCATGTATCGTAATCTAAGACTAGGGATTACTAATCCAGTTTTGCCTAAACAAGTTTACTTTTAATCCGGATTACATAGCTGTTTTGGCGTTCAGACTGAAATAGAAAATCTGATTAAAAATGGCGCTGCACATTGTGATTGTGACTTTACCGTAAACAGTTCAAAATCTTATCCATTATTAGGGCATTTTGCATAAAATACGTCACATAACATCTATTACTTCAAAAATTTTGTATATTATATATTAAATAGGTCTGCTAATATTAACTAAACGACAAACTAAATAAAAATTGAAATTATTGGCGTCTCGAATAAAAAATTATTTCGCTCTAACATCGCAATACTTCACGCGCTGTAATAAAATAATCGAGATTACAGACAAAATCCAACAATTTTTTAACGATTCCTTTAATCTGCACTACTCCAAAACATTAAAGAAACGCTAATTTTTTTCAATTTTTTTACTGTTTTTTTGAAGAGCCGTATCTTTGTAAAATACGGTCGGCCAAAGGTGAAAAGAAAATCATTTTAAAGCTTCAAATCTCTAGTTTTGAGTTTTTTGAGCCGACAATTTTTGTGTGATACCGTTATCACGCAATCATAAGAAAGAGCGCGAAAAAAAAATTTCGAATTTTTATTTTTTTTTTTTGTAAGGATCCATGGGATCGGGAAATTGTTTATAAGTTAAACCAATGCATAGGTCGGTTGCGTAAATTTAATTTCTTTCTGGTCTCTCTATGCCAACATTTTGCTGAGATATCTGACTTTGAATCAAAAAAGATCCTTTTGTCTTTGATCATCGATATCTCAGCAACCAATGATTGCACAGAAAATTTTAGGGCAGCCTTAAAAATTTGAGTAAATTTCCAACAAGACCCTTTAATGACTAGTTTAGAACAAATTTTTTTTTTCACCCTCAATACTGATTTGAAAAAAGTACAAAAAAACGACTTTTTAGGTTAGCTTAGTAAATCTACCGTTACTTTACAAATATTGATGAAAAGACTAATGTTGCCAGGTCATTTTACAGTTTAATGCACTTCCATCCAACCGTTTTTCCAGACAGATTGATCAAAGTTTTACAAAACAATTAAAGGAACAAACGATCATCAAAATAAAAAAACGATTTTTTTCACATTTTGTATTAGTTACTTGTTAACCCTTAACGATCGTAAGATTTTTTTTGTAATACTCGCCCATAAGGGACGACAGAAAATTAAATAAAGTTCTGCAATATGACCAATTATTATGGAACTTGGCCATTTCTTATCCGATTTTATCGGCCTAATACGGTTTATTCCAGAATTTCATCTAAACATAATTTTAAAACCCAATTTTTATTATACATGCCGAATTTCATCAAAATCAGATATGAAATGGCCAAGTTCCTTCCTAATTGGCCATATTTCAGAACTTTATCCAAAAATCATTAATGAACCCCATTTCTATCAGACATGCTGAATTTTATCAAAATCTGCTAAGAAATGGCCAAGTTCCTACCTACAGTCCCTGGCCAAATTATTAGACGCACATCAATTCTGTTGGGAAATGTTGACTTCTGGTGATTTATATATTTCACTAAACATTTTTATAGCCTAGCCATACAAAACTATTATGTGTTAAGGTGCATTCAAAATACAATGTTTTACTTTGTACTAAATAATATTTGTACTAAAAGTAGAAATACATTTTTCAACTTTTTCACATTTTAAAAAAATATTTTTAGCTGAGCTAGCTCAAAATATTTAGTGGATGCATGTTCCGTGTTATTGACTCTACATTTCTTTCATTTGGAGTTTGGAGCTATCTAGGCTAGAAATAGCTCTCAGGGCATTACATAAATGTAGATTAATATGAATAAAAATAGTACTTTTTACAACAAGTAATTTTAGCCATTATAATTTTTAATACACAAATAAAAATTACATTTTAAGTATAGTTGATGAATTTTCCACTTAAAAAAATAACGATAAGTTCTAGTTAGCACATATACCAATAAGTACTAATTTTAAATATTATTATCTAAATTTATAATACCCTGAGAGCTATTTCTAGCCTAGATAGCACACAACTCTAAATGAAAGAAATGTAGAGTCAATAATACAGAACATGCATCCACTCAATATTTTGAGCTAGCTCAACTAAAAATATTTTTTTTTAATTTCTTTCTAATTTAGGCATTAATGAGAAGCCTTGACTTTAGAGTCAGGCGGTCGCATTTATTTTGTAATTTCTTTGAAAATTAATAATTTTAAATTAATTTTTTGTATTAATTAATACACAGATGGTAAGGAAATCGAAATTTATTAAACCGTGAGGATCTGTGATGTTGCATTCATCACCGTTATCCAAGGTTAATGGGTAGTGACCGAAATGTATAGCGGCTGTGCTAATCTTGGCTACAGAAAAAGCAGTTCAGGAAATTGGGATTGGAACTTTTACTCCTGAATATGGTGAACGGTTAACTCAGGACGATGTGAAGCGGTTGTGCTCTAATCTTAGCAGTTCATTTTGTACATTATTTTATGTCGGTCGATAATGTACACTCTATGACGAATGAGCTTCTGCTCAAAATGGAGTGTACCAAAATTTGTGTAATAAATAAATAAATAAATAAATAAAAATTAGGCTATAAAAATGTTTAGTGAAATATATAAATCGCCAGAAGTCAACATTTCCTAACAGAATTGATGTGCGTCTAATAATTTGGCCAGGGACTGTAGGTAGGAACTTGGCCATTTCTTAGCAGATTTTGATAAAATTCAGCATGTCTGATAGAAATGGGGTTCCTTAATGATTTTTGGATAAAGTTCTGAAATATGGCCAATTAGGAAGGAACTTGGCCATTTCATATCTGATTTTGATGAAATTCGGCATGTATAATAAAAATTGGGTTTTAAAATTATGTTTAGATGAAATTCTGGAATAAACCGTATTAGGCCGATAAAATCGGATAAGAAATGGCCAAGTTCCATAATAATTGGTCATACTGCAGAACTTTATTTAATTTTCTGTCGTCCCTTATGGGCGAGTATTACAAAAAAAATCTTACGATCGTTAACGGTTAACAAGTAACTAATACAAAATGTGAAAAAAGTCGTTTTTTTATTTTGATGATCGTTTGTTCCTTTAATTGTTTTGTAAAACTTTGATCAATCTATCTGGAAAAACGGTTAGATGGAAGTTCATTAAACTGTAAAATGACCTGGCAACATTAGTCTTTTCATCAATATTTGTAAAGTAACGGTAGATTTACAAAGCCAACCTAAAAAGTCGTTTTTTTGTACTTTTTTCAAATCAGTATTGAGGGTGAAAAAAATTTGTTCTAAACTAAACATTAAAGGGTATCTTGTAGGAAATTTACTCAAATTTTTAAGGCTGCCCTAAAATTTTCTATGCAATCATTGGTTGCTGAGATATCGATGATCAGAGACAGAAGGATCTTTTTTGAGTCAAAATCAGATATCTCAGCAAAAAGTTGACATAGAGAGACCAGAAAGAAATTAAATTTACGCATCCGACCAATGCATTGGTTTAACTTAAAAAATTTCCCGTGCCCATGGATCCTTACAAAAAAAAAAAAAGATTCGAATTTTTTTTTTCGCGCTCTTTCTTATGATTGCGTGTTAACAGTATATCACAAAAATTTTCCGCTCAAAAATCTCAAAACTAGAGATTTGTAGCTTTAAAATGCTTTTCTTTTCACGTCTGTACGACCGTATTTTACAAAGATACAACTCTTCAAAAAACAGTAAAAAAATTGAAAAAAATTTGTGTTCCTTTAATTTTTTGGAGTAGTGTATAGTTGAAACATAATTAACTTAATCTCCGTCGTTCACACTATAAGGAAAACTAGGTTTGCTGGTTAATCGAGATTACTAATCACGAGTCTGAACATAGCATAACGTTAAGTTCTTACTGACTGCTGCTCCAGCATTGCCGTTTATGGCATGACTAACTTCAACACTTTAACTTAACAAAATAACTATTCAATTCAGCAAAATTCATTAGTTTTGGAGAACACACATATACATATTATTTTATATGATATATTTGAACTAACCAAATTGATTTCTTACAAAATTGAAATATATCAGGTTATTGACTTTATAGAAAGACATCCTTGGGATAAAATTGTGGTTTCCCTTAAATGCACCTCAGTAGTTTTCCTCGCCATACAGCCTAATATAGTGTTGAACATAGTCTAACCCTGATTAGTCCGTGAAGTGGTAATGATAGATAAAGTGGTGCTGATGACCAGCGAAAAATTATAAACTTAAAAATTAAGAATTGACAAAACTTAAAAATGCGGTAGATAGCATTTTGTATTCTCGCCTAGCGAAAAATTGTAATTTAAGAAATTTAACGAAACTTCGTTAAATTAGATCGGTCACTTAAGAAAAATGAAGAACGCGCGATTTTGCGTCCAAACTTAAGTAAATAAATGTCAAATTCAAATAAATTTTTGATGCGGTAGATAGATGCAAAGATTTTTATTTCGTGCGAATTTATTTATATTTATAAAATTAAATTTTACTTTTATAGGTTTTACTGTGGTATTAATTTATTTGTTAATTTGTCAACATTTTTCTGCCGATTTTGTGTAAATGGAAAATATGTAAAAATTTTTGGTCTCGTATTTATAAATATAATATTTTTTTTATTTTGTGACACAATAAAATAGCTCAAAATATTCCAGTTTATTTCATTCTAGGGAAAAAAGCTTTATGGGAATCAAATATAGAAAAATAATGCAATCGTTCCACTCTTTAGTTTATAATTGTCTGCTGGTTGGAATGTCAAAAAAAAATTAAGAAAAATTAGTGTCGTTAAAATTTTTTAGTTTATAATTTTTCGCTGGTTGAGTCTTAAACTTATAAAATTAAATTAAGAAAAATTAAGAATCCGGTAAATGGATTTTAGGTGTATTCGCCCTTGGAAAACTTAAATTTACTTAAACATTTCAACGAAGCTTCGTCAAATTTTATCTGTCACTTAAAAAACTTATGAATGCGAATTGTTTTCCCTTGTGCAAAAGTGGAAATGCTAAATTTATATTTAAAATTTCAAATTCTCACTGAGTTCTTTTATTTTATTTTTAATTAGGCAACATTTTTGAAGCCGAACCTAAAAAAATGATTGAAGCTCAAATTGATCCTACTAAAAACTAAAATGCTATTTCTATAGACTTACTATTTTCTAAAAGTTACACAAAATTCTCATGGAAAAATATTAATTAACTTAAAATAAAAATTATAAATAAAAAATCGCTGTTATTTACTCAAAGAAATTTTAATTTCTCTATGGTTGAAATGTCAAAATCACTTAAAAAAATTGGATTCGTTAAAATACTTAGTTTTTTTTAAGTTTATAATTTCTCACTGGTTGGCCCTTAAAGTCATATACTACATACGTTAAATTATAGATTGCTTAGATAATAATAAGTATTTCTATATTTTGTAGCATCATGCATTACGAACGATGTTTGAGTGGTAACTCTGCACCTGGGCCCTCTAAGTCCTAACCCCGCAGTCTCAGCCCAATCTTCTGTTTGATCGATTAAAGTTCACCTCACCGTCATAACTGTTCACTTTTCTGCACAAACTAAATTTTCAAAATATGTTCAATTTGAAAGCAACGCGAAAACAAATTATTTGAAAAAACACAACAAAAAGCAAAACAAGTTGTTAGCGATCTTAATTATCGATTGAGTGGCGCATTATCTCGATTGACAAATGTTCCATTTCGCTTTTTATTCGCCTGTCAAAATCGTAGTACTCTGAAGAGACATATTCTTGTACACAAACAGGCTTTTTAAATAACTCCAACAAAAGAGACATTTGGACGGCCTTAGTATTGGATAAGGAGCTGTTTCGGAAAGAATATGAAAAGGAAAAATTATTGCCGGTAGAAATGACCCGCCGTTTAATCGTTAGTTACTGCCAAACAAACGCCCTCCTCCACAAATTTACAATACGATTGGGAATCAAAAGTCGTGATGCCTACATCTTTTCCATTGCGAATTTTGCATTTACAAAAAAAAAAAAAAAAAAAAATCCCTTTATAAACTTTCTACCTTGTTCAAAAACATTTTCAATAAGATAGTGCTAATATTAAAACGTACTTTAATCAAAATAAATGCTCAGTACAACAAAACAGCATTTGCCAAATGGTTTCGAATATTCAAGTACTTGATATGTACATCACTTATCTTACAAAACCCATTATTGTTTTCCTAACATTTTTGTGTAAAACACTAATATTTTAAAACGTATTTCTATTTTCTACAGACCTCCAGAAGTTGATTCCAATTTGTTTGATTAAAATTAGTTGTATTTTTAAACTTCTATGATGTTTTTGCACCAAGGTTTCGAACCCGCACAATTTTGGGTTCGGGTTCGAGTTCAGGTTCAAAGCAAGAAAATAATTGGGTTCAAGCTCGGGTTCATGTTTGGGTTCGGGTTAAAAAAAAACAAACCTAAAGTATTTCATTAAACATATTTCGTTTAATTTGACGAATAGGATATCTCTTAATGATTCTTCTCTAAAGTGTACCCTTTGTGGTTCTAAACTGTACTTTAAAGCCGGAAAAACCCATTCCACACTGGTTTGTGTTGCAGGAATCGCTAACATAAGTTGCGCAGCTTCGTATAAAAGTGGAATTTCAATTTTATGGTTGGTTCTCCCACAATTCCATAATATTTTTCTCCTTGTGGGCCCGTGAGAAGGATTCATAAACAGCAAATAGCTATTTCGCGCTTAGTTCAAAGTCAACTCGGAACCCGGCTGAATCGAACCCGGGAAATGTTGGGTTCGGGTTCGAAAAAATTACTAAAAATGTTTGAACCGGAGCGGGTTCGAGGTTCGGGTTAGGTTCGAAACCCTGTTTTGCACTAATGCCTTTTATTAAGTAATTTAACACATCGACTGTAACTTGAGCGAAGGTAGATTCCAACTAAAATTCTAGACCAGGTAAAGTTAGTTCGACCCTCTTATGAGTGTTTTAAGACCCTTAGGGTATTACCACAGATAAGAATAGACAGATGTGGATCTTGTATGGGCCGTATTTACATTCTAAATTTCAATACCAAATTCCAATCTAATCCTTTTAGAGCAGGACGTATATATTATAACATAAAATTTTGCTTGAAGTTGGTTTATGTTTGCTTTGATATAATCAAAATAGCCATACGTAAAAAAAGATAAAAAGACAGAAATGTAGGTCCTGCTCTAAAAGGATTGGATTGGAATTTGGTATTGAAATTTTGGTATGTAAATATTGTTGGCTTACACGAAAATCCTTATGTGTGGAACAAAGCGAACAACCGTAATATAATTAAATAAAACAACCGAAGCTTTTATTTTGCGAGGAACCGCAATCATTAATTTTCACATAAAAAATAAAATAAAAGATTCCATAAACATAATAAATAAAAATAACAAAACAAAACGCGTACATCACGCCAGAAATCCATTTTAGAAAACCCACGTTTTCTATATATAATTCGCACCATTGGGATTGTGCAATTTTGTGCCTGTGATTAGAAAATTTGTGCATAGCCTACTTTAGGAAACAAGGTGGGATTTCCCACGTGATTATCACACCAGAAATCCATATATACCGTTTACGTAATAAAACATATTTTTCAGTTAACAATGATTGTGCAAAATTGTGCGTTACTAAACTTACCTTAAAAAAAGTTTATATTGGCCAGAATCGGCCATAGAACATCCACAATTTATCAAAATTGTGGTTTTTCAAAGAGGTTGTATGGGTGATTTCCAGAAATCGGACCTTTTATTACAATTTGAATTAAAACATAGAATAGTCAATATTCTGGCCAATATTCACGTTTGTGCATATTATACTTTAGCCAGAATCGGCCATAGAACATCCACAATTTATCAAAATTGCGATTTTTCAAAGAGGTTGTATGGGTGATTTCCAGAAATCCCACCTTTTATTAGCATTTGAATTAAAACATAGCGTAGTTAATATTCTGGCCAAATTTCACGTTTGTGCATATTATACTTTAGCCAGAATCGGCCATAGAACATCCACAATTTATCAAAATTGCGATTTTTCAAAGATGTTGTATGGGTGATTTCCAGAAATCCCACCTTTTATTAGCATTTGAATTAAAACATAGTATAGTCAATATTGTGGCCAAGATTCTCGTTTGTGCATATTATACTTTAGCCAGAATCGGCCATAGAACATCCACAATTTATCAAAATCGCGATTTTTCAAAGAGGTTATATGGGTGATTTCCAGAAATCCCACCTTTTATTAACATTTGAGTTGGAACATAGCATATGTAATATTTTGGCCAATATTCACGTTTGTGCATATTATACTTTAGCCAGAATCGGCCATAGAACATCCACAATTTATCAAAATCGCGATTTTTCAAAGAGGTTATATGGGTGATTTCCAGAAATCCCACCTTTTATTAACATTTGAGTTGAAACATAGCATATGTAATATTTTGGCCAATATTCACGTTTGTGCATATTATACTTTAGCCAGCATCGGCCATAGAACATCCACAATTTATCAAAATTGCGGTTTTTCAAAGAGGTTGTATGGGTGATTTCCAGAAATCCCACCTTTTATTAACATTTGAGTTGAAACATAGCATATGTAATATTTTGGCCAAGATTCACGTTTGTGCATATTATACTTTAGCCAGCATCGGCCATAGAACATCCACAATTTATCAAAATCGCGATTTTTCAAAGAGGTTATATGGGTGATTTCCAGAAATCCCACCTTTTATTAACATTTGAGTTGAAACATAGCATATGTAATATTTTGGCCAATATTCACGTTTGTGCATATTATACTTTAGCCAGAATCGGCCATAAAATATCCACAATTTATCAAAATCGCGATTTTTCAAAGAGGTTATATGGGTGATTTCCAGAAATCCCACCTTTTATTAGCATTTGAATTAAAACATAGTATAGTCAATATTGTGGCCAAGATTCTCGTTTGTGCATTTTATACTTTAGCCAGAATCGGCCATAGAACATCCACAATTTATCAAAATCGCGATTTTTCAAAGAGGTTATATGGGTGATTTCCAGAAATTCCACCTTTTATTAACATTTGAGTTGGAACATAGCATATGTAATATTTTGGCCAATATTCACGTTTGTGCATATTATACTTTAGCCAGCATCGGCCATAGAACATCCACAATTTATCAAAATCGCGATTTTTCAAAGAGGTTATATGGGTGATTTCCAGAAATCCCACCTTTTATTAACATTTGAGTTGAAACATAGCATATGTAATATTTTGGCCAATATTCACGTTTGTGCATATTATACTTTAGCCAGAATCGGCCATAGAAAATCCACAATTTATCAAAATCGCGATTTTTCAAAGAGGTTATATGGGTGATTTCCAGAAATCCCACCTTTTATTAACATTTGAGTTGAAACATAGCATATGTAATATTTTGGCCAATATTCACGTTTGTGCATATTATACTTTAGCCAGAATCGGCCATAGAACATCCACAATTTATCAAAATTGCGATTTTTCAAAGAGGTTGTATGGGTGATTTCCAGAAATCCCACCTTTTATTAACATTTGAATTAAAACATAGCATATGTAATATTTTGGCCAAGATTCACGTTTGTGCATATTATACTTTAGCCAGAATCGGCCATAGAATAACCACAATTTATCAAAACCTCTTTGAAAAACCGCAATTTTGATAAATTGTGGTTATTCTATGGCCGATTCTGGCTAAAGTATAATATGCACAAACGTGAATATTGGCCACAATATTGACTATACTATGTTTTAATTCAAATGCTAATAAAAGGTGGGATTTCTGAAAATCACCCATACAACCTCTTTGAAAAATCGCAATTTTGATAAATTGTGGATGTTCTATGGCCGATTCTGGCTAAAGTATAATATGCACAAACGTGAAATTTGGCCAGAATATTAACTACGCTATGTTTCAACTCAAATGTTAATAAAAGGTGGGATTTCTGGAAATCACCCATATAACCTCTTTGAAAAATCGCGATTTTGATAAATTGTGGATGTTCTATGGCCGATGCTGGCTAAAGTATAATATGCACAAACGTGAATATTGGCCAAAATATTACATATGCTATGTTTCAACTTAAATGTTAATAAAAATTGGGATTTCTGGAAATCACCCATACAACCTCTTTGAAAAACCGCAATTTTGATAAATTGTGGATGTTCTATGGCCGATTCTGGCTAAAGTATAATATGCACAAACGTGAATCTTGGCCACAATATTGACTATACTATGTTTCAACTCAAATGTTAATAAAAGGTGGGATTTCTGGAAATCACCCATATAACCTCTTTGAAAAATCGCGATTTTGATAAATTGTGGATGTTCTATGGCCGATTCTGGCTAAAGTATAATATGCACAAACGTGAATATTGGCCAAAATATTACATATGCTATGTTTCAACTCAAATGTTAATAAAAATTGGGATTTCTGGAAATCACCCATACAACCTCTTTGAAAAACCGCAATTTTGATAAATTGTGGATGTTCTATGGCCGATTCTGGCTAAAGTATAATATGCACAAACGTGAATCTTGGCCACAATATTGACTATACTATGTTTTAATTCAAATGCTAATAAAAGGTGGGATTTCTGGAAATCACCCATATAACCTCTTTGAAAAATCGCGATTTTGATAAATTGTGGATATTCTATGGCCGATTCTGGCTAAAGTATAATATGCACAAACGTGAATCTTGGCCAAAATATTACATATGCTATGTTTCAACTCAAATGTTAATAAAAGGTGGGATTTCTGGAAATCACCCATACAACCTCTTTGAAAAACCGCAATTTTGATAAATTGTGGATGTTCTATGGCCGATGCTGGCTAAAGTATAATATGCACAAACGTGAATATTGGCCAAAATATTACACATGCTATGTTTCAACTCAAATGTTAATAAAAGGTGGGATTTCTGGAAATCACCCATACAACCTTTTTGAAAAATCGCGATTTTGATAAATTGTGGATATTCTATGGCCGATGCTGGCTAAAGTATAATATGCACAAACGTGAATATTGGCCACAATATTGACTATACTATGTTTTAATTCAAATGCTAATAAAAGGTGGGATTTCTGGAAATCACACATACAACATCTTTGAAAAATCGCGATTTTAATAAATTGTGGATGTTCTATGGCCGATTCTGGCTAAAGTATAATATGCACAAACGAGAATCTTGGCCACAATATTGACTATACTATGTTTTAATTCAAATGCTAATAAAAGGTGGGATTTCTGGAAATCACCCATATAACCTCTTTGAAAAATCGCGATTTTGATAAATTGTGGATGTTCTATGGCCGATTCTGGCTAAAGTATAATATGCACAAACGAGAATCTTGGCCACAATATTGACTATACTATGTTTTAATTCAAATGCTAATAAAAGGTGGGATTTCTGGAAATCACCCATACAACATCTTTGAAAAATCGCAATTTTGATAAATTGTGGATGTTCTATGGCCGATTCTGGCTAAAGTATAATATGCACAAACGTGAAATTTGGCCAGAATATTAACTACGCTATGTTTTAATTCAAATGCTAATAAAAGGTGGGATTTCTGGAAATCACCCATACAACCTCTTTGAAAAATCGCAATTTTGATAAATTGTGGATGTTCTATGGCCGATTCTGGCTAAAGTATAATATGCACAAACGTGAATATTGGCCAAAATATTACATATGCTATGTTTCAACTCAAATGTTAATAAAAGGTGGGATTTCTGGAAATCACCCATATAACCTCTTTGAAAAATCGCGATTTTGATAAATTGTGGATTTTCTATGGCCGATTCTGGCTAAAGTATAATATGCACAAACGTGAATATTGGCCAAAATATTACATATGCTATGTTTCAACTCAAATGTTAATAAAAGGTGGGATTTCTGGAAATCACCCATATAACCTCTTTGAAAAATCGCGATTTTGATAAATTGTGGATGTTCTATGGCCGATGCTGGCTAAAGTATAATATGCACAAACGTGAATATTGGCCAAAATATTACATATGCTATGTTCCAACTCAAATGTTAATAAAAGGTGGAATTTCTGGAAATCACCCATATAACCTCTTTGAAAAATCGCGATTTTGATAAATTGTGGATGTTCTATGGCCGATTCTGGCTAAAGTATAAAATGCACAAACGAGAATCTTGGCCACAATATTGACTATACTATGTTTTAATTCAAATGCTAATAAAAGGTGGGATTTCTGGAAATCACCCATATAACCTCTTTGAAAAATCGCGATTTTGATAAATTGTGGATATTCTATGGCCGATTCTGGCTAAAGTATAATATGCACAAACGTGAATCTTGGCCACAATATTGACTATACTATGTTTTAATTCAAATGCTAATAAAAGGTGGGATTTCTGGAAATCACCCATACAACCTCTTTGAAAAATCGCGATTTTGATAAATTGTGGATATTCTATGGCCGATTCTGGCTAAAGTATAATATGCACAAACGTGAATATTGGCCAAAATATTACATATGCTATGTTTCAACTCAAATGTTAATAAAAGGTGGGATTTCTGGAAATCACACATACAACATCTTTGAAAAATCGCGATTTTGATAAATTGGTGATGTTCTATGGCCGATTCTGGCTAAAGTATAATATGCACAAACGTGAATCTTGGCCAAAATATTACATATGCTATGTTTCAACTCAAATGTTAATAAAAGGTGGGATTTCTGGAAATCACCCATACAACCTCTTTGAAAAACCGCAATTTTGATAAATTGTGGATGTTCTATGGCCGATGCTGGCTAAAGTATAATATGCACAAACGAGAATCTTGGCCACAATATTGACTATACTATGTTTTAATTCAAATGCTAATAAAAGGTGGGATTTCTGGAAATCACCCATATAACCTCTTTGAAAAATCGCGATTTTGATAAATTGGTGATGTTCTATGGCCGATTCTGGCTAAAGTATAATATGCACAAACGTGAATCTTGGCCAAAATATTACATATGCTATGTTTCAACTCAAATGTTAATAAAAGGTGGGATTTCTGGAAATCACCCATACAACCTCTTTGAAAAACCGCAATTTTGATAAATTGTGGATATTCTATGGCCGATGCTGGCTAAAGTATAATATGCACAAACGTGAAATTTGGCCAGAATATTAACTACGCTATGTTTTAATTCAAATGCTAATAAAAGGTGGGATTTCTGGAAATCACCCATATAACCTCTTTGAAAAATCGCGATTTTGATAAATTGTGGATGTTCTATGGCCGATTCTGGCTAAAGTATAATATGCACAAACGTGAATCTTGGCCAGAATATTAACTACGCTATGTTTTAATTGAAATGCTAATAAAAGGTGGGATTTCTGGAAATCACCCATACAACCTCTTTGAAAAATCGCAATTTTGATAAATTGTGGATGTTCTATGGCCGATGCTGGCTAAAGTATAATATGCACAAACGTGAAATTTGGCCAGAATATTAACTACGCTATGTTTTAATTCAAATGTTAATAAAAGGTGGGATTTCTGGAAATCACCCATACAACCTCTTTGAAATCGCAATTTTGATAAATTGGTGATGTTCTATGGCCGATTCTGGCTAAAGTATAATATGCACAAACGTGAATATTGGCCAAAATATTACATATGCTATGTTTCAACTCAAATGTTAATAAAAGGTGGGATTTCTGGAAATCACCCATATAACCTCTTTGAAAAATCGCGATTTTGATAAATTGTGGATGTTCTATGGCCGATTCTGGCTAAAGTATAATATGCACAAACGTGAATCTTGGCCAAAATATTACATATGCTATGTTTCAACTCAAATGTTAATAAAAGGTGGGATTTCTGGAAATCACCCATATAACCTCTTTGAAAAATCGCGATTTTGATAAATTGTGGATATTCTATGGCCGATTCTGGCTAAAGTATAATATGCACAAACGTGAATATTGGCCAAAATATTACATATGCTATGTTTCAACTCAAATGTTAATAAAAGGTGGGATTTCTGGAAATCACCCATATAACCTCTTTGAAAAATCGCGATTTTGATAAATTGTGGATGTTCTATGGCCGATTCTGGCTAAAGTATAATATGCACAAACGTGAATCTTGGCCAAAATATTACATATGCTATGTTTCAACTCAAATGTTAATAAAAGGTGGGATTTCTGGAAATCACCCATACAACCTCTTTGAAAAATCGCGATTTTGATAAATTGTGGATATTCTATGGCCGATTCTGGCTAAAGTATAATATGCACAAACGTGAATATTGGCCAAAATATTACATATGCTATGTTTCAACTCAAATGTTAATAAAAGGTGGGATTTCTGGAAATCACCCATATACATATAACCTCTTTGAAAAACCGCAATTTTGATAAATTGTGGATGTTCTATGACCGATGCTGGCTAAAGTATAATATGCACAAACGTGAATATTGGCCAAAATATTACATATGCTATGTTTCAACTCAAATGTTAATAAAAGGTGGGATTTCTGGAAATCACCCATATAACCTCTTTGAAAAATCGCGATTTTGATAAATTGTGGATATTCTATGGCCGATTCTGGCTAAAGTATAATATGCACAAACGTGAATATTGGCCAAAATATTACATATGCTATGTTTCAACTCAAATGTTAATAAAAGGTGGGATTTCTGGAAATCACCCATATACATATAACCTCTTTGAAAAACCGCAATTTTGATAAATTGTGGATGTTCTATGGCCGATGCTGGCTACAGTATAATATGCACAAACGTGAATATTGGCCAAAATATTGACTACTCTATGTTTTAATTCAAATGCTAATAAAAGGTGGGATTTCTGGAAATCACCCATACAACCTCTTTGAAAAATCGCGATTTTGATAAATTGTGGATGTTCTATGGCCGATTCTGGCTAAAGTATAATATGCACAAACGTGAATATTGGCCAGAATATTGACTACTCTATGTTTTAATTCAAATTCTAATAAAAGGTCCGATTTCTGGAAATCACCCATACAACCTCTTTGAAAAACCGCAATTTTGATAAATTGTGGATGTTCTATGGCCGATTCTGGCTAAAGTATAATATGCACAAACGTGAATCTTGACCACAATATTGACTATACTATGTTTTAATTCAAATGCTAATAAAAGGTGGGATTTCTGGAAATCACCCATACAACCTCTTTGAAAAATCGCGATTTTGATAAATTGTGGATGTTCTATGGCCGATTCTGGCTAAAGTATAATATGCACAAACGTGAATCTTGGCCAAAATATTACATATGCTATGTTTCAACTCAAATGTTAATAAAAGGTGGGATTTCTGGAAATCACCCATATAACCTCTTTGAAAAATCGCGATTTTGATAAATTGTGGATATTCTATGGCCGATTCTGGCTAAAGTATAATATGCACAAACGTGAATATTGGCCAAAATATTACATATGCTATGTTTCAACTCAAATGTTAATAAAAGGTGGGATTTCTGGAAATCACCCATATACATATAACCTCTTTGAAAAACCGCAATTTTGATAAATTGTGGATGTTCTATGGCCGATGCTGGCTACAGTATAATATGCACAAACGTGAATATTGGCCAAAATATTGACTACTCTATGTTTTAATTCAAATGCTAATAAAAGGTGGGATTTCTGGAAATCACCCATACAACCTCTTTGAAAAATCGCGATTTTGATAAATTGTGGATGTTCTATGGCCGATTCTGGCTAAAGTATAATATGCACAAACGTGAATATTGGCCAGAATATTGACTACTCTATGTTTTAATTCAAATTCTAATAAAAGGTCCGATTTCTGGAAATCACCCATACAACCTCTTTGAAAAACCGCAATTTTGATAAATTGTGGATGTTCTATGGCCGATGCTGGCTACAGTATAATATGCACAAACGTGAATATTGGCCAAAATATTGACTACTCTATGTTTTAATTCAAATGCTAATAAAAGGTGGGATTTCTGGAAATCACCCATACAACCTCTTTGAAAAATCGCGATTTTGATAAATTGTGGATGTTCTATGGCCGATTCTGGCTAAAGTATAATATGCACAAACGTGAATATTGGCCAGAATATTGACTACTCTATGTTTTAATTCAAATTCTAATAAAAGGTCCGATTTCTGGAAATCACCCATACAACCTCTTTGAAAAACCGCAATTTTGATAAATTGTGGATGTTCTATGGCCGATTCTGGCTAAAGTATAATATGCACAAACGTGAATCTTGACCACAATATTGACTATACTATGTTTTAATTCAAATGCTAATAAAAGGTGGGATTTCTGGAAATCACCCATACAACCTCTTTGAAAAATCGCGATTTTGATAAATTGTGGATGTTCTATGGCCGATGCTGGCTAAAGTATAATATGCACAAACGAGAATATTGGCCAGAATATTGACTATTCTATGTTTTAATTCAAATTCTAATAAAAGGTGGGATTTCTGGAAATCACCCATATAACCTCTTTGAAAAATCGCAATTTTGATAAATTGTGAATGTTCTATGGCCGATTCTGGCTAAAGTATAATATGCACAAACGTGAATCTTGGCCAAAATATTGACTATGCTATGTTTTAATTCAAATTGTAATAAAAGGTGGGATTTCTGGAAATCACCCATACAACCTCTTTGAAAAACCACAATTTTGATAAATTGTGGATGTTCTATGGCCGATTCTGGCCAATATAAACTTTTTTTAAGGTAAGTTTAGTAACGCACAATTTTGCACAATCATTGTTAACTGAAAAATATGTTTTATTACGTAAACGGTATATATGGGATTTCTGGTGTGATAATCACGTGGGAAATCCCACCCTGTTTCCTAAAGTAGGCTATGCACAAATTTTCTAATCACAGGCACAAAATTGCACAATCCCAATGGTGCGAATTATATATAGAAAACGTGGGTTTTCTAAAATGGGATTTCTGGCGTGATGTACGCAAACAAAACGCCTACTTCAATTCAATTGATTATGAATTGTCAACAAATAATTTCAATGTCTATATCTCAACAAATATAGCCCATACAAGATCCACATCTGTCTATTCTTATCTGTGGTATTACTAAAGAAAGCCAAATGTAAAAAAACCTAAATAAAATTTTTTGGGCGTCGGTTAAATCAGGAAATTTTGGAAAATATATTTAGCTTCGTACGAATAAAAGGAGGATTCAATAGAAATTTGCGTGCAATTTAAAGTGCTCTTAAGTTTATTATGAACAAAAAAATAATATTACTCAAATTGACAACCAAATACGCAAACTGTTCAGTTGATGCAGAAACCGAGAATAGTGACTATTCTATTGCCATAAAAAGTTCTGATGTCATTGATGTAAAACTTAATCAAGCATTGGAGCTAAACAACGATGAAATTGGTGCAGAGGAGGACTTCTTAATAGAAATAAATTTATTAGAAGATATACAAACAGACAATTCAATAACGTATTTTGTTTCTTATGTTTGTAATAAAATAATTAACAGAGTTAAATGTGAAGAGAACATAGATGTTCTTGTTGGGGCACAGCCAGGTGTAATAAATTTACTTGAATATAATATTACCTAAGTTGACTGTGCAGGAACTCCCAAGTATAGTTTTAAATAAAACTCCGCTTCTTTTAATATTTCAATATAATTTAATTTTAACTTTATAGATAAATGTTGGTTCTTATTTAATTGAATTTCGCAATTAGAATGACTGACAGAAAAATTTGTTGCCTTAACAAAATATCAAAAAATCGACCGATTGCAATACTAAATCAATAAAAAAAAATTTATACCATTCATATTGGAATGAAGTAAACCTTGATAATGAATTAACAATACCATGTTTATGGCAATAGCTATTACAAATTAATTTTTTTTTTGATTACAGAATTCATTTTTTAAATAATTTGACAATTCATATTTTGTTTTAAAATTGACAATTCAAAGATAACAAATAGGTAAGTCTCTAATTAATATTAATGCTAAATTTAAAATTCCTAATTCAGTTTATTTATTACAGATATTGAATTAAAATTATTCTACGGGAAATAAGATAAGTTGATTACATCAAGAAGAATATTTCACAAAATGTAATTTTCTACTTTATCTATCTTGTTTCTTTTAGATATCAAACAGTTCTCTTGAAATCTTTTATTGTTCCAAGAGCATATCTATTGGGACAAAAGCCTTCTAAAAAATAAGAAAATTACTCCGCAGCAAGTGATAATTTTTTCGAAAAATGTCGAAAATCCATGAGCTATTTTCAACAAGCATTTAAAGATAATATTCATCTTCACAAATATTAAGCAACTAGGAGGTGCAACCCGTCCTAGGACGGATACAATTTATAATGTTGATGTCAAGCGGCCACAGCCACCATCACCATTTGACCATTTGATATTTTTTTAATCGTTATTTATTAGCCAAGTAGAAATAACTCGAGACTAAAGGCTTTTAAGGATTATTGTACTTTAAATAGACCTTAAACCAAAAGAGTAAGGGCTTTTAAGGACGATTTTACATGCGTTGGGGCATCAAACAAAAAACCTTACAGACAGAAAAAACATAAAAAAATTGGGGTGGGCTGAGTGTCATCAACACGGCCGTAGGTGTTTTGCGTGATAGCGTTTATAACATGTTGAGATTAATTATTTTAATTTAAACTAAATTATCTGCCATATTTTTTTATGTACAAATTAGCATCAGAATTACTAAAGTCAGATGGGGCATTCTCTCGCAGTCTCGCTATAGTGCGGTCATTCCCTGTAAAATTAAAATTAACGTGTAGATTAATCATTTTAATTTTAAAAAAATTAACCACCACTGTTTCTTTACGCAAAAATTGACTTCAGAAGTGCTCGGATCGGATGAGCCATTCTCTCACTACGGTTGTTGAAGGATTTAAATCGCGCGAAATCATTCGATTGTGAGGCATAAAGCCTAAGGACCAACCTAAGAAATGATACATTTAAATTAAAGGTAATGCTTACAGTTGATTAGTAATTGCCCACAACAAAGGGAAACATTTCTTGTCAATTTTCTGAACATGCGGTGTAAGATTTTATCACGTTAAAAAAATATAAAATGAAAAACAAAACTAAAATGCCTTGGCCACAATCGAACCCTGGACTTTAGCCGCTCTAGTCCGAAACATTTCTACTAAGCCATATCAACCTAAGGAAATTTATTTAATTTTCATTCTTATATTGTTTCAAACATAGCATGCTTTGAAGTTTATGACAGAAAAAAAATTTTTACCGAAAAATTCTCATGGCTTACTATAACTCATAATATAAAAGTTTTTAAATAATTTGTTGTAGTGTTTAATCATAAACGCGGACCACGTATTTTCTTGTGTAATTAGTAATTACTGTAATAACTAAAAAGCGGAATGTTTAATTTAAAGTAAAATATTTGGTCATTACATGAATACTAAAAAATAATAATAACCAAAAATAAAAAATAAAATTAGATGAGGATCGAACCGAAGACCTGTGCCGCTCTAGTCCAATGCGTTACCACTACGCCACAAACAATATATTTACTATTATTTTATTTGCATTGTTAAATTGTTTTACTTTTTCAAAGCGTTCTACAGCCTCGCTAGCTAAATATATTAACTAGGGGGTACAGCCCGTCCTAGGACGGATACAATTTATATATAATGTTGATGTCAAGCGGCCGCTGCCGTAATCACCATTTGACCATTTGATATTTTTTTATCCGTTATTTTTTATCCAAATAGGAATAGCTCGAGGCTAAAGGCTTTTAAGGATTATTGTACTTTAAATAGACCTTAAACCAAAGAGTAAGGGCTTTTAAGGACGATTTTACATGCGTTGGGGCATCACACAATAAACCTTACAGACAGAAAAAAATAAACAAATCGGGGTGGGCTGTGTCACCAACACGGCCGTAGGTGTTTTGCGTGATAACGTTTATAACATATTGAGATTAATTATTTTAATTTAAACTAAATTAACCACCACTGTTTCTATATGCAAAAATAGACTTCCAGAATTGCTCGGATCGGATGAGCCATTCTCTTACTACAGTTGTTGAAGGATTTAAATCGCGTGAAATCATTAGATAATATTATGTATGAGGCATCAAGCCTAAGGACCAATCTAAGAAATCATACATTTAAATTAAAGGTAATGCTTCCAGTTGATTAATAATTGCCCACGACCAAGGGAAAACTTTCTTGTCAATTGCATTCAACTGAACATGCGGTGTAAGACGTTATCACTTCAAAAAAATCTAAATTGAAAATTAAAACTAAAATGCCTTGACCACAATCGAACCCCGGAATTTAGCTGCTCTAGTCCAAAACATTTCTACTAAGCCATATCAACCTAAGGAAATTTATTTAATTTTCATTCTTATATTGTTTGAAACATACAGCATGCTTTGAAGTTTATGAAAGGAAAAAAATTTTTTACCGAAAAATTCTCATGGCTTACTACAACTTATAATATATGAAAGTTTTTAAATAATTTGTTGTAGTGTTTAGGGGCATCATAAACGCGGCCCACGTATTTTCTTGTGTAATTGCTGTAATAACTATAAAGCGGAATGTTTAATTTAAAGTAAAATATTTGGTCATTACATGAATACTAAAAAAAAAAAAAAAATTAGATGAGGATCGATCCGAAGACCTTTGTCACTCTAGTCCAATGCGTTACCACTACGCCACAAACAATAAAGTAACTTTTGTTTTATTTGCATTGTTAAATTGTTTTATTTTTTCAAAGCGTTCTACAGCCTCATAGCTAAATATATATATTAATAATTTTACCTAGATTCATGTATACAGATTACCAATAAAGCCGATCCGTGATCACAGAATTAAGGCGTTGGATTACCTGCGTTTGATTTGAATTCGGAAAAATTGCCAATGGCTTTCGGATGATAAAAAAACTCTTGAGTGTGAAGTTTATGCTAAAAAAAAATAACAAAAAATTACACTGTTAAATTAGATATTTTTCCAATTGGAATCTAGATTATAGGAAAATTAAAATTTTTATAATTTTTGATTTTTCGTAATACTATCAAACCCTGCATAGGAAACAGATTATTTTCATCATTTTCAGATAGCTGAATTTTAATGGTTTTATAAATTTTTGTGTCTCCGATCTCAGAGATGTCCACAAGATCTTGCCCACATTTTCGGATAACTTGGCCATTTGCCAATCTACATGGCCAACCTTATCCAGTTGTGACGAACTTTACAATGCTTCACAGAATTTAAAATTTTTAAAAATTTTGATGGATTTATAAATTATTATAGCTCCGATCAGCATCAAAATTATTAAAAATTCTAAATTCTGTGAAGTATAATAAAGTTCATCACAAATGGATCAGGTTGGCCACGTAGATTGGCATATGGCCAAGTTATCCGAAAATAAGAGCTATTCAAAAATGAGGCAAAACCCCGGTGACATATACATATATATATATATAGCTATATGGCCTAGATATTTAAGAAAATGTGCGGGACCTTCGGGCATCTCCAGGATTGGCGCTAAATAATTATATAATTATCAAAAACAGTCAACTTTTAAATTATCTGAAATACAGTAAGGTTCAACGAGATAAACAGATGGTCCAGCTATCTGAAAATGATGAAAATAACCTGTTTCCTATGCAGTGTTTGATATTATGTAGTATGAAAAATACAAAATTATAAAAAATTTAAATTTTCATATAATCTAGATTCCAATTGGAAAAATATCTAATTTAACAGTGAATATTCTGTTAATTTTTTAGCATAAACTTCGCACTCATAACACATCAATATAAATTGGATATTTTAAGTATCAATTCAGTAACAACTTGATGTTGTTATAGAAAATTATTTAAAATTAATATTTGTCAATAAGAATTATTCAATAATTCGACAATTTTGTTTTTTTTTTCCAAATATAATTTTAATTTATTTAATTAAATTTGTTTTATTTATAAAATCCTAAGATTTAAATCCAACCTCGTACATCAATAGTGAAGCAAAATCAATACAAAAAAAACGATAATGTACCTACCATGATTTTCATCAAAATTGGTAAACAATAAATAGGCTAGTTCCACTTTGAGTAGCCGTATTCAGAATTTCATTAAAAAATCATTTCAGAATCCCATTTCCACCATGCAGTTCATTGCAAATCATTTGAAAACTCCAATTAAGTTCCGAAAGTTTCGGTTTTGGTTCATATTTTAGCTAAAACTTGCAGCAGTTACTATAATATCCTACGATGACATTCTGGAACCTTCTAAAACATTCAGGAACATTTTCACCCGTATCGGCCACTTTGGCGCTCGATTCCCAGCTGCTTCACCGACTTCCCATAAGATGTAAATTGGTGCGATATCCTCTTTTGATACCTATATCTCCGAATAGGGTTTGCAAAAACCCGGGTTTCACCCGGGCACCCCGGGTTTTAGAGTTTATCAAACCTAAAAGCGCGAGTTTTTGCAAACCCTAATTTAGAATAGAATTTATTTTGAAATATAAATCCGGGTTTTAAGTAAAAAACCCGGGTTTGCGGGTTCCTCACATTTGGAGTCCTGGTTTTTTGAGACCGGAAAAACCCAGTTTACAAACTCTACTCCGAACCCAACCCCTGCAGTACCAATTCGAAACCCTCCTCATGGATGGGGAATTGAGGACTACCATACCTTATAACCCCCATGGGGCTACAGGGATGGATTGCGAGTTATAGCGGTACGCACGGATAAACCATGCTTACATTTATTCAATATATTGATTTATACTATTTAGAAAATTAAATCCAACTTACTGAAGCACAGTTCAATTTTTTGAACCCAAGTTTCGTTCCGGCTTACGGCGAATGTACAAGATTATGGCCTTCCCAACTTTAGACTAAATGTTCAAATTACCATTGAAAGAATTTCCCTTTATTAAGCTTTTTTAAAAAAAACTTTGCCTAATGCAGACGATAAAATAAAAATTATCAAAAATAATGTTAGGTTAAGCATCTTACAAATCTTTTCTTAGGTTTCAATATATATTTGACAGAAGAGGCTAACTGAAATTACAGCCAACAAGCGTAAGACGTCCTATATTACATTTATATTCCACAACTTTTTCCATCGATGCTGCTAAATAATATCGCCCAACCACGATGACTGCTGATTTGGTAACAACTTATTGAAACGAATACTTGGCTATACAAAATTACTCTCTATCCGGACATGCAACATTAATAGCGCATTTTATTATTGAGAACCATTTTACAATAGGTTAAATCTTCATAAATTGTAATCTGATTGTAATATTTGAAAACATCTTGTAAGTTTGCTATGTGGAAAATATTTCAAAATAGAAAGAAAAGAGTAATTTAAAAAATAATAATAAACAGCGCATCTCTGGTTATAGAGCCAAGAGTAATGAATGCGACACGAGATCTGCTAGAATGTAATTTTTTTACAATTATAATTACAAAAAATGACATACTAAAAAATCCGTAAAGATAAGATCAGCATTTATGGTGATTTTCGGGAATTTCCGCCAATTAATAACTTAGTCATTTCTCTTCACTGTGTTACGCCGTATTTATAGAGGTCATTGACTAAGTGTTACCTTGATCAAAATTTATGATAAGTAGAATGTATTATTTTTTTGTAATCGGTGATACTTGTTTTTAGCTATCATAATTGCTTATCTAATTGTAGTGACATCGCAGTGAAATAATTTCACTTTTGACAAATAATTGCTCCTATTAGTAAAAATCTGTCGAATAATTGATACGCAGTACGTGCACAAGAATAAAATTGACAAATCAGCCTTTATGCAAAAATAATTAATGACCAAAAACCAAACCAAAAAAAAAAACATGAAATCGAAATCTTTTCAATTTTAATTTAAAATTGACCATGTCAACGAAGAAATAAGTTGATAGACATTTTTTATTGTTAATTTTAAACCATTTTAATGCTGAAAGTGTATCAATTTCAAAATCAAACACAAATAAACCCAACTGTACACATTATAATTAGAATTTAACTGTTATTGTTATTGTAAAAATTGGTTTAAAATGTATGCACATTATTAAAATCTGTAATGGTATTAAATAAAGCTCAAAATACCACATATGTATAAAAATACAGTTCTCCTGCCCCTGTCTATGTTTTGGGCTACCGAACTTCCCAATATACACATTTTGTTATTTGTGTGTCATACACAAAACTATTATGTCATTTAAATATTTTCAATCCACTTATTATTTCCATTACTATTACAACAACAAATATTAATGTATGTAGTTTTGTGATTGTAATTGTGTTATGGTAAGTTTGTGTCTACACCGAAAAAAAAAAAAATCGGAAATTTGTATTTTCAATAGTTTTGGTTTAGATTTTGGTTAGGTATATAAAACCAAGATAAATTTCAATTTCTATAATCAGTTCACTACACCAGTTGTACAGTTAACAACAATCTGGTATTATTATTTATTTATTAGTAAATATTTTTTTTTTAGTTTTTGTGTTATTTTATAAAACAATAGAAATTAAAAATATAGTGTCTTAAAGCTCATACAAAAGAAACGAAGAAGAAGTTATGAAGATGGGTGGTAGGTTTATATGGGTGGTGGTGCTGTATGTTGTTATACAACGCGTTGGATTAATCAACTCAGCGCCATTAGATGAAATGCGTGATGATATTGAAAAACGTATCGAGGATATTAAAAGTGCCAAACTACAATTAAAGGTGAGTGAATGTTTTGTATAAGTGGGTGCGATTGTTTTATGCGTATTTTGTGTTTGGCTCCATCATATAGCAGGACTTGATAGTTGGCGAAACACATCAAAAATTAGCATTAAACGATGATGTTGAATATCTTAACAATGGTGCTCATGCTGATGATGGTGAAGTTGGATTTTTGAAGAAGGCTGACTCAAAGGGTAGCGATGGATATCAACACTTTGAGTCATTCCACAATAAGGATGGTGATGCATATGGTTATGAAAAGCATGAAGCTTTCGGTGAATCAGATAAAGGATCAGCAAGTGGTGAATATGGTCATGGAGGAGGAGGTGGTGGTGGCGGCCATGGAGGCGGCGGTGGTGGTCACGGAGGCGGTGGCCATGGAGGCGGTGGTCATGGAGGCGGTGGTGGGGGCCATGGAGGTGGAGGAGGTGGTCACGGAGGGGGTGGACATGGTGGAGGAGGTGGTGGTCATGGAGGCGGTGGTGGGGGCCATGGAGGCGGAGGAGGTGGTCACGGAGGGGGTGGACATGGAGGAGGAGGTGGTGGTCATGGAGGAGGTGGTCATGGAGGAGGTGGTCATGGAGGTGGTGGTCATGGAGGTGGTGGTCATGGAGGTGGTGGTCATGGAGGTGATGGTGGTGGTCATGGAGGCGGCGGTGGTGGTCATGGAGGCGGCGGTGGTGGTCATGGAGGTGACGGTGGTGGACACGGAGGAGGTGGTGGAGGTCATGGAGGAGGCGGCGGTGGTCATGGAGGTGATGGTGGTGGTCATGGAGGAGGTGGTGGAGGCCACGGATACGAAGTTACTGAAGGACACGGGTAATTATAAAAAGTTTTTGAGTGGTGTTTTTGTGGTCTAACAGGACGTTTTATTTTACAGTGATGGTGGACATGGAGGTGGTGGCGGAGGACATGGCGGTGGTGGAGGTGGTCATGAAGGTGGTGGACATGGAGGTGGTGGACATGGAGGTGGTGGACATGGAGGTGGTGGACATGGAGGTGGTGGTCATGGAGGTGGAGGTGGAGGACATGGAGGAGGCGGTCATGGCGGTGGTGATGATGGTGGTCATGGAGGATACGGAGGCGGCGGTGGTGGTCACGGAGGTGGTGGTGGAGGACACGGAGGAGGTGGTGGAGGACACGGAGGCGGTGGTGGAGGACATGGAGGAGGCGGTCATGGTGGTGGGGATGATGGTGGCCATGGAGGCGGCGGTGGTGGACATGGAGGTGGTGATGATGGTGGACATGGAGGATACGGCGGCGGTGGTGGTCATGGAGGTGATGGCGGTGGACACGGAGGCGATGATGGTGGCCATGGAGGTGGTGGCGGAGGACATGGCGGAGATGATGGTGGTCATGGAGGATACGGCGGCGGTGGTGGAGGACATGGAGGAGACGATGGTGGTCATGGCGGTTACGGAGGCGGTGGTGGCGATCATGGTGGAGATGGTGGCGGTCATGGTGGTGGTAGTGGTGGCGGACATGGAGGTGGCGGTGGAGGCCATGGTGGTGGCGGCGGTGGTCATGGTGGTTATGGGCATTATACACTTGGCTCAAGCGAAGAAGATAGCGGCGAAGGCGATGGTGATCACACTCATTACAAAAGAGCAAGCAGCAGCGAAGAGGGTTATGGAGATAGTTACCGCGATGAAACCAAACTTTATCATGTAACACATACTGGAAAGCTCAACTAAAAAACCAAAGTAGAACATCTAGTTAGACATTTTATACAATGAAACATACAGTATTATTTATATTATACGTTTACGATTATTATTATTATTTTTATATTATTTCAAAAATACAAAGCTATTAGAAGAATAAGAAAAGTTTTTCAATTATCTTAAAAATTATAGAAAGAAGAAAAATTGTTTGCAACTAAATCAAAACTTAAGCTTTAAAGAAAAAGGAAAAAAAAACTTTCGAAAATGTAACGCTTAAATCATAAAATTCGAAAGTTTCTCAGATGAATAAGATGTTAGGATGTGTTTGGGTTGCAATTTCTTACCATATTACAAATAATAAACAGCGTTTTGGCACGTTTTGTTTTAGTTTAATATAAAACAGAGTTATAGTGCTTACTGGTTAATGCACAAGTTATATAATCAAACAAAAGACACGTAAATGGTGTACGAGTACAAAACACTTCATATTTTGTTGAAACTCTAATGAAAATATATCTCAACCAAAGGTAAATATTTACCCTCAAATATTCTTAAAATGCTACCAATTTTGTTACCTCTATAACGTTAAAGTAGTAGGAGCTTTATTTCCTTCTTCACCGCTGCTGTCAGTTGCGCCTATGTATTTCTCCAGAGATTATTACATATATAAAGATTTACGAATCCAATTGGAGTGATACAATACATATTGGATACTAATTGATTTGTTGTATAAACTAAATTAAGATTTTGTTTGATTTTTTAAAAATTGAAAAATATTTTGTTTTGCTTTCTTATATGCAAATTTTGTTCCGGAAAATTTTCTTGCAAAATAACAAACCAAACCGTTTTGAGCGACGTTATTCGATTTTTGAGTATTTTTGTGATCCTAAGGTAACATTTTTTAATTAAATCTTATTTATATATATGGACTAATTTTAATATAATGAAGAAGGCATATTCCTATCTAGCGAAACGGTATATTTAGGTTTCTATTTAGGAAATCTATATATAAATAGATAATCGATCTATAAAATCTAACATTAAATCAAAAAATATTTACATATAGAAATGACACCGGGTAATTTCGCCGCACGAGTTCAGTATGTCGCTGCAATCGCATTTTTTGGTTTGTTACTTTACTACTTTTTTTACAAAAAAGTGGGGCGTCCCAACTCCCAAGTATAACAAAGCTGAAAACATGAATTTTTTTTCCGCACATTGGTACAAAAAATCGGAAAATGATGAAATTGGGTTGGGTTTCCAAATTCCAACTTTTAACGCAGCAAAGATGCTGGCGTTGGTGTGTACTTTTTTATTTTGTGTTTACAAATTACAACTTTATTTAGTTATGTGTGAGACGCACGCCATTATGGTTGTTGTGTTAATGTGTTTTGTTTTTACATTTAATTAAATTTTATTTTTATTTTTGCTGTGGCCGGTGTTGTGCGATCAGTTTTTAGTTGGTATAATTTTTATTTTTGTGTTTGCGAATAATTTATTAATATATAATTTTTTAATATCAATTACAGTTTGTACGTATGGAAATATAGCGCGAATTGGGACTTGGAGAATGCACGGCGATATGATGGCGACGTTTTCTTTAGTTCGGGTGTATCATTTTAGTTTGTTTTAAATTCGTTTTTTTTTTTATTATTTAATTTAAAAATGTACAATTATTTATAAAGAAAAAATTATGTAAAAGTGTTAATAAAAAAAATTATATAAAATTTTAAAATAAAAAAAAAAATATTTTTATTTAAATATGTATGGATGTATGTATGTATGTAAAGTGAAATTTCCCCGCCAAAATTTATATTATAAGCCCCGCCCATTTTTTTTGTGTGACATAACCTTACTTTTTTTGTCATCATTTTCCGATTTTTGTGGCCAACTTTCATAGTAAATCTTAGAATATTTAAGTTGGACATTATTTCGGAAAAAAGTCGGTGATGAAATCAGCAAAGTGTCAGAAAAATCCAAAAATTGTCGGATATAAAAATACTTGGGTATACTTGGGGGTTTACAATTTTTGTACCAAATTTTCTTATTTTTTTTTTTTTCGCCGAAGCATTTATAATTTTGAGTTTTGCACGAATGAGCACTCGCATTGCATAATTGAATGGTTCGTGGATTCCAAAATTACACAAGGTGTTTTACTTTTAATTTCCTTTTCACATAAATTAAATATATTTTTTAACACGTTATAAACAAAATTCATCTTCTCGAAACAGTTAATGATGTTTTGAACTACACCGACAAATGCCGTTGTTTGAACTAATAAACCCCCTTTTACAGTATTTTTAGTACTGGCGATTTTTTATTAGTCTTTCTGATTTCTCGTAATTGTTATCCAAATTTTCTTTTCACATAAAAGATTTGCAATTTCTACAGTTGTGTATTTTTGATACGGCATGTGCGACGTATCCTGCAAAATAAGTTGTTGCCATATCGTTTACAGTTGGATCCATCCATGTTCGTCAACAACAGTGTCTTCTGGTTCTGCATCAGAATCGCCAAACTGTACTCCATTTTTGCTGCATTGCTTTTTGAAAACCGAAAAAAAGAAACCAACATACATATTTGAATACTGTTAAAGTTACCAGCCGAAAGTAAAAATTAAGTCGTAAACAGTCGATAATGTTTAGCCAAAAATTACTATGGATGCATGGATAGCATTGAAAATGTTTGTCAATATTCTTAAGTGACAAAACCTGCTCAAAAATCAGCCTCTAGCGTGTTATGTCAATAGCTATCGCAAGAAAAAAATTCAATAAAAATTTCTCGTTAGGAAATCTAAGAAAATTCGATTTTCCAAAAATCATTAGAAACTTTGATTTATTGAGTTATGACATTGTCAACAAAATTTGTGGTAATGTGGTAATGAGCCCCAAATGCGACAATTTTGCTTGTTGAATAGCCTCTGAGGTGAAAATGAGCTTCGTCGGAAAAGAGCATTTTTCGGTAAAAATTAGCTTTAACTTATAGTTAAAATAAAAAAAGTGAAATCCCAAATATGTTCAGTTTTGATTATTTACTATTTTTTGCAGTTCTCTCATTGATTTTACCTCATTCACTATTTTTTTTTTGTTGTTTTCTTTTGTTTTTTACTTTTCTTTCATACTTCACGTCTTATGACACATTTAAAACCAAAATAAGGATGACTTATTCGTTTAGTTTCAATTAAGTAGTGAAAGAGTTAATTTTAAAATGGGTCGCTCTAGATCAAATCCTGACGAAAAAGCCAAAATTTTGCAATTAAAGGCAGAAAAGGACGGACACACATTCACAAATTGCAAGAAAGTTGGTTCATGTTCTCGGATGAATCCAAGATCAATACCTTTGGACCCTATATGTAAGGATAAGTGTTCGGCGAGGGAAAGGCAAAATGTATTTAACAGAATGTATTTCGCAGGTTGTAAAACTTTCACCATATGTTATGGCCTGGGGAGCCATAACAGCCTTTGTTTGATCACTACGCCTTCTGGATAATTCAGTAAATGGAGAAAAATATAAAAAAATTATCGAAACCTGCGTCGTCACTATTGAGGACCCGACTCAATACATCGGTATTCCACTCTTCCGGGACGATTCAGCTCCGTATGTTACAGGGCGCTCCATTGTGAGTTATTGACGTTATTTGTGACGTAAGAAGGCTTAATTTTAACGTCTAATTTTTGTAGGTAGCCGAATTTAAAAATAGCTTGGGATTGAGTCGTTACCCTGAACAGGAAATAGTCCTGACCTCAATATTGTTGAAAATATTTTGCCTTTCATGGGAAAGAAGATCAAAAAATACAAGCTGGAAAGTGTTAAAGAGCGGAAAAAACTTATAGAAATAGTCTGGCTTGAAGAAATAACAATATATTATTTAACCAAACTTTACAATTCAATGCCGATCCGGATTAAGGATTAATCATAAAAGCCAAGGGCGGTGTCAATAATTATTGATTTTAAAAAGTGCTTTTAAATTATTTTGGTTGAGATGAATTATTTTATTTCTGTTAATCCTTATTTTGAATAAAAATTACCATTGACAAACAACAAACTCTTTTTGAATTGAAATGACTTTGTTAAAAACACTGTAAAGACCTACCAAATTGTTACAAGGTATCGGACCGCCGTTCCTTTTTATTTGAATATATTTGGAAATGGTGTAAAAATTGTGTTGATAATCAGGATCCATCATTTCTGCCATCTACTTTTGAATAAAATGGCGGTATTTCCAAAATTTACTTTAAAAATTCAAACCAAACATTTCAATGGCGCAGGGTGTATACTGTATATGTATTTCTAAAGCTGGAAGTTAAGAAACCCATTTAATAGGCTAGTGTTTGATTAGCTCCCTAAACTCAAGATTACAATAACTCTGAAAAAATTAGCTTTTCCCGTCCGTTTGCTGATTTAGTGAAAGAAATTAAAACAATTTTGCATAAAATTATCGAAACCAAAGGACAGCATATTTAAGCAACGTTTAAAAGAATTATGGACGACATTGCTATAACAATTCGCTTTTAAGACATACGGATTCAACAATTTCAAGTTTAGATACAGATAATTGTTTTTCCGAAATTAGAATTGTATTACTCGTGCTGAAAGCTGAAATTTTCTCTAGAGATAAACATAAGGAATTGAACGATTCATGCATTGCACTAAACACACCACCTGTGGTTTCAAAAAAATCTATAAGCTAATTTTCAATTCCGTTCCCGAACGTGTAATAATGTAATACTGTAGGATTTTCTATTTTTTTGATTCGAAGCACCTACTTTCAATAACAAATTTTGTTAGAAATTATTTATAACGTCTACCGCATATTTCTTCAGAAGCCAATATGTCTGTCACAATCGCCTCAGCTTTGGTTCAGCCACAATTCACTTTATTTCCAATTTTGGTGTTAAAATATTTAGATTTAATTCATTTTATGCAGCAATCTTTGATACAATATTAAATATGGACAAGTTCTTTTACTGTAGTTATTCATCAATTGTATCTTTCATATTAAATAATGTAGGACCTATTCCCTTAGTCGTATCGTTTATCACACCAAGTAACAGTCAAATTTTAATATTACTTCTATAAAAAGTATAGGATTTTTTACTACAATTGTTATTTCAAAAGCTTTTTTTGTCATGATATATTTTTAAGTGATCAGGAGCTGTACCAAAGCAACCTTGATTATACAAGCCATAATCTAAAAAACGAAGCTTTTATAAGGGAATTAGAAACGAGGAAAAAACCAAAATTTCCATAGTAAAACACATAAAACATATGGGAAATCACTTTTTTTCCTAAGGCAAATTTGTAAATGAAAACGTTGCAAATTCTTAATTATGATTTCTGAAATATTTAAATAAATGTTTGAATTTCAACATATATAAATTTCGTTTAAGTAAATCGTTTTCATTTTCTTGTAATAATTAATTTATTTAAACCAAAATATAAAAAAAAGTTCATAACAACAGCTTTCTGGTCAAATTAAAAAGAAAAGATTACTACAAATCGTGTGCATTAAGTCAATATACATAGATGGCAGTGGGTAGTAAACATTTTGAAAAATCGTACCAAAAATTGCGACCTGAGGAAATTTGAGTTTAAAAATTGTAGGAAAAGCAAAACAAATTCAGAAAATACTAAGAACGTGTCATAATTATGTGATTAAATAATTTTTGATGTGAAAACATCTTTAGCGGGGGTAAGTCAAAAATTTCATGTAAAAAAAGGAACGGAAAATCCGGTACGACCGAAATTGCAAATTAAATACGAGAAAAACGAACATAAAATGCACCGAACTTGCATACGATATAATTCGAATTACAATTTCCGTCAGATTAAAATAAAAAGGCACAAAAAGTATGCATGTGTAGTGCAAGTGATTCAAAAAAACTGAAATGGAAGTACGTTAAACAAAGACAAATGCACACATACTTTAAATATTAAATATCATACATCTTAGCGAGCTGTAAAAATGACACTTATACATACGTTGATACATAATAAATTAATAATTTTGAAATTGTTTAATCGGTATACTATGTTTAGTATTGCTCATGCTGTTGCTGAGTTTGGTTATGCGGGGCATATAGGAAACCAAAAATATAAGAGTGGTAAACAGATTCGAACGCCATTTTCCAACGATACGCGCAAGGAAGAATGTGCAGGGAGACATGCTACCGTCTTTCCAGCTGCTATGATTTTACAGTCAAAATTGCGCTTTTATTCAAAATAGTGCTTTGTAGCGCAATCCGCCATATTTCATTTAGTTCAAATGATGATTCAAGCGATGATACTTTGCTTTGTTCACCAGCGCCTCTATCATGTTTTATCCGACCCGCTTCAACTTTCTTATTATGAATTCCGCTATCGAAAAGGCTGCAAACCCATTCATTAATGACGTTTGTCAGTGTACGCGGCATTATTTTGAGACTAGTTTTGATTTTAGTTTAGATTAGATGCAAACACTTGTCACAATCTTATTTTTGCCTTATTTTTGTTGGCGGAATTTTTCTCGCTATTGAATAGATGGCCAAAAAGTATCGTGTTTTGTGATCCCAAATTCACGATATCGTAAAAAAAAAATTTCGCGGCGGAAATCATGACGAGGCCCCTGATTTGCCGTGACCATTCACAAAATTCTAAATATGGAATCTTCAACAATTGCCGTGTATGAGTAATGGGGAATTTTAAAGCGTTCAGGGCAGGTTTAGATGATCAACTTAACAGAACTGTACTTTGCTCAAGCTCACCAAGACATGGCCATACTGAAATATAGTCGGTTATAAATTTCAATTTTCAATTAAACAATTAGTATCGGTAAGGTTCGTCCTCCAAATCCAAAATAGAATAACTTATTGACTTTTTAACCCAAAATTGTATACACACATTTTTAAAATTTTTTAAAAACACTTGTTAAATATTTCGCAAAATTACAAAAGGTTTAAAAAATCACTCGATCGATTTCGGCTTATTAGGCCATCATCAGGAGTATCTACTAAACTGTTTATACAGTTTAGTAGATACTCCTGATGATGGCCTAATAAGCCGAAATCGATCGAGTGATTTTTTAAACCTTTTGTAATTTTGCGAAATATTTAACAAGTGTTTTTAAAAAATTTTAAAAATGTGTGTATACAATTTTAAACTGTTTATACAGTTTAGTAGATACTCCTGATGATGGCCTAATAAGCCGAAATCGATCGAGTGATTTTTTAAACCTTTTGTAATTTTGCGAAATATTTAACAAGTGTTTTTAAAAAATTTTAAAAATGTGTGTATTAAGTGTGTTTCGCCAAGTGCCTACGGCAGAAAGTATAAGAAGTGCCAAAATTGTATCGTAATTTAAATACTGAGCGAACAGTTCTCAGGCCCATCGAAGAGACTTGAAATGATTCAGTAGTTGCAGGTTTTCACATAATTCTTTTGCGAGTTGAGCGTGAACTCGCCCGTTATTTTTTTTTCGTATTTCTCTGTCAACAATTATAGACATCTAACGTACACTAGTAAAACTAAAGATAAATATAGCAAGTATTATTTTAATTCGTCAGAGCCAACTTTGATATATTTTTCAAAATGAAAGTTCGAAAAATATATTTTAGAAATAATTTAATTTTAATATTTCTGCAATTAATATTTACTTAATACCAATAAACCCTTCCTGTATATTGTTGCTAAAGATATGTAGAACACTTTTGTATAAAAATTTTGTAACACTTTTGCTTTTTTCAATGAAAAACTTGAAGCTAAAAAACACCATTTTTACTATGGATTCCTATGGAAATTAGTGAAAAGTTATACCACTAAAAAAGCTTCTAAAAAATACGTCATAATGATTATGGCTTTATACTCTAGAAGGCTCTGGCTGTACTGGTAGTCACTTGAAATGATTGTCGTAAAAAATCAGTGCAATGCTCTGTTTTGCATAGAATCCGTTAAGTTTTTATAGAAGTAATATTAAAACTTGACTGTTACTTGGCGTGGTAAACGATGCAACTAAGGTAATCGGCATATTATAGATTACAGCACTGCAACCGACATCCGGTAATTTTGTCTGCGGTGATTTTTGGTTCATTCATGATCTTCTAGGGCCCGAAAACTCTTATTAGAAACTAATATTTCTACACTACATAAATTACAGCACCATTTATCACTTGAAATTTTTATTTTAACCATCTTTTCAATTGCAACCAAGAATCACTAAAGTTCATTGCTTGTTTTCTTTTATTTATTCCAGGTTCATTTGAATTTGATGACATCATCATTTGATGACAGTTAATAAACAAATAATGAATTTATAAAATTTTTCTAAAAATCAAATAGTCTTAATGTTAATATATTATTTAGTTATTAACGGCTTTGAACTTCAATAAAAAGTAGAATCTTTAAACTGATCTCTTTTAAAACACAACGTAATAAAATAAGAAGTTATGCCTCTTCTTATTTAAACAAGAAGTTACTTTTCAGTTTAAATAAGGTTTTTATTGCTTGCTATAATCCGTAAGTAAGTTACAATCGCTACCATAAGAAAATTCATGTCAAATTTAAAGTCGTCAGTGTTTATACAAGTAATAATTAACCAGCAAATTTTATTTAGAACATTTTTTTGTACAGATAGGCAAACAAAAATAGTTAAGAGTAATTTATAGAAAAATACATTGATAATTGCTAATTGCCCAAACTTAAATGTATTAAAATTGTATTACAAGTAGAGATGAGAAATTTATATTTAAAATCCATTTTGTTCTAGCTTTCTTGCGATTTGATTAGCTGAGTTTACAGAGTTGTTTTTTTAAATAAACTACACAATTTGTTACTTTTTTTACCCAACCATTAATATTGACGGGATAAATCTATTTTATTAAATAAATAAACAACAAATATTACTGGCCATTTAAATCTATAGTTTAAATATGGTCATTTTGGTTTTAATCATCGATAAGAACACAATTTTTTAAATGACGAGGATTTTTCAGTATCGACGAGGACGCGAGGACAAAATAGTCAAACGAGGATAATCCTCGCCAAACGAGGACGAGTGGCAACTCTTGTATGTACTTATGCAAAAAACAAGAAAATTGAAAATCCCATATAATTTTTCATTTACTGATTCTCAATTCTTTCCTTATTTCATTTCAACGAAATATGAACTTATATACTTTAAAAATAAACGACCCATATTGTAAATCGTTTTATGTTTTCATTTCATTAGATTTGTTGTTGGTTTTGTCATTGTGAAAACAGATGTTGAAGATGAAACAAAAAAAAACACAAAAAAGACGGTAAAAATGTTTATGAATGAAAATATATTCTTGGACACAATAACCAAAGACTCAATCCATTTGAGATTTTTGGTACTATTTTTAAACACTTCGGCTGGTATGTCGCTTTGAAATTTGCGGTGTCATACTCTATATATGTTTACTCAATGATTAAATCAATATTTGGTTCAATTCGTCTTAACGTTATAAAAGGAGAGATGACCGAACGAAGTAATATAGGATTGCTTTGACGAAAAGAAACGAAAGGCGTTTCTGTCATAAAATTTCTCATACAAATATTTTGAATTATGACTTAAAACTTCAGCCCAAAAAAGACCGTGTTTCGGTCAGAAAACAACTTGACTTAAATGCCTTTTGTTTATTTGGACTGAACAACCTTTTTGAAAGGTGTTTCAGTCACAAATGTTTGGACGTGTTCGTGCTGTATTTACCAAATTATTACTGTTATTTGAATTAAATTTTTGTCAAATAAAATAGCCATCCAATTTTCGATTGTAATTCGATTGGGGTTTTCAAAGGTTGGTAGTATTTTTTAAAGTGAAATATAATTTGTTTCGCAAATTAAAAGTTGGCATGCAGATTTGTTTACATTTAGCAAATATAATAAATATTTGTTAACAAAATAATAGAAATAACATAAAATTTACAATATAGGTTGGCACAAAGCCAACATATAATTTAAATTCAAAAATCATCATCGAAAGCAAGTTACTGCAGTATCGTAGAAAAAATAGTTTATAGACATTTTTGTTGGTTTTGGGTGTATCAACTGACTCCAAATACACCAATACTACTGATGAGACTCTAAGCTTTTTTAAAGTCTTTAATTTTAAATAAAAATTCCACCTTTACAAATTTATGATTTTTTTTATTATAGTTGATGTTGTCGCGTTCACCGAGGATCAGGAAAAGAGCACGAACCAAAAATTAAATTTTGCTTGTCAAAAATAAATTATGCTATAAATGTAAGGATGTACAAAAAATTATTTACACGGCAAACAGCGCCAAATTTAAAAGTTAATTATATAAATTGATTAGTAATTAATTGGTAACTTAACTTAATAATAATTGTAAATACATCCTAATAATAATAAGTTTGTTTGACAGCTGACAATATTTTGATTTTACTAAAGTGAAAATAATTAATTTAGTGTAAGCTTACAAATGAATAATTAGAAACAATAATTAGTGGCATTTAAGAAATTAATAAAAAAGTGTATATGTATATTGTGAATGAATCTATATCTAACTACTACTAATGTATTTTCTATTTTAGATATCGGAACAGCCTGACATCAACAAAATGGTTACAAATATTATGATGATTATTGTATAGAAGTGTTAGTGTATAACAATTGACCTTTTTCCTTAAAAAAATTTGACAAGTAAGATCGACGATCCGTAGGTGGTCCGAACAAAAATTAATGTTGTAGAAATATAATTAATGAATTATATTTCGGGGAACAACTTCACAATTCCGCAAAAGCGTTTCTAAAGTTAAATTTAATGTAAAATTTAATTTATTTAGTTAAAACACTGAAAACAAGATTCCAATATTATGCAACACCTGTAACAAAATCCCCCAAAAGGGATTTTGTTATCAGAACATAGCAATAGAGGTCTGGTTGCGGTATTGCACTGGCTGAAGCTCGCCGCTAGGCGTGGGGGTTACCAGACATATTACTATGCTTGAAAACCGCATAGAGATAAAACGAAGGGGACCAGAAAATTATTCTACCGTGCCAACAAAAAAATTTCCCCCTCCCAAAATTTAACCCAAGCAAAAAAAAAAATAAAATATAACCCGACCGATAGATTTCGGATGACGTACACATACGACATCACCCAAAATCGATTCGCACACACCAACACTATTTAACCATCTTTCTGGAACATTCCATTTACATGGAAAATCCACGCGCTAACCAAACCACACAAACGAAGCAATACACCAACCACTATACATCATTACATACCATTACACAAAAATAATCGCACGAGCCGACCAAAAATGAGGAGAAGTATAAAAAAGATAAATGGTACACTCAACCAAAAAAAATGAAAATATTTTCTATTAAGCCACAGAAATAATGATGCATAGTGGAAGAGATTTTATGCAGCGCAGTGGATAAACATGCAACCTTGTTGGGTTTTTCAACCGTAATTACAGATTTAGATTAAACAAATCATAACAACCACAAGCGGTTGTTACACACCTACAGATATTTCTGCTGATTCACTATGTTTGACAATTAAGGAAAAAGGTCTATTGAACATTATATAAAATAAAGTTTGTTTTTAAACTGTTTATAACAATAGTATATTGTGTAACGTGTAGGAAAAACGATATATTCCCGGACGAGTATGGAAGTTGCTGGGACGAGGCGTCAGCCGAGTTCCAGCAACCATAAGAGTCCGGGAATTATAGTTTTTCCACGAGTTGCACATACGATTTTTTCTCTAATCGGCAGTATATCAGATTATCCATTTTATTCATTATATTCTTTAAAATACGCAAAATTTTCCAATTTATATTTTCAATAGATTTCACTATCAAAGTTACCTTAGAATTATAACAATCGCGTGCGATTATACATTATATCATGTATTTCTTAAAAACAGATGATAATCAGTACTAGAAAGTATTCTCTGCCTAGGCAAGGAATACTTTCCAGTACTGTTTTTAGTAAGTTGCCTAGCAACGATGTAGTGTCGTGGAATACTTCATTTTGCTGACAGATAACAAACCAGAAAACTGACGTATTTTATCCGATTTGAGAAAAATAAAATTGTTTTATTTTTATTTAGTTTTCAGGTTATGATGTGAGTTGACTGGTGTTGCTTTGTGTTGCGTCAACAACTACTATCATTCGCTATTTTTTTTCGTACTTTCTAAAAAAAATAATACAAAAAACAACAAAACCGGCTATGCGTATTGCCCGCTCGGAGAAAAAAATATATCTTTCCGTTGTTTTTTCGAAACGGAACGCTCATGATTCCAGTATGTTGTATTAATTGTTGCTAAGCAACAAGTAATAATAGTACGAGAATATTTTTTCTGGCCTAGGCCGGAAATATATTCCCGTATGGATTTTTAATTGTTTAGAAGAAATAAAAGTACACTTTATAAGGTCAAACGCATTCATTTATTTTAATTTAACAGTATACATAATAATCAATTTTTATTTGATAAATCTATGCCAAACTAATTATGTGTTAGGTATAGGAGTTTAATTTTACTTATTTGTAATATTAACGGTTATCGTACAATTAGTACAATTATTGAACATTGGTGGATTAGTAGTATCGCATCTCAGCATTGTTGTTGATATATTGCTATTAAAATCATTAACATTATTTGCATCGGCTGTTTCATTATCCGTTGTATCGAAAATCTTATGAGCAACTTCAATTTTATTGATAATGTATTCATCGATGTACCCTTCAGCAACAGTCGATGACTTCCATCCTCCAAATCTTTTTAAGCACGTTAAATCTGCGCCATTATCAACTAAAATTGTCGCAGATAAACGGCGGAAATAGTGCCCTGTGTATTGTTTTGCATCTGACAATTTTAAAAAGTAGCAACAATTTGTGGCATTTTACCATACTGATGTACGCCAACTGCTTGTTTGAAACCTTTATCATTTGTGTATTTAAAAAAAAACGCAAAGAATTGAAATCTTTTGGACGCGAAGCTACATATTTTCTGTAATATTCTAAATAAGTTTCGTTTACGATAAATGATCGTGGTTTATTTGTCTTGTTATTCGGGATTTTAACTAAAAGTTTAGATCCCAAATCACTAATGTCAGTAATTTCCATGCGGGCTAGTTCATCCCGTCGACAAGCACCACCGATTCCAAAAATTAACGCAACCTACAAAAAACAATCATAATATTACATACAAAAAAATATTGCAGTGTGAATTGTATTTTATCCGAAAACATATTTGAATTTAATGTGTAAATACAAATAATAATCGTTTTAAATACCTACAATGCTTACTTTAGTAACTAGGAACGAATCATCTGAAGCTTCCAAAATGAATTGATGAACATATTCCATAGTTAATATTTTAGATTTTTTCGCTTTATATCCGTCGGATTTGCGTTTCAAGAAGACACGTAATTTTTGGTATTTTGCAATATCCACATTATTTTTAACCACTAGCATCGACCTGATCATTGAGTAGTTTGACCATAATGTAGATGATTTCAATTTTGTAGAAAAATCAGCGAAATACGCCAGAATGACATTTTCCGAAAATGATTTGATGTGTTTAGATTGACGATAATCCATAAAGCGTTTATAGGCATTTTCGTATTTTTCCTTCGATTTTTGCGGGAGTAAATTACATGTAGCTCAATTAGCTGCTTCCACTATATCCGGCGGGGTACAAGATAAGGATAATTCGCTTTCACTGTCCATATCCCTTAAATTTCGTTCACACGTTTTTTATAAATCAAATAGGTACACAAACTTGACAAATTTTGAAAAAAAAAAAAAAAAAATGTATTTATGTCTTATGTTGTCGTGGTTAACTAAGCAATAATTTTATGTTATTTTCGATTTTTTACTTTGTTTTGATTTCTTAATATGATAATTAATGAATAATACTAAAAATTACTTTGGGTTTATATTCGTTTTAAAGTCCGATCGGAGAAAAAATAGTATGTACAATTCGCAGGAAAAGTGCATTCCCGGACCCCCGTGGTTGCCGGATTCGGCTATCGCCTCGTCCGCCGAATTCCACTATCGTCCGGGAATGCAGAACTTTTTCTCCTAATTATACAATATACTATTGTCTTGCAGTCAATTACCCCAATCCCCTAAAAATGCCAGTAAAATTGATTTTTTTTCATTTATTTTAAACAAACTATTTTTTCTGGATTGCTTTTTCGGTAATTTCTATATTATGTCGGGATTTTTTTTTTCTGGATTTTTACTTTTCAAGTATTCTGGTTTTTAAAATTTCTGGGTTTTTTTTTCCAGGCAAATGTGATACAAATTTTTATAACTATGAGCCGCCGTGGTTTCCATGACAAAATTAACAAAAAATTAAAACACAAAAAATTTTTTTTTTTTTGTTTCAAATAAAAACTTTACATAAAAGTTTTAAAATTTATATTAAAAAACAAACGTTTTCGATTACTTAGTGATCATCATCAGGTTTTGTTACAAATGAAATTTCTAAATTTTGCGGGTGATCCAAATAATCTTTGATCAACTATATACACTCCCGAGCAACTGAATCGACTAGACCATCAAAACGCATATTTTTTTAAAATGGCTGGAACGATTTTCGAAAAACAACCTTCTTTTGACAGCCTAGTATTTTATCTTTTCAAGGATACCTTTATCATTAAAATCCATAGAGTACTTTTCAAATTAAAGCAGTCTTAGCAAAATGCGATGTTTCGGTGAAAACAATTGGCGTGATGCAATCTCCTGTATAATGCCACGTTGACCGATATTTGTCGTAACTTATGAGTCAGACGTTGACCTGAACAAATCTCTACCAGTTTAATTCATTGTTTCCTTAAAATTATGGATACCACTCCAGAAAAATCCGCACAAGTTGTTGCTTTATTGCAAGAAGGACGCAATCAACAAGAAGTCGCTCGTCAGCTTAACATGAGCCAATCTGATGTCTCAAGAGTATTCAGAAGGTTTCAGGAAACTGGTACCTTCAATCGAAGACCACAAACCAGTCGGTTTCGGTGTACATCAGAGAGGGACGATCGATTTATCGTCCTAACTTCAAATCGCCATCTCACTACGAGCTAAGACAAGTTCGAGATGTAGCTGTTATTCAATGGACAGTAAGAAGACGCTTAAAGGAAGCCAACCTCACTCCAAGACGGCCCGCTAGAGGCCCAAAATTCACAACACGCCGCCGCAAACAGCGACTCGAATTTGCTCGCGAACACATCAATTGGAACATCGAGCAATGGACGTCCGTTCTATTTACTAACGAGTGCAGAATATGTCTCCATGGTAGTGATATGAAAGACCGGGTCTACCGGCGTCCAGGAGAGCGATTTTCGCAGTGCTGTTTTGCTGAAACAGTCTCATACGGCGGCGTTTCGTGTATTGTGTGGGCTGGCATATTGTTTGAGGGAAAAACAGATCTTGTTTTCGTACCTGGTGGAGGCCGTGAAGGGGGTCTGATCGCTGAACGATATATAGTGCCCTATGCAGGATATATAGGGGAAGATTTCATATTGATGCATTACATAATGCCCGGTGTCACACAGCTCGAACCACTCGCCAGTTCTTGGATGAGGTCGGACTCGAGACCATGAGGTGGCCAGCACTCAGTCCAGACATGAATCCAATTGAGCATTTATGGGACGAACTAAAACGGAGGGTCCGAGCTAGAAATCCGGTACCATCTAACATCAGTGACCTGAAGATTGCGTTAGAGGAGGAGTGGGGTGCGATCCCCCCAGTATTTGTCAAAACCTTAATAAGGTCAATGGGGAACCGCATGCGAACCGTTATAGACGCAAGGGGGGGGCCATACTTATTATTAACCAATAAAATTATTTTTGTTTTGCTTGAGTTTTTTGTTGTAATTTAATTTTAAACACCCCCAATATTTTTTGCTTAATCAACCATTTTGGTTGCGTTTTCATTCAAAATTCATTACTAAAAAAAGTACTAAACCAATTTTCATAAAAATAGAGTCATTTTAAAGCAAAAATATCAGGCTTTCAAAAAAATAATGTCTTATGAAAATCGATTTGACCGTTCTAACAAAAATCGCCCTTATGTGAGCGCTTAAGGTTTTAGTTGATTCAGTTGCTCGGGAGTGTATATACATTATTATTTATGTATTATAGATATAATTATATAAACCAATATAAGCAAAAAAGAAAAAATTTTAAACAAGAGATGTATGTCCAAAGTAGGGGAAAAATATTTAAAAAAAATTAAAACAGATCAATACAATTATATCTGTATGGGTTTAATTGAGTTTCGAGATTTGCAAATCATGAAAAAAGATTGTCAAAATGATTAAAAAGAAACAAATAAAAAATAGAGAAATGTAAACAAAAATTATGTGATTGAAAAAAAAAAAAAATTATTGAATTTTAAATTTAAACCACACAATTCAGCTTTTGTAATTAATTAAATTGAACAAATTCGAAGATATCGGACTAGCTTCACTGTTCATCAAAAAATTCTCATATTTATTCATTAATATGGATTCGTAAACGTCTAACTTGTAATTTTCATTTACATTATGGATGATTTTGGAATTGATAACGTCGATTTCATGTTTGTAATTGTTGACCATATGATCCGCTACACTGGATTTGTGAATATCTCTGGTTTTAATAGCCAGAGTATGTTCCTGCAATCTTTTGTCAAAGGATCTTGATGTGTGTCCAATATATACGTCGTCACATTTAGTGCAAATTATTTTGTATATACCGGGACACCTGTATATCTACAAAAAACCATTGCAGCTAAACTTGTGCTCCTTGTTACTAAGTTAATATTGAATTTGCTTAAAAGATTTCCTAATTTATTTGTAATAGAAGGAAAAAACGGAACACAAATACGTTTTTTCGAGGAAGGTTCAGCCAAACTTGACAAACTAGTGTGTGTTCGCACTTCTTGTTTCCTTCTATGTTTATTCAAAATCGAATGGATAAAGGTTTGACTGTAAGGCCGCCCCTAGACATAACGTTTAACTGCACAAATTTAACTGCACAGATTATCGCTCAAGTCTCAGGCTTGTACAAGTAATCACCTACGCAATACAAACTTAACATTGTAAATTTAGCTCAGTTTTCTACTAAAATTCTTCTAAAATTTGTCTCTCCGCCATTTTTGTTTTCTATTTTGTATTTATTTGTTAACTTTGGCGTATATAATTAAACGCGCCTCGAAGCCAAAATTGAATAAAAATGTACCAATTTTCCCTACACGTAAAGATTTGCAAAGAACTTGCGCAAGCGAAAGCAAAAAAGACAAATTTTTTTGTATTGCACATGTCACTTGCACAATATTTAAAAACTGTACAGTTTTATCATCTACATGCTCAAATATATTGTATCGATTAATTTGTGCAGTTAAATTTGCGCAGTTAAACGTTATGTCTAGGGGCGGCCTAACCGTTTATTTGTGCAGCGTCGATGATAAATTTCTCCTCTTTTTGGTGCTCATTATGTTATTATGATGATAGGGTTAAGAACATGATCGCTGAAGGTCCATATGAGGAAATGAAATATAAAAACGGGAATGTCAAAAATCCTCTACCCAAGATGATTAAGTCGGCAAAAGAAGTTTCAAATAGTTTGGAGAAAATTTTAGAAATTCCATATTTGCACAACCGGATGAATATGCAGAATCCAAGGATACCTTATTTGTATGCAATACCTAAGATGCATAAAGAAGGTAAAAAGATGAGGCCAATCGTTTCAAATATTTCAACCCCAACTGAAAAATGATCTAATTGGTTGATTAATGAATTCAACAAAATGTCTGAACCACCGGGTTTATATGTTAAAAATTCTTTGGAGTTTGTGAACAAAATAAAGGATGTCACCATTGGATATGACGAAATAATGGGATCTTTTGATGTTACGGCTCTATATCCAAATGTTCCTGTAGACATCGCTATCCACTGTATGGTAGAACATGCTAAAAACATCAACATTGAAGATAAATTGATCAATATGTACCAGAAGGTTTCTGAATTATGCATGGATCAAAGCTTTTTCCAATTTAGAGGAAGAATTTATAAACAGACTTTTGGAACTTGCATAGGCAGCAAAATAGCACCTTATTTGAGCAATATTTTTATATGCAAATTTGAGGGATCAATAAGTAACTCTCATTTGTTCCCTCGGATATGGTTGAGATAAATGTGGATGATGTTTTCGATGTAGTCAGGAAAAGTAACTTGAACTCGCCCTTGGAGTTACTTAATAATCAATACCTTACCATAAAGTTCACGTTTGAAGTAGAGTTGGATGGTGTCTTACCCTTTTGGATATTAAAGTCATGAGAAACGATGGTAAAATAGAATTTGGCATTCACCGCAAGCCAACCAATACTTCAAGATTCATCACTGCAGTCTCTCACCATAATGGATCCCATAAGAAGGAAGCTTTCCACGATCTAGCTCACAGAATGTACAGCATTCCTTTAACAGCAGATGAGCACCAAAAAGAGGAGAAATTTATCATCGACGCTGCCCAAATAAACGGTTACAGTCAAACCTTTATCCATTCGAATTTGAATAAACATAGAAGGAAACAAGAAGTGCGAGCACACACTAGTTTGTTAGTATTTGTGTTCCGTTTTTTCCTTCTATTACAAATAAATTAGGAAATCTTTTAAGCAAATTCAATAATGACTTAGAAACAAGGAGCACAAGTTTAGCTGAAATGGTTTATAGATATAAAGATGTCCCACCAAAATCGTCGAGGTCCGGTATATACAAAATAATTTGCACTAATTAATTACAAAAGCTGAATTGTTTGGTTTAAATTTAAAATTTAATAATTTTTCTATTTTTCTTTCTTCTCTATTTTTTATTTGTTTCTTTTTAATCATTTTGACAGTCTTTTATCATGATTTGCAAATCTCGAAACACAATTACACCCATACAGATATAATTGTATTGATCTGTTTTAATTTTTTTTTAAATATTTTTCCCCTACTTTGGACATACATCTCTTGTTTAAATTTTTTTCTTTTTTGCTTATATTGGTTTATATAATTATATCTTTAATACATAAATAATAATGTATGATATATAATATATAGTTGATCAAAGATTCATTTGTATCAAAACCTGATGATGATCACTAAGTGATCGAAAACGTTTGTTTTTTAAAATATGTATAATAATAAATTTTAAAACTTTTATGTAAAGTTTTTTTTTGAAACAAAAAAAAAAATTTTTTTTGTGTTTTAATTTTATTTTTTTGGTTATGTGTGGTTTCAAGAAGGTGTTCACCTAAATTTTGTTTAAATGTAGTGATCCCATTAATTAATTATAATAATAGAAAAAAAATAAATAAATTTGTTTTCCGACAAAATTTGATTACATTAATATTGTACATGCACAGGATTTATTAGCACGAATTTTCAATTTATTTAAATTATTTTGCATTAAGAAATAAATTCAATGGTTTTTAATATTCATTTCAATCAATTAAGTGAAGGAAAATATCATTAAAATTCAGCCTTTCGACATTCGGCCTTTTGATCTCTTCGGCCTTTAGACATTCGGCTTTTCGACCCATTCGGCTTTTCGACATTCGGCCTTCCGACCCATTCGGCTTTCAAGTCAAATTCAGGCCGATTAGGATTGAACTTGGGGTTGGTATCGTTATCCAAAATAAAAAAATCCCAAAACAAACAAAAATATGAAAAACCAAGTTTTTTAAAATACATTTTTTTTAAAATATTATTTTAAATCGTTTTATACCTTGGAGGATGGGGGTGTCGCCCCCAAACCCCCGCCCTGACGGTTTTTTGAAATTCTATTATTCATAGTGATTGAACCATTTTTGATAAAATTTGTATTTTTTAATAATAATTTACATACTAAAATAGAGAACTCCTCAAAGCCGCTTGGATTGGATCCTTTGCGCAAGGATGACAGGAAAACGTCAGAAAAATTTCAAAAATATTAACATTTATAAAAATATTTTTTTTTTTTTTTGTTAAAATAAATTTTATTTATTTATTTAATGTTATTACATTCTAGTCTCCTGGACTAATGAGCAATTTGTTTCTGACTTAATTTACTAACTTAATATTAATCTATGGCTTCTTCCCATTGGCGTTCCATAAAGTCTGATAAATTGAATTAAACCACATCTTTGTAGTGGGCTTTACACAGCACAATGCTGTTTAAGCTAACAATTACACCAACTCAAAAGGTTTGGTTCTTTTAAGTCTACGTATTAAATCCGTGTTGCTTAGAAGCTGAATTGCCTCAATGTTCACATGATGCCGGAGCCTCTCTTCATGTCTCCGCGCTTTCTCCTGAATTTCATTTACGATGAGGTTCACTTTAAGGTCCCTATGGAGATCATTGTTCCTGAAATACCAAGGTGCATCCACGATGTTCCTTAATACCATATTCTGAAATCTTTGGATGATATTTACGTTGCTCTGTTTGGTACAACCCCAAAGTTGAATACCATACGTCCAAACGGGTTTCAATATTTGCTTATAAAGTAGCAGCTTGTTGTATGTTGATAAAGAAGAGTTCCTTCCCATCAGCCAATACATCTTTCTGTATTTAATTCTTAGTTCTTCACTTTTCTTCTTGACATGTGCTTTCCATCGCAGTTTAGCATCCAGGGTCATGCCGAGATACTTAGCTGTGTTCGCATACGGTACTATTTCTTGATTTATGGTAATCGGGATATGTTCGAATCGCCTGTTTGTAAAGTTGATGTGAACTGATTTAGTTTCATTTAGTTTTATTCGCCAACTTTTTGTCCATTTATAAATTTTAGTTATTGCTGTCTGTAACTTTTGTGTTGACTCTTCGTTGCTTGTGCCAACAGCTAAGATCGCCGTGTCATCTGCAAAAGTCGCCACTGTATTGTTTTCTAATACAGGAAGATCATAAGTGTATATTAGGTATAAAACCGGCCCTAATACACTGCCCTGTGGAACCAAAGCAACCTTGATTATACAAGCCATAATCTAAAAAACAAAGCTTTTTTAAGGGAATTAGAAACGAGGAAAAAACCAAAATTTCCATAGTAAAACACACAAAACATATGGGAAATCACTTTTTTTCCTAAGACAAATTTGTAAATGAAAACGTTGCAAATTCTTAATTAAGATTTCTGAAATATTTTCATAAATGTTTGAATTTCAACATATATAAATCTCGTTTAAGTAAATCGTTTTCATTTTCTTGTAATAACTGATTTATTTAAACCAAAATATAAAAAAAGTTCATAACAACAGCTTTCTGGTCAAATTAGAATAGAAAAGCTTACTACAAAACGTGTGCATTAAGTCAATATACATAGATGGCAGTGGGTAGCAAACATTTTGAAAAATCGTAACAAAAATTGCGACCTGGGGAAATTTGAGTTCAAAAATTGTAGGAAAAGCAAAACAAATTCAGAAAATATTAAGAACGTGTCATAATTGTGTGATTAAATAATTTTTTTTCGTAGTTCTCTGCTAACAATTATAGACATCTAACGTACACTAGTAAAACTAAAGATAAATTTAGCAAGTATTATTTTAATTTGTCAGAGCCAACTTTGATATATTTTTCAAAATGAAATTTCGAAAAATATATTTTAGAAATAATTTTATTTTAATATTTCTGCAATTAATATTTACTTAATACTAATATACCCTTCTTGTATATTTCTGCTAAAGGTATGTAGAACACTTTTGTATAAATATTTTGTAACATTTTTGCTGTTTTCATTGAAAAACTTGAAGCTAGAAAACACCGTTTTTACTATGGATTCCTATGGAAATCAGTGAAAAGTTATACCACTAAAAAAGCTTCTAAAAAATACGTCATAATGATTATGGCTCTATACTCTAGAAGGCTCTGGTGGAACCCCTGCGTTGATTTCTATCAATTCAGAGAAAGTGTCATCTAACTTAATCCTGAAGAATCTATCTTTTAAGTAAGATTCCAGTATATTAGCAAATTGGATTGGTAGAAGATTTCTTAATTTATGGTTAAGTCCTTCATGCCACACTCTATCAAATGCTTGGGCAACGTCTAGAAATATTGCTGAACAGATTTTTTTCTCCTCTAGTGCTTTCTCAATTATACTGGTTATTCGGTGAACTTGATCAATTGTTGAGTGTTGGTTACGAAAACCGAACTGATGATTTGGGATTAAGTTTTTACTCTCGATTATCGGATTTAACCTTTTTACCAGAAGCTTCTCAAAGAGTTTGGACATGACTTGCAATAGCGAAATTGGCCTATAAGATGAGGTTATGTGTGGTGCTTTCCCAGGTTTTGGGATCATGATTACTTCTGCAATTTTCCACAAGCTTGGTACATATTTGATTCTAAATGCTGCATTTATAAGATTGGTGAGCTTTACCAGAGCTTTCCTTGGCAGTTCTCTTAAGATTTCTGCAGTAATAAGATCGTAGCCAGGAGCTTTTTTCATATTCATATTAGTTTTTATCTCACACGCGACTTCTTTTGGTGTTGTCGGTAGGATTTCTTTACTTTCTTGCACAGCTTGTTCAGATATTATCTCGGCTTCTAATGTTTCATCTTGATGTGGCTGGAATATTTTTTCAAGATGTTCAGCAAATTCTCGAGCTTTGTCTTCATTATTCCTAGCCCATTTATCACCTACTACTCTTATTGGAGGGTTCTGTATTATTGGTCTTTTAATTCTTTTGGTTGCTTTCCAAAGAGAATAATCAGTACTGCTATCATTAGTTAATTTTCTTAAATAGTTGCTGACTGATTCATTTTTCAATTATTTGATTTCTCTTCTTAATTGTTGAGTGAGATTGTTCACATTAGTTTTATCTTGAGGGGCCCTTGTTTGTTGCCATACTCTTCTCGCTCTTCTTTTTTCTGCTAGGAGTTCCCTAATTTCCAAAGGGTCGTTGTTTCCCTTGATTTTCTTTTTAACCTCAGGGGTATTTTCCCAAGCTGATTGCTGTATATCGTCTACAAATTTGTGAACTTCTTTGTCTAATTGCTCCTCGGTCTTTAATGGAACCATTAAGTTAATTTTTTCTTCTAGCGATAGTCTAAAGCATTCCCAATTAGTGTGATTATTTACTAGAAAAGGGTTTCTTTCTTTCTGAATAATTTTTTCACTTAACGTTAAAAGTATCGGTGAATGATCAGAGTTTAGGTTGTGGCTTTCATCTACTTGTATATAATTTACACGATGGATGAATGGCTGATAGGTTAATCAGTCTATATATGCGGACTCTGGATACCAGGCACCCTCCAGTTTTATTTAGCCTTCCTGTAGTAAACCTGGGTGTCCTACAGGTGACTTTTTTATTCCCAGCAACTCGCAAGAGTTAAATCAAAACGGTAAACGAGGCACGGGAAGGAATACACGGGAGTGGGTCTACCCTCTCGAAGTCCTTGAGTCCCAATGCTACCGCTTTTCTAGCAGAAGTAAATGTTATTACATCTAGGAGGGAGGGCAATGAGCCCAGATAGTATGTAACGCGTGTAGAAGTACTTCCTACAGTAAACATCTAGGAGGGAGAGCAATGAGCCCAGATAGTATGTCCCAGCAACTCGCAAGAGTAAAATCAAAACGGTAGACGAGGCACGGATAGGAATATACGGGAGTGGGTCTGCCCTCTCGAGGTCCTTGAGTCCCAATGCTACCGCTCTTCTAGCAGAAGTAAATGTTATTACATCTAGGAGGGAGAGCAATGAGCCCAGATAGTATGTATCACGTACCGGTCGGCAGTATTGTCAGGTTCATTAAGAGCCTGAATATTGGCTGGACGGATAATTAAAACATCTAGGAGGGAGAGCAATGAGCCCAGATAGTATGTATCACGTACCGTTAGGCAGTATTATCAGGTTCATTAAGAGCCTGAATATTGACTGGACGGATAATTAAGTAGGGCTTGATGCACAAAAGATCTTTTAGGTCGCAGTGCGGGGTGGCTTGAGCCCCCACATGGCCCTCAAGTAATAATAATAATAATAATATAATTTACAGATATTGGGCCAGATACTCGATACTCTAGCAATTCGCAACTCTGCAAATATGGCGGATTTGCTAATCGAAAATTTGATTGCGTAAACTACTCGATTATTTTAGCAAAGTAAAATAAATTTTTGTATTCAACACAAACGTTAAAGTGCGTTAAAGTAGCCCATTTTCTGAAATTCAGAAACAAATTGCATTGCTAAATTATCGTGTATAGCATTTCTAGCAAATTCGCAAAAAATAACTGCTTATCTGAGTATCGAGTATCTAGCCCATTATCTTCTTTATTATAAAGAAATCAATCAGATCTGGTACTTTATTTGGATCAGTAGGCCAGTAAGTTGGTTTTCCAGTTGTGATTTCACAACTGCATTTCCTAATGGCTTTTAGGAGTTCTTTACCCTTAGTTGTTGTTAATCTGGAGCCCCAGTGGACATTTTTGGCATTAAAGTCTCCTCCAAGTATAAACCGTTTTCCTAATTTACTGAGGAACTCGAGATAATTCTTTTCTTTCAACGAGGCTTCGGTGGGCAGTACACACCAGCAATACAAATAGAACCATTTTTGGTTTTGACGTTAACAGCAGTTGCTTGTATTTCTTCTGTTTCATATTTTAACTCTTCATAGTGGTGGATACTATTTCTGATTATAACCGCACTACCTCCTTTAGCAGTGTTTTCCGGATGAATGGTATGATATATATGATAATTTTTAAATTTAATGATTGTTTGTCTGGTGAAATGTGTTTCCGTGATGAGACATACATCGATTTTTTCTGTGTCCAGGACCACTTGCAATTCTTGTTGATGTTGCATAAGTCCATTGGCATTCCAACATAAGATTCTAAGATCACCTGCCATTTTTCTGTTTAGGGATGGCTCCCTTAGTGCTGTATTCTAATTTCTGTAATCGCTCATCAAATGTATTGAGTCTGCTTAAAATTAATTTAAGTGTTTGACTTATTTCGTCATTTTGACCAGTTTTCCCTGGATTTCCGTTACTCATCGTTACTTGAGCATAAGTCATTTTACCCAATTGTCCATGAGTAGTTCCCAACTCTCTACGATTTACTTCGGGTTGGGTCATCTTAACTGCCTGCTGCCTGAATAATCTTGGATTTTCAGCAATCACATTCCTATTTTTGATGTTTTGCAGTTCAATGGCAACGCTGCATTCTCTATAGTTAGCCGGATGGTTTTCTCCACAGTGAACACATTTAGGCTGAACATTTCTATCTTTTACACAATCTTTGGTATGATGTTTACCTAAACATTTCACACACCTGGGTTCCCTGCTGCAATATTTTTGTGTATGTCCATAGGCTTGACATTGTTTACATTGTGGTATAAGTTTAGACCGTCTTAGAGGCTGAATAACTACTTTGTACCCTAAGATGTACTTAATTTGATAATTTTTTTCGATATCTTCATCATTATCGAAGGTCAACATAAACATGTTGAGAGGTACTTTGCCTCTCCGTTTTAGCTTAATTGATGCTTCAGTAGCCTTAAATCCTTTTGCTTTCAGATCATCAATTTTTTTTCTGGTTTACACGTAGAGTGTAGATTTTTAGCCATAATTATTGGTCTGGTTTGTTTATCTTCAAACGTGTGCCAAGCACGGTTTTCTTCATTTAACATACTTGTCATTTTTCTGTAAGTTTCACCATCTTCCAAGTTTATTTTGATGGTGTTTCCATTCATCACCTTTGCATTAAACTTATCAGTTGTAGTAATTTTTTTAAATTTCTCATAGAGTAGATCGTAGTCTTTGACTTCATCTATTACTATTGGTGGTGGTGGAGGTATTTTTTTTGATGGTTTCTGGATAATATTAGGAACATCATCGTTTAATTGAGGTGGGGAGGGCGTATTATTCAATTTTCTTTTTTTTCTTCTAACTCCTTTAACTCATATCCACTCAGTTTCTCGAGCTAGTTCGTCTTCATCCGTATGGTACTCTTGTTCAATTGTAGTCTGGCTAGGAGTAGGATAGATTGCCTCCTTTGGCTTAAGAGCTTTAACTTCGTTTTCAAGCATTTTCATACGCTCCTGCATCAATGCAATTGTATCATTCAATTGCTTGTTAATATTGTTGGCTTCAACTAGTGCATTATTAGCTCTACACAATTCATTGTGAAGCTTTTCTTCGTTTGTAGAACGAATGTTCTTGCTACTGGCCCCAATGGAAGGACTACGGCCTCTTATCGGAGAATACGATACTTTATTACTCCTATCGAAGGGATTTATAATATTATTTTCTGATTCGCTCAGTTGAGCTTGTTTATTCACCAACATATCTTGTGATTGGTTAAAATATTTGTAGTTTAGCAATGGCTGGTCTCCCCCAGAATCCACGAGACCGACCTCCGAAGAGGGTGGATTTACCTGATTAACAGGTGTACCACCTGGGGTATTATTTTCCATATTCGTTCAGCTTATTGCTCATTTATAGTGTACTGCACTCGCATCTAGTATTTAGCCGACGTATTCACATCGTTGCCCGGGTGTTACCACTTGGAGGTATACTAGACACATTTGGTGGTTTCTACATAGTTGCAGCGTTGGAATATAGACCACGAGATACATGGCTATAGACGGTCAACCCCTACCCTATTGAGACGCACCCAACACCCATAAAATATTTACGTTTGTATTTCACATACTAAAATAAAAAACTCCTGAAAGCCGCTTAGCATTGGTCCTTTCCGCGCAAGGATGACATGAAATTATGTAGATTCCTTTTGTTTTCATATTTTAGTTATCAACAATTTATTGGGGTCTTCCCTTTCGATGGGGCACATTACTTTGTATTTTTCGGTATATTTTTTGGGATTTTTCCATTCGGGAATATGATGGTATCCCGTGAACTTGGTTATTTACTAACCGATTATGATGAAATTCGGCATGCACGACGGAAACGGGATTCGAAAATGATTTTTACATACAGTTTTGGAAAAGGGCCAATTAGGAAGGAACTTGGTGATTTCTTTAGCGATAATGATGAAAATGGGATTCTAAAATGAGTCTTGCATGAAGTTCTGGAATATGGCCTATTAAGAAGGAACTTAACCTTTCTTAACCGATTATGATGAAATTCAGCATGCACGACGGAAATGGCATTCTAAAATTATTTTTAAAGTTCTGGAAAATGGCTAATTATGAAGTAACTTGGGAATCCTTTACCGATTATGATGAAATTCACGATGCATGACAGATTCAACGAAACAGATACTATACAGTTTCAAATCGTCCACCGCAATTTTTACAACAAAAAGATTATAATATTTTAAATATAAACACGTTGTTTGGTTTAAGGTTAATTTTATTTCTCCTCGTTGTTCACTTCAGCTGCTCTTTTTTCATACTAGTCTCTTTTTTTTCTTTTTTTCGTTTAAAAAAAAAATCAACGTAAACTAATACAGGAGTAAAGTGAAGTTACCAACAATTTACAAATAATTTTAGTACTAAATTCAAATACAATTTATGTTTATGGTATGTAGTATAATTTACGTTAAATAATAATAGTTGTTGATGAAAATCCAACAGATACTGATTAAATAACTTGGTCCTTTTGGCGGGGGTGGCTACTCCATATCATCATTTTAGTGACAAAAATTCATATAATATTAGGAGGTTTAAACTTTTTTTATTCAATGATATCTTATATATTGTTTGTTAAAATAAATGAAATGAAATGAGAGTAGCCAACCCCTATAGTGTTAAAGTTAAGCAGATGAATTTACTATAATTATGTGTCCCCTCGAATTTAAAATTGACGTGATTTTACTGTTTTAAGGTAACTAGGTCGATGTTTTTCGAGATAACCAGTATCTATTTCGTTTTCGTTGGGCCACCTCGTATATGCAAATACATGTATTTGTACAATAATTCCATAAAATTATAAATGCAATTAAAATCATTATTTTATTATTTTTGAAGGAGTACTATGTAAGTAAGGACAAACGAATTAAAGGAGAATTCGCGCAGAAATACTACAGCCTTTGCCGGAAATACCGTGAAAAGGGTGTGATCGAAAGTCGATATAACCTGAAACAACCAAAAACAGTAGACGAAAGCACGTTTGATGATCAACTACTTAAGGATCACGATATTGATGAAACGGCCATTGGAAACCAGCAGTGGCTCAAAGCTAATAAGTAACCTGAAGCGCTGGTTATAAAAAAATGGCGAGCCACTTTTAATTTGCGAAAAAAACACAATAGCAAAAATCTAGATCTGTTTCTTGAATGGCTGATATTAAAACAACAAATTGACTTAGCATTACTAAGTTAGCAAAATTTCAGATAACTAACATAAATGTTATTATTTCTGTGTTTCACCATCAACTAGACTTTGATAGAATCTATCCAGATAAAAACCAACTGTTGTTTGCAGAGTGGAAGCCACTTCATTCAAATTAAAAATTAAAGATATTTATACTAAAAATAGAAAGGATTGAACTTCAAAAACGCAATTAGAAAAATTTGATGGTTGGTTATATTGAGTAATATTTATATATTTTTTTAGGCTGAAAATAATATTGAAAGAACAGTGAAACAGCATAGAGAACACCTAATTGAAAGAGGGTTAACAAATCAGCCACTGATTATTATTGTTGGTGAGCTAAAGGACTTAAAACATTTTTTTATTAATTTAAATGATAATTTTTACAAGGTAGATACCTTTTTAAAATCTGTATCGGTCATAATGACAAATTTTTTATGTATCACAGTCCCTGGCAATTGAATTAGAGCCACCTTCTGATTTTGGTATTTTTTCAAATTTATCAGAAGCAATCCTAAACAATCTTAATAATATAATGGTTTTTTTAATGGAATAGTAGGTATTTACATTCCAATCAAAAAATGTTTTAAATTTTGATTCTAGGAAAAATTACAATTAATTTAGTTTTTCACCAAATTATTTATGCGCACGGACATTTTTTTGTGCAATATGGAAACAAAACGGTAAATCAATTAAATTTAAAATTATTTTTGGGTAATTAAATTGTGATTTATTCTTTTATGTTTTGTATGCAGTTGATCTGTTTTTATTGCGCCTTGGTAACATCTTGTATGTCGTTCAAAAATTTGTTGATAAAAGCGCCTAAAACTTATCCCACTCGGTTTTCTTGGCACTCTGCTACACATTTTTGGTCTTGTTAGATCGTGAATATTTTCCACTTTAATTTAAGCCTCTGCAAGTTTAAATTGAAACTCCACCGGGAGACTTAATAAATGCTTGGTCGCTCACTGTTACCGATTAATCAATCAATTAAACATTTTTTTAATTTTTAAAATTAAAAATTGTATTATATGGTAAGTATTTGAGGTCCCATTCCTGAAAGTTTTAGGTAAAATAATGAAATAGTATATTATTCAACGAGCATATAATGATAAGTTTGTAGAATACGATACTTTGTCCACGACCGACAAATATCATTGTGTTTTATAATCAAATCCTCTAAATACTCCTCAAATAATTTTCGTCGACATTTTGACGTCACAGTTGAATAATAATGAAAATGGCAAGAGACTACTAGATACAATTTCAAAAATTAAATAATTTACTTGGAAATATTGAATAATGAAAGAAAAGACTACTAGATAAACTAGCAGTGAATAATGGATATCATTATAAGCATGTTCGTTTGTGGTGAATTAACTGAACTGATATTGAGTTACTATTCCGATAATTGAGTAATTATTCAGATAATTAAGCTACTGAAGTGAATTGGTCGTTCGTTTGCTACAATTCAGACAAATGTCAAATTGTTAAAAAGTAATTGGCGTGCGTATATTTGTAAAAGTAATAAGTATGTATAATGTTTATATATATATACATATATATATATATATATATATATATATATATATATATATATATATATATATATATATATATATATATATATATATATATATATATATATATATATATATATATATATATATATATATATATATATATATATATATATATATATATATATATATATATATATATATATATATATATATATATATATATATATATATATATATATATATATATATATATATACATACATATATATAAAATTACAAATACTTACATTGTGATTCTTCATCTATTGAATTCTCATTTGCAAAATCTTCGTAATTTGCGAAACTGACATATTCGATCAAATCGTCATCCATTATAACAGGAAAATAATTTAAAATTCTCTAAAATATCCTGGCTTCTTCGATGAGTAAAACAAAATATGTAATGTCAAAAAACAACAAAAACAATTATCTGAATTATCTACACAAGAAAAATTATTATTCAGATAAATCAGTTGCTCAATATTTTTAAGTGAAGTGAAGCATACCAAACGAACGGGCAAATCACTTCAGTTAATTCAGTAAATTCAGATAATTCAGTTAATTCACCACAAACGAACACACTTTATAAGTGATGAAACAAACGTATAATGGGCATATTATACGTTACTCGTGGACAAATTAGTTTTCATTTTTTAGTGGGTTAATCGCTAGTTAAAACCAAAATGCTACGTTTGTTTCTTTGAAAACAAAAACAAAAAGTTTTCTATTGCCGACCTAACTGTTGAATTTGGATCTAATCTCATTTTTTTTGCTCGCTGATTATACTTAAAGCTACAATGTATTCAAAGAAATTCTCAATTTAAGTAAAGTATTCAAAATATTACTTTTAACCCTCTAACAAATGTACTTCTAATCTGCAAATCAAATAAAAGTATGGGAATAAAAAATATTCCGTTAAAATTGATTGTAAAACAAATGAAGCTTAATACAATATTTGGAGAATTTTTATAAATTTTGTGTACTTTGAAGCTTTAAAACCTAACATCAACATAAGTTTGTATTTTGTGAAGAGTTCTGTAAAAAAAGCAATTTAAATTTAAATTTTGTAATATGTTCGAGGTTTAAATTTTATATTTCGAAATTAGCTTTTATCTATTTTTGACCCTATTTGCACTCCATATTTTCTCATATCCGACACTTAAGTTTTATGTAGAAGTTTAGTGTATAGCAAAGGTACAGATGAACAAAGTTATATATTTAATTACGAGTATATTATAAACAGAAATAGAACGAACTACCCGAAACGAGAAATGTAACGTTTATGTTCTAAAATAAAAGATTCATTAGATAAGAAATTATTTAATTAAAACAAAAAATTATAAAAAGATATACTATATGTATGTATGTATGTAACTACAAACATTTTTAAAATCAACCAACAACATCTTAATATCGTGCATGTATAAAAGTATCTATAAAAAAGTTGATAAAAATGTTCTAACCACACAATATGTAAATTAAAACAACAACAACAGCTAAATAATAATTAAATTTATGATAGTTTCAGTTGGTTTTTTTAACATACACATATGTACATACATAAAACAAAAAGATAATTATGGCATTTTCATATTTTCATCATGGTAGAGTTTTATGTTGTGTGTTCTCTGCTGTTTTTATTATTATTAGTGCTGTTGTTTTATTTAGTTTAGCTTCATTTATTTAACTAATTGGACTTTAAAGCAATAAAAATAAAACAATGAATTAAAAAAGCAGAAAATAGTTTTTATTTCGAAAACGAACAAGATGTGTGCCTGAACACGAATAAGAAAAGAATTATGGATATATTTTTGGAAATAAATAGCTTTCCTTCCCGGCGCATAAATGTATACAGCAATAGTGTTCAGCTTACGAACAGTTTATGACATATTTAAATCAAACTTTTAATTATAAAATATTTTGAAACCAATAATTTAAATTAAGTAATTTGATTAATATGATTAAAATAAAATTGTACAAATTTAATTTCTCTTTGTGCGTCGATGTGAAAAAGTCAGTGCAAACTTATAAACACGAAATCAATGACGTAAACTCTTGTTCTGTAAAATAAGCGCAATTTAGCACAAATGTTTCGTTATAGATGGTGAATAACTTGTTGTTAAAAGAAACTGATGATGGACGAACATCCGATACTAATTTTTTAAAGATATAAAAAATAAATAATTATCACTAAAAAAAAAAGAATTTTAACAATAATAATTTTTTAATTTAATTAATTTATTAAGTTTGTGAATAAACGTTTATATGTATAAGATTGAAACATTAGTTAGATTTATATCATCAATACAATATATATTATTTAGTTCGAAATAGAAGGAAAGTACAAAGCATATATTAATTTATGGACTGCAATTATCAATTACATATTATCAATTTTCCAATATTCCGAATTTTCCATTTTTCCAAATTACAGTTTTCTCAAGTTAATAATTTACAAACTGAATCAAATCGGGAAACGTGTTCCTAGAGTTTTACAACTGCTCCATGAAAAATTCGAATTTTTTTCCGTTTTTTCCAGTTTTCATACTTTCCAGTTTCCAATTTTACAAATTTTGCAGTTATTTAATTTTCCCTTTTATTTTTTTTTAATTAATTTTTAGCAGAACAATTTAATTACAAAAATTATACTAATTTCATCTTTCAGCTTAATAGAATGCCTTGCCTGAATGGTGTTTTTTGCGCTGTAAGTAATATGAGTGATTTATTTGATGCAAAATTATATCAATTTCTAACATTATGGTTGTCTTATTCCAGATATGATGACAAGATGATTGTTTGTTATCAGTGCTTAATTATTTATTTGACGTATTTCGTAACAGCATGTATTTGACGTTTTTTCACTGGATCTAATAGATTTTAATTTGTTAAAAACAACAAAAGGAAGTGTTTTGTTGCCAATTGTGATTTTAATTTTATCTATGTTTAGTTATTACGTAAGTCATTTAAACATTTATCTGTTTATCATAGGTTTAAAAAAAATTTTATTTGCAATATTTGTGAAAACGAACGAATTTTTGTTAGTTTCAAATGTTTCAAAAATCATATGTGCTCATTAAAGAGAAATGGTTGTAATCGATACTATTTGTACATTAAAAAGTGATTCCAGTTAAAAACGATAATTCGGAGAAGCTAACGTTTTTTAAAATAACAGGATTTTTAAAAATTAAAAATAATATATGTATGTAATATCCATTTTAAATACTACATATGACATAAAATATTTCGATTTCCACAAGTATGCATATGTTGTAAAAACCCTAGAGTTAACTAATACATTAAATGAATTAAATTCAAAATCAAATATTTGATCAATATCTGAATATTTTAAACCAAAGTTCAAGAAAATCTATTCAAACTGTTACTTCGATAATTTTATTATGATTTTAATTAATTTTTATTTTTTAATTCTTCAATTCAACTACTTTTTGCAATGCAATAAAACCATAAATTAATTGTTAATATAATCTTTATTACTCAATATCGAAAAGTTTTTGGCTTGTACGTATAAGGTTCACGTAACGTATTTATTTGTTTTTCAAAAGGTCTTTGTAAACTCGCTCTCAGCATTCCTCTTGAGAAACCCTCCTAATACATTACAAGGTTCTTTTCCATGGCAAGTTACAAAAAAATGCCATTCTGCTTGCATATCGGAGTCCTCCTTGAAATTGCATAGATTGTAGAAATTCATTTTGTTTTTGTACTGAGCCGCGAATCCATCGGAAAAGAAGCAAATTTTCTTAACGTACCGTAACAATCTCACAGCTACATGATTATGTTTAGTTGCCTCAGATATAGCTATCAAGCTTATGAATTCCAAACTACTATCGTTTTTCATCGTATGGCTGCTTTCTCCGTTTTTATAATACACTGCAAATGGATGTATTGTACATTGAGCATTGAACCAATGAAATCCTTGAACTGAAATCCTTGAAAAGTCACATATAACAATACATATCAGTTGCTGCATTTGATATTCTATATTTTAGGTAATCTAATCTATCTTAGGTGCCCTGGAGGAAGTGCAGCAAACCTAAAAAATCCAATTTTTGTATTTGGATAGGTTTTTTTAAATATTTGATAAACCTCCTTCAAATTACAAAGAACCAGCCTGTTGTTTATAATTTTCACTTCTCATTTTCTTATGTACTAAAGGAGAACTGTGAATTGCTCCTCATTCGATGAACTTATAGAAAAAGATGCAACTGAACATTCTTGATCCAAATTAATATTTTGTGAACCAAAGAGTTCATTATTATTAACAGTTGGTTTACTTTTATGATTTTTATCTTAAATAAGAATGAGTCATAAAATTCAATGTGTTTCAAAAAATATCTAGGCCTGTACGATTTCTGTCATAAGCGATAGGTATAATTAATATAAAAGTTATTCACTACGAAATAATTAATAATTAGCTGTAAATTTATGATAGCCAATATATTTTATAAAATATCTGGGTCCGTCTTTATTTTGTAAAATTCAAAAATTTATAGTTATTTAAGTTAGTTAACTTGTTTAATGAGACATTAATATTATTGTTCTTTTCGTTTTTTAGATAATGAAGATCATTTTAGAAAGGATTTTTCTTCATTTTTTTTTTCAAAATGAACTGAAAAACAAAAAAAATGCAAAATAAATTAAAATTATAATGAAATTATCAGAGGAGAAGTTTGAATATTTTTTTCTTAATTCTCGTTTAAAATATTCAGATATTGACATATTCAAAAAATCGTATTTTAAAAATGAAAGGTATCACTCGCGTTTTTTTTTAATTGCTTACAAACTGAATAAGCTTTAAAAAAGATAAAAAATTCGATAACTCGTTTAAGTAAAACATAACGGTAAATTGCATTTTCCGAAAAAACACGTTTTTTCTTTAAGATCGAATTTTTTTAAAATTAAAATTGTACCGCTATTTATAAGATCCATTCATTCCCTTTCATTTGAGATATAAATTGTTAAAATCGGTTAAGTGGTTCTCGCGACAGAGGCCTTCAAAAATTAGAATTTTGCAGAAAAATCAGAAAAAACGTAAATTGCCGTACGCACCTGTTTCAAAGAACAGTACCGCAAAAGGAAATAAAAAAATACGTGTCGAGTTATTATGGTATAGAGCATTTTTGGAAAGTTTCATAAAAATCTAAAGGGGTCAGGACAACTCGTTATCGTTTTCGTATGGAATCGCTGCATAGCTATATTACAGTGTAAACGATACGATAATTATATTTTGTCTGTACTTTTCATAATGGTAATTGTTACTACATATATGAGCCGTTCAGTGCACAAATTGATTAATCCATAAAACAAAAAGTTGAGAAATGCTATGAGAAAATGGACATTGTTTTTTAAAATTCCCTTTATAATGTAAATTCAAATTATATTGTAGAATGCATAAATACAGATATACCTTTCATAACGGTATATCAAATTAATAAAAATGAATAGCCAAAATATAATCATCAGTAATGTTACAATTTTTATGTGACTAGTGGAGTTAATCGATTTGGCAACTGAAAAAAGTAATAAATGAAGTTATTCAATGGCCAAAAAAATTTTTCCGTTTAATGGTGTTAATCTTTATTATTCAGGAAAGTTATTATAAATATAAAAATGGCCGACCAACATTACGAAGTCGAGTATTTAGAGGATTATTTGGACATAAACTTCATTCAAAAACAAACGAATAAAAGTCAAACAAAATCAACAAAATTTATCTCTACACAAATTTTTAGCTTGACGATTTATCTGTAATTAAATGGAGACTTGTGGAGACCGCGCTAAAATTTATCTTATCACGACCTGCATACTGAGCTTTATGTGCCGTTTTTGATCCGCATTCGAGCAAGTTTATTTCGATTGCATAATTATGCCTCGGTTATGTAGAGTTCACAAAAAATCAAAATATTGCTATAATACTGAATTAGCTTTGGAATAAAACGGATCACTAAAATTAACCCATTCCTTTATAAATAAAAGACATTAATTTAAGTGAAATGAATAAACGCATTAATAAAAAACCAACGAGCTTGTATCCGAGACACGATCTATTAACGTAGGACTACGTAAAATTAAGAAAACTTTGTTTATATACACTACTCCAAAAAATTAAAGAAACGCTAATTTTTTTCAATTTTTTTAGTGTTTTTTTAAGAGCTGTATCTTAGTAAAATACGATCGTACAGAGATGAAAAGAAAAGCATTTTAAAGCTTCAAATCTCTAGTTTTGAGACTTTTGAGCGGAAAATTTTTGTGAGATACCGTTATCACGCAATCATAAGAAAGAGCGCGAAGAAACAAAATTCGATTTTTTTTTTTTTTGTAAGGTGCCATGGGCTCGGGAAATTTTTTTTAAGTTAAACCAATGTATAGGTCGGTTAGCCTGTTAATTAGGCGTAAATTTAATTTCATTCTGGTCTCTCTATGTCAACTTTTTGCTGAGATATCTGACTTTGAATCAAAAAAGATCCTTTTGCCTATGATTATCGATATCTCAGCAACCAATGATTGCACAGTAAACTTTAGGGCAGCCTTAAAAACTTCAGTAAATTTCCTACAAGACCCTTTAATGATTAGTTGAGAACAAATTTTTTTTCACCCTCAATACTGGTTTGAAAAAAGTACAAAAAACGACTTTTTAGGTTGTCTTAATAAATCTACCGTTACTTTACAAATATTGATGAAAAGACTAATGTTGCCAGGTCATTTTACAGTTTAATGTACTCCTAATAGCCCTGTATTATTTTCAAATTGATTGATCAAAGTTTTACAAAACAATTAAAGGAACAAGTATTCATCAAAATAAAAAATCGACTTTTTTTACATTTTGCGTTAGTTACTTGTTAACCCTTAACAATTGTACGATTTTTTTTGTAATACTCGCCGATAAGAGACGATAGAAAATTAAATAAAGTTCTGCAATATGACTAATTATTATGGAACTTGGCCATTTCTCATCTGATTTTAGTGAAATTTGGTATGCGTTATTGAAATGGGATTCTAAAGCGATTCGTGGATGAAGTTCTGGAATATGGCCAACTATGTAGGAAGGAACTTGGCCATTTATTAACCGATTTTCATGAAATTTGGTATGAGCAATGGAAATGGGATTCTAAAATGATTTTTGGATAAAGTTCTGGAATATGGCCAACTAGGATGGAACTTGGCTATTACTCATCCGATTTTAGTGAAATTTGGCATGGGCGATGGAAATTGGATTCTAAACTGATTTTTGGATAAAGTTCTGTAAAATGGCCAACTAAGAAGGAACTTGGCCATTTCTTATCCGATTTTGATGAAATTTGGTATGCGCGATGGAAGTGGGATTCTAAACTGACTTTTCGATAAAGTTCTGGAATATGTCCAACAAGAATGGAACTTGGCCATTTCTTATCCGATTTTGATGAAATTGGGTATAAGCAATGGAAATGGGATTCTAAACTGACTTTTGTATAAAGTTCTGGAATATGGCCAACTGGGATGGAACTTGGCCATTTCTTATCCGATTTTGATGAAATTTAGCATGTACAATGGAAATGGGATTCTAAAATGATTTGTGGATGAAGTTCTGGTATGTGGCCAACTAGGAAGGATATTGGCCATTTCTTATCCGATATTGATGAAATTCAGCACGTGCCTTAGAAATGGGATTCTAAACTGATTTTTGGATAAAGTTCCAGAATTTGACCAATTGTCATGGAACTTGGAAGTTTTGTATCCTATTTTTATGAATTTCAGCATTCACGATGAAAATGAGATTCTTAAATTATTGATAAAATAAATCATTAAATACATGGAATAACGATTTTAGTTTTTCACTTTTAAAGCACATGTCGAATTTCTTTTCTTCGTTTAAGGAATAGGCAAGCGCCTTCCAACTTTAACATATAACTTTAACCAAAAATAATTTTAGAGTTTTATTTCTATAGTACATGCTGAATTTGTTTAAAATCGGATAAAAAATGGCCAAGTTATATCCTAATACGGCTTATTCCAGAATTTCATCTAAACATAATTTGAAAACCCAATTTTCATTACACATGCTGAATTTCATCAAAATCTTATAAGAAATGGCCAAGTTCCATCCTAATACGGCTTATTCCAGAATTCATCTAAACATAATTTTAAAACTCAATTTTCATTACAAATGCTGAATTTCATAAAAATCTTATAAGAATTGGCCAAGTTCCTACCTAATTGGACATATTCCAGAACTTTAGCTAAAATTCATTATAGAAACCCATTTCCATCGCGAATAAGAAATAGCCAAGTTCCATCCCAGTTGGCCATATTCCAGAACTTTATCCAAAAATCAGTTTAGAATCCCATTCCCATCGTGTATACCAAATTTCATCAAAATCAGTTAAGAAATGGCCAAGTTCCATCTTAGTTGGCCATATTCCAGAACTTTATCGAAAAGTTTTTTTAGAATCCCATTTCCATCGTGCATACCAAATTTCACTAAAATCGGATGAGAAATGGCCAAGTTCCATAATAATTAGTCATATTGCAGGACTTTATTTAATTTTCTATCGTCTCTTATCGGCGAGTATTACAAAAAAATCGTACGATTGTTAAGGGTTAACAAGTAACTAACGCAAAATGTAAAAAAAGTCGATTTTTTATTTTGATGAATACTTGCCTAATACACTACATACAATACTACGCCTAATTAACAGGCTAACCGACCTATGCATTGGTTTAACTTAAAAAAAATTTCCCGAGCCCATGGCACCTTACAAAAAAAAAAAATCGAATTTTTTTTCTTCGCGCTCTTTCTTATGATTGCGTGATAACGGTATCTCACAAAAATTTTCCGCTCAAAAGTCTCAAAACTAGAGATTTGAAGCTTTAAAATGCTTTTCTTTTCATCTCTGTACGATCGTATTTTACTAAGATACAGCTCTTCAAAAAACACTAAAAAAATTGAAAAAAATTAGTGTTCCTTTAATTTTTTGGAGTAGTGTAGTTCAAGTGAAACCCAAATCTAGAAATTATAAATTTAAAAAATAACGTTAATTGTCTAATGCTGCTATCTTTATGAATTAGGCTGTATCAGCCTAAATGTTGATTTCCCGTTGTACAACACTTTTATTAATTTATAAATTTATTGCTTATACAATACTAAATTTTAAATTTCTCAATTCGTTATGCCACAATGAAATGCCGTCTTAAAATTAAAATAAAAAATTGGGTCTATCCGGCTCCTCTAACAACACTTTTCCCACAAAGCGTCCGTTAAAGATCACTAAACCAACCATTTATATTTTACAAACATTTTATGTTATTTTGGGCAGGAATTTTCTTAAATTTGGAGACCTCTTCCCGAATATCACAATTGGTCACAACAATATAAATCTTCTAATCTCATGCCGCCAAATCGCAGAGTCACAAATAATCTTACAAGGGAACCTTTTGTATTGTCAAATTAAAAAAATAATAATAAAAACTATTCTAAGTTATAATACTCTGTGAGACAGTAACGAAATCATTTTTTTATCGGCAACCAAGCTATTTTTAGGCGTTGAAACTATCCCTCAATTTGCGACAAAAAGGTAATTTCATCCCCTAAAAAAATAGAGATGCAACCCTTGTACACTAATTTGTACTTTTTATGAGAAATAATTACCAATTTGTTTTATCAAAAAAAGTGGAATAGAAGTGGAGATATATCGAAACAAGCGTTTTTTTAGGTTAAATTAAGGGGTGATTTTAGCACTTAAAAAGGGCTTGGTTGCCGATAAAAAAAAGTTTCGGTAATGTCTCACAGAGTAACACAACTTAGAATAGTTTTGATTGAATTTTGTACTTCAAAAGGTTCCCTTCTAAGTTTACTTAGAACTGACATGTGTTTCCATCTTCGACCTTCAACAATTAGATTTAGTTATACATCCCCAGAATACTGTTGAAAATTATTAAGAATTAAATTACTCTGTCTAGAGGCAATCCACAAGGCTCAAAATTTCTTTTCTGAAAATTTGTGCTATTTCACAATATTTTGTGAGCAACCAAGGACCATTCGAGAACACAAAATAATAAAACACAAATAATACAAAATCAGAATTAACGTTAATTATCTTTTGTCACCGAATCCCTTCTTCTCGTCACAGACCATTTCATTTTATATATCTCCTAGCGCCTGTCTCTAAAACTTGCTCCACCCTAATAGCGTCCCATGATAATTTGCTATTACGGTTTACATTGCTCAGAAGCAATTCACAAATAATGTATCGATCAATATATCGTTGAAATTTCAATCATTAAAATGTCACAAAATGTCAATAAAACGTCACAGAAATGTCAATCTCACACAAATGGGAATGTTTTGCTATTAGTAAAAGCTTACTAGATAAAATTTATTTTTAAATATTGACAATTCAAACAACGTACTAAGCCAAATTAGTTTCCGGTCACTTGGAAACTTTGAAGTCTCATTACTCGCAAACCTAAACATTTTTCGGTTTGATCTTTGTGACTATAAAATTTTCTAGAATTGCATAGGTTATACAGCATATAAATTCAAGAAATGTACGCAATATTTTGCATAATAAAAATAAAAAAATTTTGAACTTTTCTATTTTTATTTTATAGCTTTAAATCAATATGGCGTGCAGCATGTTTGATCAAGTTCATCACTATTTAATTAAAATTGATATTAAATTACATATTATAATTTGTTGTTTACATTTTTTTTCAATCCACAAATTTTTATTTAACTTGGTTTGATTTTTACAGCTTTTAAAACATTACATTTTTATTTATCAATGGACATAACTTTAATCAAATAAATTTCGTAAATACATCAATTCCGTGACGCGCGTCATCACATTGAAATTTTGGTTTAACCCCATACATATATAATGAAAACAAAGACGTAGTCCTACGTCAAAAGTTATGACTATACCAAGTGCTTTGACACTTAAATTTAAGATTTTTCAGAAAGTGGAGTTAATCGATGTGTGCACTGAACGGCTCATATTGTTATAAGATATTTTACTATTTTTATTATAACCGGTACCATGATCATTTAATATTTTCGTAATATTATAGTAAGCGTTCCGATAATAAGCCACAAATGCCTGGGCTCCTATAATTTATGGAAATGTGTACTATAAATTTTTTTCCGTGTATAACACAATAAAAATAAAATTAACAAAATAATAATAAACTTTATTATTAATTTATAATCAATTTTCTTTCCTTCTTCTTTTTTTGCACAACTTTATTTTCAAAATTTTTTTTTTTTTTGTTGTTTTCTACGTACCAGTTAATGGCCAAGATTAAACTTCGCCGATTCAATCGCTTTACCACTATTTATATGATTTCCAACAACAATAAAAAATAATTCCCGCGCTAAAATTCCCGCCGAGCAATAAAAAACTTGTATGACTACCTAGTAAAAAAAAATTAAAGGTAGATGGTAACAAAACAAAAACAAATATAGAATCAAATAAGGTAGATGATTATTGCTTATACACTGCAAATCGATGCAAATAAAATTAAATGAAATGACATTTAGGGGTACGCTTTCTAACATGCATTTTTTTCTTTTTTTGTAAATGCATCGTTACAAAGTCTATAGCTATTACTATACTATATACGGCGATTGTCATGTGAAGGGCGGTTTGTACAAAAATCAAGACAGTCGTGATTTGTTTTAACTTGTTTTTTTCCTGAAAACAGAAAAATTTTATTGTTTGATTGCATAAGTAGCGAAAAATGGTGGTTTTCTTTTCTCATCCTACCTGAAAATGTTGAGATTTTCTTCTACGATTTTTCAATCATTAATTCTGAACATATTCAGGACGTAACTTATCGAATAATATATTCATTTCTAGTGAATTTTAATTCAAAAATATTTAAGTCAAAATGACCAAATTTGCATTAGTTCTTTACGGGCTTTTCCTTCTAGTTAATAGCTAGGGACACTGTAGAACGCTCTGAAATAATAGAACAAATTAAGCAAATTAAAAGTGAAATTTAATAAAGTTTGTGGCATATTGGTAAAACACGTACGACAAAGGTCTTCGGTTCGATTCCCATCCGATTTTTTATTTTTATTATTATTTTTTTAGTATTCAGGTAATAACCAAATATTTTACTTTAAATTAAACATTCCGCTTTATAGTTATCACAGTAATTACACAATAAAATACGTGGTACGCGTTTATATTGCGCCTAAATGTATGCGAACACTACAAAAAATTATTTAAAAACTTATATTATGAGTTGTAGTAAGCTATGAAAATTTTTGGCTTTGTCACAAAATCCAAGAAAAAAAATCCAAAACGGAAAAAATCCAAGCTTTTCGAAAAATCCAAATACCGAAATCCAAAAAAAAAGATCCAATTTTAAAAAAGCCAACTCTGATGAATTGCATTATTGTTTATGTTTATTGATGTCTCTTTTTGATTAATGTACATAGATATGTTCACATAATATTCTAGATATTCAGTTAATAATAAATGAAATTTCATTGTTTTAGATTTTCTTTACACATTCATGTGTTTCATTTTATCTTCATTGGTTGTATTTAATATAATATCAATCATAGTGCGATATCTTAAAATGAGTTCCATTTCCATTGTCAGGTCAAATAAAGGGAATCATAAATTATTTATCGACGGTTTCGATTATTATCTGGATAATAAAACCAAAAATATTTTTAGATGGAGTTGTTCTCGACGCAAATCGAAAAATTGCAAATGTCGTGTAGACACAATTATAGTGGATGGAAATCACGTAGTGCAAAGAAATGCCAATCAAGCACAAAGACAAAAACGAAGCACAAAGGCAAAAAATCATTCGTATCCGAAAGAAATCATTTAAAGAGCCAACAAATTTGAACGATATCAAAATCCCGGATAGTTTAAAATTTATAGAAAGTGAATTATTCGTTCTCAGTGAGAAAGAATCTGTCGGGGAACGTATAATTTTGCTAGGCACGAAAAAATCTATTAAATTGCTTGGTGAGTGCAAATATTGGATAATGGATGGCACATTTTACGTTGCGTCATCCATTATGAGGCAGCTATTTAGTATTCATGGCACAATTGGAGGACAAGTTGTACCTCTTGTATTTTGCTTAATGAGCAAAAAATCGAAAATGGCTCACGAGGAGTTATTTTACGAACTCTGTTTTCTGGCATGTGAAAATGGTGTTCCTTTAAAACCAGAAAGAATCACAACAGACTTCGAAACAGCAATTTCTTCGGCAGCAAAATTATTTTTTCCAACCACTGGCGCCAACTACAAAAGCAAGGTATGGCTCAAAAATATGGGAACGACGAGGACTTCAATTTGCAAGTTCGAATGCTGAAAAGTTTGGCCTTCGTACCATCATTAGAAATTATTTCATACTTTAATAATTTAAACAAATATGTAAAAGATCCCGAATGGCAAAAACTGGCAAGATGGTTCAAGAAGAATTATATAGTTGGCACAAAAAACGTGGAACCAAGATATTCTCCAGAGTTCTGGTGTATTGGTGATAGAATTTCACAACACTTTCCGCGAACACAAAATTCGGTAGAGGAGTGGCACAATCGTCTGAAAATTTTTATAGGACGGAAAAATTGTGGATTATATGCTATAATCAAAGAGCTGCAAAACGAAATGATGGTAATTCTGAACAATGTTGAGAAAATTAAATCCGGCGAGGTCCCGAAAAAGAAGAAAAAGGTTTTACTGCAATTTAAACACTTTAAAAATATTATTAAAAAGCGGGAAAATACGGACATGTGTGAATTTTTAAAATTAATTTCTTACAATATTTCATTATGCTAATTTCATTTAGTTTATCTTTACTGTATTATTGTAATATTTGATAATAAAGTTAATGAAATGTTCTTCCCATGCTACTATGTATTAATGTTTAATTTATAAACACACACACACACTCACCATAGTCGATTGAAACTTATTTACATAAATGAAGTTCATTCATTGATATAGCAAAATTCAGAAAAATCCAAACTTTATCAAAATATTTTCCGCGCGGAAAATATGTACATGTCGTATTAAATTTGGCTTTGATTTAACTTAACTTTCAACGACGCGGACACACGCAACATATGCAACAGACACACACACACACACCCGCCCACACACCCGCCCACACACACCCGCCCACCCACACACACACGCCCACCCACACACCCACCCACCCACACACATCCACCCACCCACCCACACACACCCACCCACCCACCCACCCACACACACGCACACACACACACTCGCACGCACGCACGCACATACACACACACACACACACAATCTCATATCTGTTCTAAACTAAAGAAAATCCAAAAAAAAATCCAAACTTTATCAAAACATTTTCCGCGCGGAAAATGTTTTGATAAAGTTTGGATTTTTTTTTTGATTTTTTTTTGATTTTATACATTTGGATTTTGCCCATTTGGATTTTGTCCTATTTGGATTTTAACAGTTTGGCTTTTGGCATTTGGATTTTATTTTTTGGATTTAATTTTTTGGATTATGACACAGATCCAAAATTTTTCTGTAAAATTCTTTTTTCCTGTCATAAACTTCATAGCATGCTATATTTGAAATAATCTAACAATGACTATACAACTCATTGGAAAATAGACCAATCAGATAGTTGAATTTTACTTAGTTACGCTGTATAATATCGGTTACTTGCGTTGCTAAGTTGTGTTTCGCGAAACACAACTGCCTAGTGGTGTTTCGTACACTACGGGATATGGTACACTATGGCATATTTCAAAATGGCATATGTCAAATCGGCATATGGTACACTACGGCATATGGTACACTATGGCATATTTAAAAACGGCATATTTTAAAACGACATGTAATGGCATAGGATTGGCCACGTCTTACTACTTTTCAAAGTACTGTTTTTGAAATCTTTTCTCCAAAATCTTGTTTTACAAAATCTTGTCACCAAAAACTTGTTTACTTTTTTATATGGATAATAGTTATTTATGGTACTAGTGAGCAAAACGAGATATTATCCGCAAGGGATAAGTTTGTCCCACTAGGCGATAGCCGAGTAAAAATTCATATTATGAGTTTTTTATGAGCTAAAATTTCTTGTTCTCATTCCATTAATTTACTTCCTACAAGAATTATTTCAGATTTCGAACTAGCTTCGCTTTCTGTACTAAAAAATGTCCTGCCGGATTTAATTTTTAAGGGTTCTTTATTTCATTTTACCCAAATTATTTGGGGATCATCAATAGATGAATTTGGCAAAGAACAAATATTTATTAAAAACCGAATCGACAAAATGAGATCTGGTGAACAATTATATCCAAATAAAATATGCAGAAAAAGAAAAAAAGCTTAAATATATCATGATTAATCGACGGCCTAAAGAGGAAACGTCTTCCGTTAAAGGCATCGTAAATAACATAGCTTTTTATTGATTTGTAGCACTAATCCATTAAATCTAGTTTAATTTTTATTATATTTTTTCAAACATATCTCAAGAAGAGAAACTAACTTGTGAAATTATAATTTTAAATAAAATGTGTGTACGCAAATTAATTATTAAAATTTGTTTTTTATTAATTGAATCTGAACCTTTATCTTAATAAACATAAATTCCTGCTCATGTGAAAAATTAACTTAAAATAAGGGACTTAGAAAAACTGGGTTGGGTATGTAATCTTGCATTACAAAATATTCATGTGCATTAAAAAATTTCGCATACAAAATTTTGCATTACAAAATATTGCATAATAATTTCCCGTACATTTTTTTCTCTATTCTGAGGAAAATAAATTGAAGAAAATTGACATCGAGTAATTTAACTTAAAATTGTAGAGGCTAACGGCTTCGGTAAATCTCACGGGCACGCGGGAGGTCGCTGCGCTCCCCCCCCCCCCCCGCTTAGCCGAGGGGCTTTAGATTTGAATTTCGGGGGACGTAGGAGCCGGGATCAGCAAACCTGTCGCACTGCGTGCCGCACGTAGGAGCGGATTATATAGAATCTATTAAGTTACTGCAACATAATTGCACTATTCTATTATGCAAGATTTTGTTAATGCAACATTTTGAAATGCAATATTTTATATCGATCCCAGAAAAACGATTTCACTAAATATTCATTTTTCACTATAAAATAATCAAAATAACAAAATAATTATTTCGGAAAACAAAATTTTAAAAATCAAGATTTTGTCCAACAAAATTTTGGTAAACTATTTTTTATACGGTAAGAATTCAAAAAACAAGATTGAACGGCAAAACCAGATTTTGTCTTGCTGGCAAATACCCCGATCTCAAGGGTATATGGTACAATAGGGTATAAGGTACACTACTGCATGTATGATTTGATAAATTTTAAATTTAAAACGTTTAATATTTTTTAATTTCTAAACCTGTATTTATGAAAATGTATCCATTTGAATTACAACGAAATTCTATTAAGCGATAGAAAATTTTTAGAATTAAAGAAAAATTCTAATAGGTGAAGGAAAATTTAAGTAAATAAAGGATTATTCTACTAATTGAAGGATAATCCTGTTAGGTAAAGGTTTAAAGGAAAATCCGTTAAGTAAAGGAAAATTCTATTAAGAGAATGGATTTCAGCATAATCGGTTAAAAATAGTCAAGCTTCAACCTAATTGACAAAGTTTTATCACAGAGAATTAAGAAGAAAATTCTCTGTGGTTTTATCTAAAAACCATTTTAGAACCCTATTTTCGTCTTATAAACGAGTTCATACTAGTGATTCGAAAAAAGTCATTAAAAATGAAAAATTATAGATATTAATAAGCACTTCCCGATTATATCTTTATTACCAATATTTTTATTTCCGTGTGGAGAATAAATTTAATTGCATTAAGTGAAGGAAAATTCATTAAAATGCATTAAGCGAAAAAAAATTGCAATAGGTAAAGGGCAATTTTAGAAAGTATAGGGTAACTTTATAAGTTGATGATTAAAACCATTTTAGAATCCCATTTCAGAACTTTATCTAAAATTCATTTTAGAATCCTATTTCCATCATATTTGTCGAATTTCATCATAATCAGTTATGAAATAGGCAAGTTGCATACAAATTGCCATATCTCAGAACTTTATCTAGAAACCATTTAACAAACCCATTTCCATCACTCCTACTAAATTTCATCATTATCGGCCAATAAATAGACAAATTCTATCAAATTCAGAAACTTCTCATCCAGAACTTCTACTAAAACTCATTTTTGGATCCCATTCTCATCACACATGTCGAATTTCATCATAATCGTTTAAGAAATACCCAAGTTCCATCATGATTGGCCATGTTCTAGAAACTCATCTAAAATTCTTTTTAGAAGACCATTTCTAACGTATATGTTGAATTTCATCGTATTCGGTTAATTAATAGGTAAGTTCCTCCCTAATTAGCCATATTACAGAACTTCGTCTAAAATCCGGTTTAGTATTCCATTTTCATCGCATTTGCCAAATTTCATCACACTCGGCTAAGAAATAGCCAAGTTTTAGAAAATGCCATATTATACCATATGCCATAGCGTACCGTATATCGTTTTTAAATATGCCGTTTTGAGATATGCCATAGTGTACCATATGCCGTAACGTACCATATGCCGATTTGAAATATGCCATTTTAAAATATGCCATAGTGTACCATATGTCATATTTTCATATTCCATTTTGAAATATTCCGTTTTGAAATATCCATGTTGAACGGATTCGAGTCTTAACATATACAACTCGAGCTTCGAAAATCATCTGAATATACAGTTGCGGACTCGATCGGTGTCGTTGTGTTTCCCAAGCAGCACATCTCGTCCTATCAACTGTATATTCGGTTATTTTCGAACCACTTGTTGTATAACTACTGAAAATTAAATAAATTGTATTATGGTGAATGTGGCTTAGTAGTAATGAATTGGTCTAGAGCGGGTAAGGTCTGGGATTGGGCTTAAGGCATTTTAGTTTTGTATTGCAAATTTATATTTTTTTGACATGGTAAGATAACGTATACATGCTTTACGATCCGGAGGTCCCGGGTTCGATTCCCGGCGGGTGATGAAAAAATCACGGCTGGTTTAAGGGTAGGATCAATGAATTAATCACTCATTATCCGTTAACAAAAATGATTACGAAATTTCAAAATGAAGCGGCCAAATCCCTCTATGGGATGTAGCGCCAGCGAAAAAAAAAAAAAAAAAAAAAAGATAACGTCTTACACTGCATATTCAGAAAATTGGCACGAAATTTTGCCTTTGGTGTAAGCATTACCTTTAATTTAATTGTATGATTTTTAAGGTTGGTCTTAGGCTTCATGCATCACGCACCATATTATTGCAATGACGTCATCAGGCGGCGAGGCAAGCCATTATAGTGAAAGAACGCCTCTTCTGATCGGAGCAATTCTAACCTCAATTTGTGAGTAAAGAAACTGTTACGGATAATTTATTTTAAATTAAGAAAATTAACCTCCATCTAAATTTTAATTGAAATTAAAATCTGTACAATAGCGATTTACAATAGTTGAGAACATTATACAGAGAGAATCTCTCATTTATTTGAGCGTAAAGAAACTGTGGCAGATATTTTATATTAAATTAAAATAATTAATATCAACATCTTATGAACGTTACCACGCAAACTAGCAACGGCCAAGTAGACCACACAGCCCACCCCGAATTTTTTTGTGAAGAAATGCCCAGCTCCTGCTGTTTGTCGGTCTGTAAGGTTTTTTGTGTGATGCCCCAACATATGTATGTAAAATCTTCCTTAAAACCCCTTAATTTTTGGTTTAAGGTCTATTTAAGGTACAATAGTAATTAAAGGCCTTTAATCTCGAGTTATTCCTACTCGGCTAAAAACTAGCGGCTAAAAAAATATCAAATTGTCAAATGGTGATTGTAGCAGCGGCCGCTGGACAAACACATTTTATATAAATTGTTTCCGTCCTAGGACGGGCTGTACCCCCTAGTATTTAAAATAATAAAGTATACTTATCTCTGGTCCAAAATTAATTCCTCCGAATACATAAATTTATAGATGTTACTGCATCGGTGTTCAGATCAAGAAAAAAAAAAAACATTCATTTCAAAATAAATAAATTGAAGCGATGTTTCTACTTTCGCGTCCCGGTCAAGAAGAAAAATCCAAAAAAACCATCACCTCTCTCGATCATCGAAATCTATTAAAAAACACTCTCCCCTTCTTCCATCTCAAAGTTCGATCAATTTCTTATCTGCTAACATTCACGTCACCAAATTTAAAGCAATGTTAATTATTTTGGAAGGTGTAGGGGAACTTGTTTCCAATACTGGAAATATTGTCATTACAATTAACGATTGAAAGGAACAAATGAAATTAACAATATGTACATAAAAAAAAAATCAAATTAGGGTTTACCAATCCAAAGCTTTGCTGCGTAACCAGTGTAAGCATAAGTTTTAAAATTGTTACAGTAGGGCAGTATTAAACCACAAAAACATAATTCTCTCTTTGAGTAAATTTACTCTCCAACTAATGCGAGATTGCTTTGTGCGAGGTTATTATTTAACAAAGTAACAAATATTAATTCAGAAAAATTTTCATGTGTTAAAATATAAGTATGCGGTAGGGCATCCAATTCCGGAATTCCGGTATTCCGGGATACCGGTTGATATTTTGGTTTCAATTATTCCGGAATTGAAAACACTAATTCCGGAATTAATGAATTTCTATTTTCCACACTAATTTAAGTAAATTCAACATAATTTTATGTAATTATAGTCTGTCTTGTAGATACTAAAAAAATATACAGATAAACTTCTCTAAAGTCACTATTCAAGGGACCCAGAAATGTTGGTCAATCTATGGAGGTGGTTAGTTTAAGGAATAAAACAACGTAAAAATTTGAAAATCCGAAGTCAGCCTAAAAAGAAAATTTCCTTCAATTGTACCAAAAAATTATAGGTACCTATACATACATAGTAGTATTCAAATCTCACTGGAATTCTGACAGTTCTCGCGCAGAAAAAATATAGCGGATACACAGTGATGAACTATTTCGGGTTAATTGTTTACATTTTTATTTTGCATTTGTACTTCAGTTTTTAGGTTAGGTTTTTATTTATATCATTTTATTTTGTTATTTATATGTACATATTTATATGTTATAACGTTTTGAATCACAAAATGTTTTTATAATTTTATTTTAAAAGAATCACTTACACTTTTGAAATCGATAATCTAAGAATTAATGCGATTTAACAATTTTTTTATGTTGTTATGGTTTTGATCGATATGACTGGCATTTGGTTATTTACCTATTTTCCTTAGTCCGTGCGCAAATTAAATGTTGACGTTGTTTCCATAGGCGTGCAATATTTTTTTACACCTATTAATTTTCACATGAAATATGATTGTAATAACATAAAATCATAAACATTTTGAATGTTTTGTGTATTAAAACTGAAATATAATACATTTGAATGATTATTTATTATTTTATTTAGGTTTACTATCTACACTGAAAAAAAAGATTGCTTCATTTAAGTATTATAGGTATATTCAAGAAAAAAAGTTGCTGGAATATGCGCTAAGAATAGTTACTCTCATATTATTCTGAATTTGAGAATATAGCCCAAAAAATTTGTTAATTTTTTAGATTCTGATATTAAGAATTTAAGTTATGATTTAAGTAGACCCAGTTTCTTAATTCGAAGTATTTCAAGCGAGTGCAGATTCTCACTTCCTGTAATTTATTCTTAATATGATAGTTAAATTGTCCAAAAAATTGTTAACCAGTTTTAAATTTAAACTCACTTTGAGAAATTTTATTTGATTTTCAAGAATACATTTTTCAAAAATGTTCTAAATACAAGAATAAGTGTGATAAAACTGTAAAGGTTTTTTTGCTAGTTAATCTCAAGATAAGTATAGTTTTATTCACATTAAGCAGACAGTCACCAACAATATTCTAATTTCACCACATATCTACTTAATACTGGTTGATAATATTATTGAACGAAGTGTAATTATATTCAGGTCGACGCAAAATATTCATAAAATGAGAAAAAAATTAAGTATGTAACGCTTGCTTTGAGAAAATATTACGATAAAAGAATGTATATCTATGCATGATTCATACATTTTCTTAGTCTTCTGTTAAGAATAAAGAGCTTAATTTGAGGAAAAAAACAATGGTTTTTTCTGGCCATTTGAGCATACTCTAGTTGATTCATACATTTACCTAGTTTTGCATTAAGAATAAAATGAATCAATTTTGTAATTGGTAATTCTCATTGCGCGAATAACTGTAATAAGTCGTATGTTCCAATTCTACTAATCTCAAAACAATTATGTAAATAACTCAAATACATAATTTATTTATATTAATTTATTTTATTTTTTTTATTATACATATATTTATTTATTAAATACATATTTACAGAATTAGTTTAATGTTTTCTTAATTATTCTTTTTATTTTTTATTTTACATATAAAAAATTATATAAAATAAGTAAATTGGAAACTATATATGTACAGAATTAGCCAAATAGACATACTTTACATCATTATAAATTTCAATTATTAAAAACACTAGGTTTTAAAGTTTTAACTTTCTTTTAATGTGAATTTATTTATTTTATAAAAATTACAAACAACTAGTTTCGAGCATCTATGCTCATCATCAGGTTATTTAAAACCTCTACATCACAAGATGTTAAAATTTACATCATTATAAATAAAAGTTTTATTGTAAGAAGATTTTTTATAATTGTTTATTATAAATATAAGTGATATTTTGTATTTATTATTACTTATTTGAATATAAAATTTCTAAAAGATATAATATTCGAAACTAAACCATAACTTCTTTAAAAATAAAAACATTTGCATAATTATTTATTCAAAATACATTATATCGTTTAACGTATTTCACTTATTATTATAAATAAATTAAAACAATCAATAATTTTATTATTAAAACAAACTACAATTTTATAAAAGAACAAAAAACTTTCCTTTAGTGGAATTTAAAAAATAAAAACAATTTTTATTTTAAAAACTGTTTTTTATATAACAAGGATCGATTTCGATAATTACTATTATCATCATCAGCTTGTTTCTCTAAGAGAATCTATATCCACCTTAAATAGGAATTTGGAAATTTAAAATCAGAATTTAAATATACGCTATGTATTTTATCGGTCTAGATCCATTGGCTGAAGTGAAAAGAGGCCACTCGATTAAAAAATTTGGTATCTTTTCTTGTGGAGACTCAATGCAGTTCAGCTCGTTCCGCCTTCCTTGAAATGTGGCTTGCCATTTCATTTCAACAGCTTCCCATGGCTCATGAAAACATTTCAGCCAAGTTTTATTAATATCAAAATTTTCTTCTAAAATACTATATTGCTTTTTAGCTGAACTGCTTTCGTCTAAAAATATAGTATAAAATAAACAAATTGAGGAATGTCATTGATATAATGAAATTTTTATTAAAATAATTGTTTCTTTGGGTTTTTAGCTTAATTTTTTATTTTATATTAATTATTTACTAAAAACTCGACATTTCGACGGTACATTCCGTCATTCTCAAGCGTACAATTTTTGCCCAATTTTTCAGTAAAAATTATACCCTTGAGAATGACGGAATATACCGGCAAAAAACGGATTATTTTATTAAAGAATTAATAAAAAATTAAGCTAAAAAACCAAAGAAAAAATTATTTTATTATAAACATAAAGCTAAAAAAGTGAATTAAATAAAATTGTTATTAGGTAATTTGTGTTTACCTGATGATTTTGAACTAGATCGACGTTTACGACCGGAAAATAGCCACTTACTTCGTAAACTGCTTGAGCAATTCCTGTATTTATTATATATGTAAATATCCGGAAGCGCTTCTTTGCTGCTCACTTAATGGTGCGAATAGAATTCCTATAAAATTTTGAATCAATATATAAACATATTAGAAATTATATTAATAAACATTGAGTGTATATGTCGATGCATGTATTAGTTACTAAAAAGTTCATTTTTGATAAACATTGGCTAATATACAGTCTTTCACAGTTACCTACTACTACTTTGGGCCCTTTCCGAAAGTTATACTTATTTATTTAGACATACTTATTTAAATAAGTATGTTGGCGAGGTAACTTAAAATAAGTATGCCTCTATCTCATTCTTACAAAAAAATCATTTGGTTTACATTTTAGATTGTATTTTGTAAGAAAGGAATAGAAACATACTTATTTTAAGTTACCTCGCCAACATACTTATTTAAATAAGTATGTCTAAATAAATAAGTATAACTTTCGGAAAGGGCCTTATTAAATACATGTTATTTTTAATTTTGACACGCAAAAATTATTTTTATTCAATACAAAAATAATTTTCGGTTCATTAATGATAATGATAAAGCTATTTCATTGATAAACAGAAAATAATTTTTGTATTGACATGTTATAAAGGTGGTAGTAAGCTTAAATTTAATAGCACTATGTGAATTTATAATTGTTCGGGTACCATCCAAAATACCTTTATAGGATTAGTTCCTTATTCAATTACAAAGTCAATAGCCTGTAACAAGTCTCAATATAAGGAAGAACAAACTACTAATTAATGTGTAGTGTTAATTACTTAAATAAATTGTCTTAACTTGAATTAACTTTGACTGAATTAACTTGAAATTAATTAGTTTTTTAAAAATTTCACAAATCAAATATAAATTTTTTTTAACACAGATCAAAGGAATCAATGGATTGACACGGAATTCGATGTAAATAATCAATATCATAATTTTAAATTAAAATTAATAATTATAAAATACTTACTTTTCAACAATGGTAATAACTGAGGCAATCCCCAAATTACCAAAATATTTTTGAATGGGTCATATTCACTTGAACTTGCCACATTTTGGAGCGATGTGTATAGTCAGAAATATCCAAATTCTGATCGAAAATATTCTCAGACTCAAAATTTAACTGATAAGTGTCGCCGGACATTGCAAGTAGGTGACTAATATTTATTAGAAATGTAATGTGTTCTTTATAATTCACAATCGTCACTAAAAGCTTTTTTTTTAATTTCCCCCTACGTGACGAAATCAAAACTGTTTTTTTTAATTGTCACTACACGAAATTTTCTTTAAAATGTTTGAATAATTATTCGGCACTATTTCGTCGCTACACGAACTTTTCTTAAAATGTTTGAATAATTATTCGGCACTATTTAATATCACTTACTATAATCACTTTCACAAATATGTAAATATTGTTTTAGGTTAGTAAGAGTAACACACTAAACACTTCTGAACGTTTTGAATTTTAAACACCGAGTGAGGATAAATCAATAATTAAAATGAAAGACAACATGTTGACGACCATCAAAGGATTTATGCTTCTCTCATGAAACTTATTCTCAAAACAACTCAACAAAAATATTTACAAACGATTGTTATATTCTCAACTTGAGCATAGGTATTATTATTATTATTATTATTACTTGAGGGCCATGTAGGGGCTCAAGCCACCCCGCACTGCGACCTAAAAGATCTTTTGTGCATGAAGCCCTACTTAATTATCCGTCTAATCAATATTCAGGCTCTTAATGAACCTGATAATACTGCCTAACGGTACGTGATACATACTATCTGGGCTCATTGCTCTCCCTCCTAGATGTTTTAATTATCCGTCCAGCCAATATTCAGGCTCTTAATGAACCTGATAATACTGCCGACCGGTACGTGATACATACTATCTGGGCTCATTGCTCTCCCTCCTAGATGTAATAACATTTACTTCTGCTAGAAGAGCGGTAGCATTGGGGCTCAAGGACTTCGAGAGGGCAGACCCACTCCCGTATATTCCTATCCGTGCCTCGTCTACCGTTTTGATTTTACTCTTGCGAGTTGCTGCGACATACTATCTGGGCTCATTGCTCTCCCTCCTAGATGTTTACTGTTGGAAGTACTTCTACACGCGATATATACTATCTGGGCTCATTGCTCTCCCTCCTAGATGTTTACTGTAGGAAGTACTTCCACACGCATTACATGCTATCTGGGCTCATTGCTCTCCCTCCTAGATGTAATAACATTTACTTCTACTAGAAAAGCGGTAGCATTGGGACTCAAGGACTTTGAGAGGGCAGACCCACTCCCGCGTATTTCTTCCCGTGCCTCGTCTACCGTTTGGATATGACTCTTGCGAGTTGCTGGGAATAAAAAAGTCGCCTGTAGGTCACCCAGGTTTACTACAGGAAGGCTAAATAAAACTGGAGGGTGCCTGGTATCCAGAGTCCGCATATATAGACTGATTAACCTATCAGCCATTCATCCATCGGCATATGCTGTTCCACCTTAGATTAGGGATTTTTTGTCAAGGTTTTCTCCTTTAGCGCCGTACTTTAGCCTGTCACAAAAAGCCACATTCAGCCTAATGGTTACAGTTACCGGTGGTTGCCACGAGGAGGCAGTACGTACACTTGCGCCTACTGGAAGGTTACGGAGCCCCTTCCAATAGACGCCAAACCACCTTGAGCATAGGTAACAATTATGTTCATAAATTGGCAAATGTATTCTCCAATTATTCTTAATATACAAGAATCAAGAAATATTTTTAATTAAAATAAAGAATAGTTATTCTCAATTTATAAATTTAAACATTCTTAAAATTCAATATTCAATAAAATATTAAGTTACCTTATACTCGAATTGAGTATATAGTCATTTATTTAATGGAATTTTAATGCTTTTATGCTAGAATTTCACTTTTTGGAAGCCAATTATGCGTGTGCGTATATCGAACATAAATTTCATGAAGATCATTTAATGAAAATTAATTAAGATTCAGGGGAGCAATTATATAATAGTTTTATTGCCTTTTTAAAACAATTTTTTTTTACTAATTATAAAAATATCCTAAGGAATTTAAATGAAACTATGCGATATAAAATTATTGTTTCCAATTTTTTTTATACATACTGTGTAGTTTTCAATCCGCGATTGATTCGGTCATGAAAATGTTCTTATAATCTTTATATGAAAATTCAAAATTAAAAAAATACTATACGTATTTGGTAAAAGGCTGAAACTAGGGTTTCCAAATATCCGGATTTTCTGTAACCGCGGATATTGTTTTGAAGTTTATGAGGTATCTGACGGATACCGGATAACCGTAAAGAATAAACAAAAGGAGTTAAATTATGTAAATGATTTTTTATATTTCATATTTGTATATTTAAATAATAACAGAGTTGATTTTGATCACATAAACATAAGTTATGGAATTCAATTACCTAAGACAGGTACGATTTTAAAAATAAATTACAACATTTTTAATATTTCTCGCAGGAAAAAAAAGCGCAGGAAAGACGGGACCTAACTTTAGTGCAAAAATTACTTGAAACCGAAAAGGTTTTTTCTGAATCTGTCGAAGTTGGCTTTACAGTTTTTAATACCTTAAATAATAAATCAAGATTTAGGCTTCTTTTACCAGTTTTATTGAAAATGTTAAATTATTGTTTTAAACTGCTCGGAAAATTCGATGTTGTTACCTGTTTAACGGTCGTCGCATTTGAAATATAAGAATTTTATTCTTCGGTTAATGATATTTTAATTCTGAATCTGATTCCACAGTCAAAGTAGTTTCATTGCAATGATCTACTTCGTCATCCTTCGAATTTTGTTGGATTCACACTTGGATTAACAAGACATTTTATTAATGCTGAAATATCGTCATTTTTTCGTAAAGTAATTCTCATTCTTTCTGATTTAAGCAAATCACGACTTATTTCGGAATTAATTGCTTTCATTTTATTTCATAAAACTGATAAAACACCGTAAGCAGCAGAAAGATTGGCGTCTCTAACTATTTAAAAAAAAATTATTATCGGATACCGTTGAAAAATATTCGAGGTTACCGGATACCGTTAAAGTCACAAATATCCGCGGATACCGGTTACGGATATATTCGAATCAGAAACCCTAGCTGAAACATTATGTATGTACCTCGTGTATAGAAACATATGTATGTACCTCTGTTTAGTCTTCTGTATGTGTTCTTATCAGAAGTACAATTGATAGTTTTGTTGCAATAGGAATTATTCAAATTTAGTATATTTAAAATCTAATACTCTCAAATTTTTGAATTAAATAATTAAAATCTAAACATTCTCTGCATTTATCAAGAAAATTATATTCATAAATTTCGAAAACTTGTCATGCAATGTGCTCTCAAACAGTCTGCTCTGGACACGAATATTAAAACATGCCTCTTTTCGAGATTTAATTCCAAAAGTATTGCAGTATATTATAACTAAAATACAAATTGAAAATTTTAATTTTAACATAAAGTCGAAAAACAATTAATGGCAAGAATAAAAAAAAATTCATTTATTTTCCATTTATTTAAAAAATTAATAAAAATATCACGAAACTCCATATAAATATCAGAATTTTTGTCTATTCATGACGTCAAATCGCGAAAAAAGATAGCAACAGCATGAGCAATATCATACCTTATTTTCTGTATACCTAAATAGTAATTTCTTATTTATTATGGGGTTTTTTACAAAATGTTGTAGATTGTGTATTTGAGAATTGTAATTTATAAATATAAACTTTATCAAAATTTCGTAACAACTTTAACATGCACTCCGTTTTGTATCACGCGGTTTAAATACCTCACGGTGTATTGAAACGCGAGAATTTAAAGCGCATTTGTCCTTTAAGAATTCATATTATTAGTGTATGCACGTTAATCAAAATATTTTCATTTGATTATATGCATAAGATGTACATTTTTTCTTATGTCGATTCTTTTTAATTGTTATTATCAAATGTACATACATACATGAAAATATCTTTAAAAATTCTTTTAAATTTATGTTAATTTGAGATTAAATGTATATCAAAACAAACGAAATTATTTTTATAATTTCGTGAATCTGCATTTGTTCAATTTGATTTTCAATTTTTGATTTAAGTTGAGAATAAATATTGCATATTTTCATTATTATTTTGAAAGTACTATTTTGAGAATAAAAGTGTCAAACCAATCGTAATCATTTTTTAGCTGAGTATACATAATTTAAGTGAAGTATTTTTAAATTTAGGAAATTGATCGAAATAATCTTAATTTATACAATTAAATTTATACAAGAATTGGTCTAATTCGTCTCAATTTATACAGCTCATCCTCATTTTAAGCATTTTAGTTTTGATTTTTGATTAATTACCTATATATTAGATTTGAGAATTGCTTTTTCTTATTTTTAGAATAGCATTTCTCTCAGTGTAAGATAAATGCGACCCATCAAAATTTTTATAAATTTTTTTTCTACATCACTGGAAGCTGCGCAGAACAATTAAAAAAAAGTTGTTTTTAAGATCTGAATAGGATTATACGTAATATTTCAAAGAGTGGCAAAAAGTGGTCAATTTAGGGAGCTGGTCAAAATATAGAGGGACTACTTTTGGAAATTTTGGAGTATTTCTAATTTTCGTTCACTATGATATGACACCTAATAAACGGATTACGGAACAATAAATGCTCGTTCCTGAAAATTACCTGACGGATGCATTTACATATTTAATTGAATTCGTTTCTAAAATACACCTGCCAAGTATGTGTTGTGTTGTTTCTTAGTTTATAAATTGAAAAAAGGTATTTAGTACATATAGCGCCGTGTAAATCGAGAAAGAAACGAGTCCGACAAAAAAACTAATTCAGAAAACATTTAATTTTGTTAGTTCATTAGCTGAAAAATATCAAAAACCGTGATATACGTTTTTGCGTTTCGAAAAGGACTTTAATTTTGGGACGATGGTAGTGCCTTACGAGGCTAAAAGAGCGTATTTAGCAGCGGGAAATATCGCCATCAAAATTCTAGACTAAATGATACAAGCCTCGATTTGTCAAGTTTAATGAGAAATACCAAAAAAACAGGAAACATTTGATTTCAATTATTGTCAATTGTAAGAACGGTATTAACTAGCAATAGCAATTAAATATATGTTTGAAAATGTTTCCGATTTTGTTTTTTCACATTCATTTTATAACGAGTGAGTGGGAAAGTAAATGCTTAAACAAGCATTTAATTGTAACTGCAATTTAGTACCGTTAGTTAGTCTGTGGAGTCCTAGCGCAGCGCCTTTACTGCGAGATAAATATTTGCAATGTCTGTGAAGGAAATAAATTCTGTACCACTCCAACTTACCTAACATAACTCACTGAATTTTTAGGCTTTATAGAATTCATAGAATTTATAAGATTTACAGAATTTATTGAATTTATAAAATTTATTGAACTTTTAAAATTTGTAGAATTTATCGAATTTACAGAATTTAAAAGAATTTAAAAATTTATGAGATTTGTAGAATGTAAAACTTACTGAATTTTAAAACTTTATTAAAGAAGAGGAGAAATTGTTAATAGTTTGCAATTCAATTTGCAATGAGTTTGCAAACTCTTAACAATTTCTCCTCTTCTTAAATATTTATCAATCTGGAATAAACCAGAATATTTTAAAGTTTGAACATAATTATTAAAGTTTATAGGATTTATCGAAATTTTTCAATTTATAGAATTTATAGAATTTATAAAAATTATGGAATTTTTAGAATAAGTAAAATTTGGGTGTATACAATTTTTAGTACTGGCGAACTTGTAACAACTCCTTCGACCCATTGAATCTATAAAATTTAAAAAATTTATAATATTTGTGGAGTTTATGTAATTTATAAGATTGTTTGAATTTATTTAAATTCATAAAATTTATAGAGTTTATAAATATTTATAGATTTTTGCAGAATTTTGAGGATTTGTAAAATTTATATAATTTATCGAATTTACAGAATTTATAAGAAAGAAAAAGATTTGTAGAATTTAAAGCACTTACTGAATTTTTACACTTTATTCATATAATTTATAGAAATTATAAATTTTTAACGAAATTATTGAATTTACAGAATTGTTAAAGTTTATAGGATTTTTCAAAATTTTTGTATTTAGCTATAAAACAAATAAAATTCGAGTTTGTTAGAATTTATAAAACAGACGCACTGGAAACAATTAATAGAACACAAAGGATCTACAAAATTTAAAGAATTTATATTATTGATAAAATTTATATAATTTATAAATTTTATAGAATTTGTAGATTTTATAGAATTGATAAAATTCATTAAATTTAAAGATTTATAGAGTATATAGGTAGACACATTACAACTTATATAATTTATTGGATTTATCAAATTTAGAGAATTTATAGGATTTATAGAATTTATACAATTTAACAAACTTATTGGATTTTTAGACTTTATAGAATTCATTGAATTTATAGGATTAACAGAATTTACTGAATTTATAGAATTCAAAGAATGTGTTGAATTTATAAAATTATAAACATTAAAATTTTTTTAGATACATGTAGAATGTAAATAAATCAAATTTGAGTTTATAGAATTTATAGAACTGATAGACCTGAATATATAGAACCCATAGAACATATAACATTTAAATAATTTATAAAATTTAATGAATTTATAAGTTTTAAAAACATATTAGAATTTATAATATTTTCAGAGTTAAAACTTATAGAGTTTATTGGACTTTTGAGATTTATAGAATTTATCGAATTTACAGAATTTATAAGATTAGAAGACTTTATGAGAATTACAGAATGTACTGAATTCTAAAACTTTGCATAGAATTTACAGAATTATTCATTAAATTGTAAGAACTTATAAAATTTATAGAAATGGTTTGATTTACAGATATTTTAAATTTTATAGGATTTTCGAAATTTTTTTATTTAAAAATTGAGTTGGTAGAATTTATAAAACAGACACACTTGAAACAATTAACAGAATACAAAGAATCTTCAAAATTTAAAGAATTTGGATTATTGATAAAATTTATAAACTTTATAGAATTTGTAGATTTTATGTAATTTATAAGACCCATAAAATTTAAAAATTTATAGAGTTTGTAGACATATTAAGACGTTTGAAGATAGAGAGAGACAGAGAGAGAGAGAGAGAAGAATTAATAGGATTTATCGAATTAAATAAACTTGTTGGATTTTTAGACTTTATAGAATTTGTAGAATTTACTGAATTTATTGATATAATTTATTGAATTTAAAGAATTTAAAATGTTCAGAATTTATATGTACATAATTAATACAAATTCTATAAACTTTATAAATTCTATATTTTTTTAATTTTTAAAATTGTGTGTAAGTCCTTTAATTCTAAAAATAGTGTATATCCTAATCGTAACTGCGATTTAGTATCGTTCATACATATTAGCAATGATTATAAAAATATTTTTGACAGAAATAAAAGAAATTGTTGTTTTTTCGCAAAATTTTGATTTTTAATATATTATTTAGATAAATAAAATAAATTTCGGAATTAATTCCGGAATTCCGGAATCGAGAACATTTGAATTCGAAAATTTCGGAATTACTTTTTGGCCAAAAATTGGACGCCCTAATAGTGCGGTGAAACACCAGTGATCATGGTTCACATAAGGTTAGTTCGATCTTTTGAGTCACGTGTTCGTGGCGTCATACAATTCCGCCACGTGTTTATAAATAAAGAGAAAAAGCAATGAAACACTTTTGTTTCAAGTTATTGTTTTTTTATTTTTCATTTTTTTACTTGTTGTAATTTATACGATTCTTTTAATATTAGAATTGTGTGTCGTCATACAAAAAAAATGCTTATTTAGAGCTAACCTGGTATTAATTGAATCATGACAAGTGAATAAAGGGAATATATTTATGTTAATTTATTATTTTGTTAATCTTTATCTGGCTGAATAGCTACAATTGCACCACCATGTTTATATGAAAATAAAGCGAATTTATGAAACTAACAATCGGTTTTCATTGCGTTATGGGTTATTTATTGTGGAACGCCAGAAATATACAGTTGAATGTACATTGAATGGATACATTTGAATGGATTGTTGTGTGTTTTGTCAGTATGACTAAATTCTAAACTGATATTTAGATGCGATTTTGGAATTTGACCACGTAGGATGGAAATGGAACTTGGTTATTTTTTAACCGATCAAAATGAAATTCGACATGTACGATAGAAGTGGGAGTCTACAATGATTGCTAGATGAAGTTCTGTAATATGGCCAATTAGGAAGTAACTTGGCTATTTCTTAACCAATTCTGGTGAAATTTGACATGTGCGATAAAAATGGGATTCTGAAATGGTTGATAGATGGAGTTCTAGAATATGGCCAATTTGGAAGGAACTCGGTTATTTCTTAACCGGTTATGTTAAAATTCGACATGTATGGTGGAAATGAGATCCTAAAATGATATTTAGAAGAAGCTCTGGGATATTGCCAATTAGGAAGGAACTCGGTTATTTCTTAACCGTTTATGATAAAATTCGATATATACGATAGAAATGGGATTGTAATATGATTTTTAGATGATGTTCTGGAATAAGGCTAGAACTTGGCTATTTGTTAACCGATTATGATGAAATTCGATATGTAAGGGTTTTCCATTTGGGACTTGACAACTTTGAACTTTCACTGTAAACGCACTCTTAAACCAATAACCAAACTGTCAGTGTCAAAACATTCAGTAAAGACAACATTTTCATCATGGTGAAGTACATGCGAACGAACAACATTTACAAATAATTAAAATTTACCAATTTCACCAATTTTACCAATTTCATCGCAGAATATTCTTCAGTGATAAAGCGCATTTTTGCCTAAATGGCTTCGTCAACAAACAGAATATGCGTTATTGGTCAGGTGAAAATCATCATGTGCTTCAAGAAACACCACTTCATCCACAAAAAAATTACTGTATGGTGAAATGGTCAGAAATGGTCCTGTCGATTGGCCGCCTAGATCGTGTGATTTAACACCTCTAGACTTTTTTTATGGAGTTACGTTAAATCATTGGCCTATGCCAACAAGCTGGCGTCGTTAGAGGAGCTCAGAGCCAATATTGGCTGAGTTGTGTGGCCGAGTCATCGAAAATTGGGTTCAACGAATCGACACATGCAAACGTTCCCGTGGTGAACATATGAACGATGTCGAATTCCATACATAAATGTTTTAATTGTACTTTGAGCCAATAATAAAATTTTCGAGATATCTCAAATTGTTAAGTCTTTATTGGAAACCCCAATACAATAGAAATGAGATTCTAAAATAATTTTTAGATGAAATTCTGGAATATCGCTAATTTTGGACTTGGCTATTTTTAAACCGATTTTAGTGAAATTTAACATATGCGATGAAAATTGGATTCTAAAATGATTTTTGGATAAAGTTTTGGAATATAGCCAAGTAAGATGGAACTTGGCTATTCCTTAACCGAATTTAGTTAAATTTGTCATATGCGTTGGAAATGGGATTCTTAGATGATTTGTAGATGAAGTTCTGGAATGTGGCCAAGTAGGACAAAATTTGGCTATTTCGTAACCGATATAGAAAAATTTCTAGAATATGGCTTACTAGGATACAACCTGGCTTTTCCTTGAAATTCGACATGCACTAGATTCAATATGTTAGAAGATAACACAAATGATGACATATTGCTCTTCGAACAAAATGTAATATTAGAAAACGTGGTTGATGTCAAAGCACACAATTTGTACAAAAATTGGGAATTATTTGATTCAACAGTAACTTTATTATTTGATTGTGGCATCAATATTGCGACGTTTATTTAGAAATAACTCCGAAGAAATTAATAAAATTTTTAGTGAAAAATCATTAACTGGCGAGTAAATTGATTTCCGCTACAATTTACAGAAATGGCGGACGGAGAACTTTTTCAAGTTTGAATGTATATCAACAACATGGGTTGCCAATAATTCCAACATTACCACATCATCTTCATCCTCTACATCGTCGGTTGAAAATATTTTACAATCATCAATATCAGGAAGAAATATTCTCGTCGGTTATAATTCTAGAAAATCTTTGCCACCAAAACAACAGACTGTACTAGTACGAATAATAGTATGACAACAATTGATGTCGCTTTTTCTATTTCGATCTCAGCCAGTTATATTATGAATGATTATTCTCTATCTCTTTCTTTTTCCATTTCAATTCGATTATTTTTCCACTAATTACTGCTCTTTTTTCTTCATAAATACTTTAGAAGGCTTTGTCGAATGAGCTCTTCTCTAAGTGTATTTAATGTGATGGTCAAGGTTTTGACCATCACATTCACGATAATAATGGCTCATTGTACAAGTAATTTTTCAGCTTTCCCTCCTATTTTATTTACCGCAATTCAAACTAAAAAATAAAATATCAAGACACCATTTTTTCAGTAAAGACTCTTTTACACAAATCAAAATCCAATCTATTTTCTGAGGCGGCTGTCAAAATGTCCATTAATTATAACTGAATTTATGTTGAAACAACCGACGCCAGTTTAAAATTAACGAAAACCTAGTTTCAACTCAACTCAACTCCAATCCAGTTTATTTAAATCAGGTAACAATTTACAAACGAAGAATCGCATCCCTAAATTTTTTTAAATGATAAATATAATTTAACCAAGTTTTTTTTAAGTTATTTGCATAGTTAGCACTTGAGGCCTAGGGGATGGGACAATACTGCTTACTAACTAGTGTTTTTAAGAAAAATTATTTTTCATTGAAACATAAATTACATTCAGTTTGAAATTAGTTATGCATATGTACTATTTACGTACTTATATATGTATAAACATAATTATATTACATATTTTGATACATTCACTTATGTACATATATGTATACGAATTAAAAATCAAACCAAGAAATATTATTTTGTAAATATAAAAAGTAAATATTTTTAATCTTTTATACAAATATTGGATTAATTAAGAAAATTAATTTTGATAAATTATTTAAAATTTGTCAAGAAAAGGATTATAATCTTATTAAAAATTCCTATATGCTCGAACATAATAAGTAAATATGTATAAACGAATTTTTAGTAGTATTTTGTTCAATATATGAGCACATACCAACTCATAGATATAAATATAAAAAGCACAAGTGTTATAATATCTTAATTATTTCAAAAAAATACTTATAATTAATTAAATGTTAAAAGTTAGGAATACATCACCACACTTCGAAATAATAATAATAACAAATAAAACAAAATAAAGACAGCACACCAAAGCTAATAAAAATTATTGCAATTTACTTTATAAGTTTAGTATGTGTACATAGAGATTATTGTCAGAAAGTATAGTATTTATGTATGTACATAAGAGAGAAATAAAGCTGCTGCACAGTAAAATGCCAATCTGTAAAATATTGGTAACTTTTGTAGTTTATTAGCTTTTCCAAATAGAAAAGTTTTGTTTTGTGTGTGTTTGTTTGCCTGTTGTGCTGCTTCACAATAAATTTTTATTTAACTTACTGTTGTTGTTCTTCTGCTTTTCAGTTTATAAGTTTTTCGTAAACTTACAGCAGCAGTACGATAAGCAGGTTGAGATTTCTATTTATTTATAAATTTTTTTTTTATTTGTTTTCTGAATTTTCGCAACCATAATCTTTTTTTTTTTGTATTATTTTAAACTTAAAAAAGTTTATTAAAATTTCTTTTTTTTGTTTTTATTTTAATATCCAAATTTCCAAAAAAAAAAAAAAGTTTCATTAAGTTTGGAGCTTTTTAATTTTTTTTTTGTTCATAAAGTATCATAACGCTTTTTTATTATTATATTGGATGAAACAAAAATAAATTTAGTTTTGGATAGCCAGGAGAACTGATTGAAAAAATGTAACAAGTTTATCAGTTTTTGTTATCCATCACAAAATTGAAGGTAGAAATCAGGTTATGTATTACGGTAGAAATTCTAACAGGCTCATAATTTAAGTTCTTGCGGGAGAAAAATGGGACGAAATGTGTTTTACAATAATAATTCCGATACTAAAGGCAAAGGGTGTTGAAATAAGAGTTTCACCATGTGAATAGTAAATAAAAAATTATTGCGTTGGAATGATTTTGATTTCTTTATTGAATCATGCTTATTGGTCGATAACAATTATGTGTGTAAGATAATGTCGGCCAAATGTTCACCAAGGCTTCGGCGTCATATATCAATCCGTTTGTCCAAATTTAAGAAGGCATCCTGGCTAATTGATTCTCTATTCGACCAATATGCCTTATTATCTCATCGTTTAGCTCTTGAATTGTTGCTGGCTTATGGGAACAGACCTTGGTTTTAAGATAACCCCAAAGAAAGAAGTCCAAGCGTGTAAATCGCACGATCTCGGTGGTCAATTGGGTCTCGGTGGAAACTTCTCGTATTATCTAATTTGGGTCATAAAAATTACTAATTTCGACAAACGAATTGATCCGTGCATGCCATAGTGAACATTTGACCGATATTATCATTCACAATAGTTTTTTATTTACTGTTCACATGGTGTTGTCAAAACTATTTAGTTTTATTTCATTCTAATTCCATAAGACAGTAATATATTAATAATATATTAAGCGAGACTCTATTTATTGTTCGATCTATCCTTTCAATATACATAATTTATAAATTTTTCTACCTTATAATTAAACAAACACGACAACGTATTTAATGTCTGCCGAAGTAGGGTGGTTAATGTTAGAATATCGATGGCGTTAGAAATGAGACAATATTACTGCCGTATTAATATTACAATATACATAGACGGCACTAAGCAGAAGCCAGGTGGTCGCCGATAGGGGGAATTAAGTCAAGCAACTTGTTGCTTGGCTCCGCAACCTATTGACGCCACTGGCTCTCTACAGCTATGCTGGTCATGTGTTAGGCAGCTGGCAGAGTGTCACTGGTCACAGAAAGGTAAATTCCGTGATCCAGAAAGAGGGTGGAAAAGAGAAGAGTCCAGAAGGAAAAAAAACCTCTGGAAAAAGCGTCAAAAGGAGGTTGAAAGACGGGCCCGGAAAGCACAAACCCTAAGCCTGCTGCTACTTCTGGTGCCCAAGAGAGGCCAAAGAAATAACGCACGAGGGCCCGTCCGGACGCCCTGTTAGTTAAACCGGCGGAGGGCCAAACATACGCAGATGTCCTAGAGGAGTTACGGAGTAAAGTAAGGCCGGATGAAGCGGAATCGGAGGTGGCAGCAATCAGTAAGACAAGAGCGGGCGAGGTGTTCATAGAACTCGGTCAAAATACGAAAAACATTGAAGGCTTCCGGGACTTGCTGAGCACTACCTTGGGAGAGAAAGGCCGGGTAGTTAACCTTGGGACCAGGACAACAGTAGAAATCCGCGATCTCGATTCCTACACAGTGCAGGAATAAAGGTAATGGAGGCAATAAAGCGGGAGGTACCGGAGACAGAGGAAGTAAATGTTATGCTCTTTCCGTGCGCCAGAGAGCAAAAGGTGGCAATGGTGGTAATAAGTGGAAAAGCAGACCCTGCTAAAGTTAGCCGAAAGTTTTCAGCCGAAAGTAAAAAGTCACTAATGTCGATTACCTTATTAACAACCTTACAAGTCTTGTGGAAAACATTGTTTAACCTAACCGCGGAAAACATTGGAAAATAAAAAGAATTCACAAAATTGGAATAAAATCAACCTCTAGATTGTATATCTGAAGTTAAATTGTGTTTATTGGATTTGTCAATAGCCATCGCAGGAAAAAAAATCAGTTCAATTTTCCGTGAGAAATCTCGGAAAATTTGATTTTCCAAAAATCATTAGAAAATTTATATTATAAAATCAGCCTCTAGAGTGTTATATCTAGAGGTGTATTTTATTGATGTGACTTGTCAATAGCTAACGTAGGAAAAAAATTGAGTTCAAATTTTCCGTGGAAATTCTCGGAAAACCGCAGCATTATCGACTTTTCACTTTCGGCTAACTTTAACAGTATGAAAAGCAGCATTGAAATTAATAAACAAAAAAAAATTACGCGGTGCTTCAAGTGTCTTGGGTATGGGCATGTGGCCAGAAATTGCGATGAGCCAAGCCGAAGCAAATTCTGTTACAATTACAAGTGCCTTGGAATCGATTACAAGGAAAAACCTGCATAGCCGTACGCCGTTGTGTGCTTTGTGGGGAGAAAGGTTTCAGTCAGGAAGAAGTAGCACACGCCCCAGGAACCGGAAAGTGCAAGATGTATCGGGAGGCTCTCCAGGAGGCCAAGAACCGAATATGATACGTATAATTCAAGGGAACATGAATCGCAGCAGGACCGCTGACGGTCTCTTGCAGCAGTTGACAAGTGAGAACGGAGCTGACCTACTTTTACTAAGTGAGCAGTACCAAAACAAACAGTCTTCTTGTTGATTCTCGGACCTACTGGGGACAGCCGCTATGTTAAATGGTCGAGTGTATACCGAAAGGCATGGTGCGGGCAGGGGATTGGTCTGAATTAAGAGTCAGGAGACAATTTACTTTAGTTGTTATTTTACCCCAAATGAGGCTTCCGCTGAAAGCTAGATGCCTTGGAATATGAGATCCTACAAACAACAGGACAGATGGTGGTAGCTGGGGACTTTAATGTCAGGGCTCTCGAGTTGGGGATGACACGCCCGGATACGAGATGCAGGCTTATATTAGAAATGACCGCCAGAGTAAGACTGCTAGTTATGAACGTTGGGTCGACCACAACATTTCGCCGACCTGTATGGAACCAATCCCTGACATTATTCTTGCGTCTGAGAGAGTGGCATAAGTCCATGGATGGAGAGTATCGGAAGACTTCAATGGGAGTGATCAACAGTACATCAACTTCCAGATAGGCGATGAACGGCAGTTGCGTGTAAATGACAAACTGGTTAGGTGGAACTTGCGGCAGCTAAATGTTGAGGCGTTTGGAAGTGAACTTGCCAAGGGCGTGCCGTTGATGGAGATAATAGATGCAGGTGGAAGATCTGCAGTTGAGGCTCTGGTAGCTTCTACCATGTGCATGCGAGGTATCTATGCCAAGGAAAAAACCGCGACACGGAAAGCCTCCTGTATATTGGTGGATGACTAAGATATCAGACATATGGAAGAAGTATCTCGGTAAAGAAGGAACTTCAACGAGCAATCAACCACAGCAAAGCGTGCTGCTGGAGAACACTAACAGAAAACATAGACCAATACCCGTGGGGCCTGGGTTACAAAATTATCACGAAAAAGCTCGGTGCCAAGAGGCCAACAAGTGTTATGGATTCGCGTACAATGGGAACGATTGAATCAGCCCTTTTCCCAAATCACCCAGAACGAGCTGCAAGGCAATTCCGAGAACAAGTAGAGGTCCCCCTTTTTTCTGAGGAGGAACTGGAGGAAGCTGTTCTATCTGTAAAAAATCGGAAAGCTCCTGGGCCCGCTGGATGTAGCGTTCCATACGGTAGGGCAGAAATTATTAGCTATGGGATTAGCGCGGAGAGATACTACCAACCATGGTTAGGCATATTCGATTGTAATTGGGAAAATGTTCATTCTGATTGAATAAATTTCCGAAACCAACTCCATTTTGGTATACCATTTTTGCTGTAGCAACAAACCCCTCCCTTAAGACTCATCGTTTTATTCGACACCATTCTTGATTATTTTTTTTTTTGGAAACAATAAAAATATACAACAGTACATACAACAAAACTAATACAATTTTTGTACTTTGATTTCATGTATGCGTTTGCTGAATATATGAGTAACCTGCTATTAGCCACTAAGTAGATAGCAGCGCGCAGCTTAAATACATTCACCGCATCGATTTGAGAGATGGCAGCTATGGACAAATCATTTGCATTTTATGATGGGCAATTTTGGTGACGTGGTGATTGCAGCAACAGCGAAGAAATTAATTAACGTTTGGATTTCACCAAGTGAGGAGCAAAATATATATCTTAATTTATTTTGTCATTAAAATCAAACAAAAAATTATGGCGTTAAGTTTGGCCTAACTTAGGCTGCGGTCGAATTCTCGGGTAAATCATTTACTGCGGTAAATTTAGATTTTTAATATTCGTTTTCTGTTAAATTACGCATTTTTTTCTATTTTTTACTCGTTCAATTCTTTTAAGAATAAAGTATCTAAACGTAAAAGATGTACCTTTTTTTATTTCCTTTACTCTCCAACAAAAAAAGGTAAATGCATTTACCGAATTTTGCGGATTTACTCGAGAATTCGACCGCAGCGTAAGCGGTTTCCTTAATTGGTGATCCTTATAGCGGTATCAATTATTGTGTTAATTTTTGCCAAAATTCTACATCAACAACTAATTTCGTTAAATTTCTTCTTTCTCGTTAAATTCAATAATACGTCAAACGTCAAATCCGAATAAAATTCCCTCTGCGGTCAATCCGGCGAGTTGTATAATCGGGGTGGATAGGTATCGCTGATTATAGTGCCTTTCCCAGTATGTATGATTGCTGCATATACATTTCCAGATTTAGATTCACATAATAGATAAAATTTTATTCCAAAACGAGTTCTTTTCAATGGTATATACTAGATCCAGCTTCGACGACCTTTATAAAGCATGTGGCTTTCATCGAAAGTAATTTCTCTTTCCGGAATGTATAAACTCGAACACTTTCTCTTTATGTTATCGAAAACGGCCCAAATCTTATTCAGTCTTGGGTTTGGGTGCGTTTCCGCATTATAATTTTCGTTATCGGCAAAATGTAAATTTTTTATTTCACAATATTTTCCATAAGAAATAAGTTTTGAAAAGATTTGCGTTTCAAGTATTTCTGATGATGTCCAATACATCCTTTCCATTGGTTTTTATATGATGGCTTGGAGAATTTTTATTGCTAAAAAAATTTGCATTAATAAATAAATAAAAAACTCACTAAAATTCACTAACAAAAACTGAATACATCTTACTAATTAGTTGTGAAGAAATATAATCAAAAACTTATGTACGTAATAATTACACACTCGCACTGTATACGTTACCCACAATACTGAATGCAAATGACTAAAATATGTTATTATTGCAGCTTCCAAGTAAATAAGTACTTCCCCGAAATGAAACACGCCCGCATGTATTAAGAGTGCTACAAACGATCCGATTTGGTCGGGCCGATCGGTCGTTGTCCAACTTACCATTCGATTTTGACAATATTTTATAATTTATTTATGTTTTTGCTCTACACATTTGGTTCACCTATTCTTAGATTAAATTTATTTTTAATTTTTTAATGTTCTCGCTTTGAAATTTAACAGACGACTAGAGAATATCATCCGACAACACCACACACCATCCGATTTAGTTGGTTGGTCGGACGGTTGGTGGAATTTCCATCTGACAAATCCGATTTATTTTGTCGGGCCATCATGCATACACACGATCCGATTTTACATCCAACCCAACCAAACCGGATCGACCGCCCGACTAAATCGTATCGTCTGTGTAGAGCTTATAACGTAAATGCAGTTGGTCAGGAAGATATAACCACATATAAGAGCACCCGTGTCACACACCATTGTTTTACCGTAATAATTTTACAAAAACGTAAAACAACAGCGAGAATATTCAAAATATTTTTCACTGATATACGACGTTGCATGAACTCGAATACAAAAACTAAAAGAATGAAAGAGAACGAGTAAACGAGAGACAGACGGAGACGATGATGTTGTTGACTAATACATAAACAAACACAAAAAAATTCTTATAGCAAGGTACAGTTAGGTAAAAAATACAACAAAGTGTGTTATTTATGTAATTTAATAACAATACACTATTACGCAAATGCAGTTGGTCGGGTAGATATAACCACATAAATATAACAGTGCTCGTGTCACACACGGGCAAGTGAAAATCCAAAGCTTCCTCTTGTAGTCAGCTTCCTCTTGTAATATAGTTGGTTGCCTTCAGCATAAGAAAAACTCAATGCAGCTTGTAAATCGAACGTAATGGCTCGGTATGCTTAGAGCCATTTCGTTCAATCGGCGCTTTTTTGACTAATTCCTTTATTTACATGGTTTCGTTAGCTCTTCGCCTATGGTCACCCCATTCCAAGTCTTCTGTACCAGAAACGTGTTTGTTGCACAATGAGTACTGATTTTTTTTTTTTTTGGAATAAAGAATGAAAGTTCAGAGGAATAACTATGGAAGACTTCGCGGTACACTCTTAAAGAAACTACAGATATGTTGGCTTCTGGGCAGAAATCTTAGTATAGGCGATGCATGGTAGATAAATTTAAGTTGGGTGATAAATACACCTTATTTGGTCCCTCCTACGATAATGCGCTGCCATTTGAAACGGAACGAGTCTATGTGCTATTTAACAAAATTTATGTCAGTTTCATTAGTTATATTTGGAGGTAATTTGCTTATTCTTGCATCATTCCCCTTGTATAGCCCAGTTTCACCAATTTGCTTCATGCACGTTTCAATTATACGATAAATTATATTAAAAGAAGAAATAAAAACTTTAAACAAACTCTTTTTTTGCACTATGCTCAAATAACATATTCTGAAGGTTGATTTGTTTTTTTCACATCCAGTTTTTTTTCTTACAACAGGAACATTACTAATGAGCGAACTTAAGAACATTTTTTGCGTAACATATATAGTCACCTGGACTATAATATTCAGCGCTATTAATTTCCTGCAATCTTCATTGATTTTAGAGTTACAATGATATCTGAAAAAATGTTTATGATTACAACTTCATTAAATTTACCGGCATTTGATACAATCAGTTGGCATGGGTTCTCTTTCATCTACTTATTTCACCCCTTTGTTAACATACGATACGGTTGGCTACTCAATCGTAGATGTTTGACTACATTTTTCTTCCACATGTTTGAAACCGCCTTCCGCCGCGCCGACCTTTCGTTCATGCAGTCATGAAAATTTGTTGTTTTGTTACACGTTACTGACAGATGCATTCTTATGATTTTTTAACTGTTTATAGCGGTTCAATCTTTCTCATACCTAAGATACTAATCTCACCAGTAGAATCAGAAGAACATGATCTATCTGGCTCATAGATTTCAGAGCTCCTGATTCCGAATATGCTAGGACCAGTGGCTGTTGACGACGTTATTATAATACAACTTTAGAATTTAAAAAAAAAAAAAAATATATATTTTAATTCACAACATCAATAAAAAATAAAAACACTGTGAAGGAGTTGCAAATAAAATTTTCTGGTCCACGAAAGTCGCCACTTCCGATTTACTGATCTTCCAAAAATTCACAGAGAACTACCAATTTATAAAAAAAAAATTAAATTTGGTTTCAATTCGATTGGTTGAATCGACTGGACTGTAGACAGGACAAAGACAGACCAACAGACTGACCGATTAACAAATAGACCGACATACATCAATTCCAAAGGCAATTTTTCGGATTTAAGGGAAGTTTTCATGATTACTAAACAATATTTTACTAACGTAAGAAAAGTAAAATCACTTACCAATTGTATAAATTTTGACAATGATTAATTTCAACACTTATTTTATTATTTACTCACTTTTGGTTTTCACTTATAATTTTCAAAGTGGACGAGTATACATATGTATATACGATTACACATTTGCGTATATTATCAAAGTCGTTTTGAAAAAAATCCACTCAGAATGCTGTTATTTTTCCAGATACAAACTACAGTGAAACCTCACTTAAACGGACACTCATATTAGGGGATACTACACCTCAACGGAGAGACTGAATTTCGACCTATTATATGCAGCTGTACATAGCTACTCCTATCCTACAGTGTTTTAGACGTGTCTTTTTAAATTGTTTTTTAATAAAATACTTTTGTTAGTTAGTTGGCTTAAACGTTCTATTTTTAAGCTAGAAACCGACGTGTTAAAAACATCTATGTATATCTTCTTTTACCGGTAAGTTGAGGACATTATTGAGGCCATTTATTGTTTTACCCCGCGAATTAAATTTACACGTGAAATTGAAAATCAAGGTTAACGTTACAATTGAATCGTTTTTTTAAACAGTACATATATACTTTTTGCCAAAATTAGTATTATGTTTATTAAACGGCAACTCACATTTTCATAAATAAACACAAATTCTCTTCTAAACCTATTTTTACTTACACTAAAAAGTTTGTTTAATTCCTGTAAAATTTTAAAAAGTGGACATGTGTCCTTTCAAAACTAACTATTATTACGATTACGTGGTTACTTTCCGTATAAAGGAAGTAAACAGAGTGAGTAAAAGTACCAATTCAGTCTGATGAGATGACTGAAATTAATTTTTTATAACCCCCTCATTTGATTGAAACTGAAATTGCGAACTCTTGATAATTTCACTCTTCGAATTAACAATGACAATGTATCTGCTTGAATATCTACATACAAAATACTCGTAGCAGGATATTGTTTTATTCTTACGAGTCGTTGTTCTTTTAAAAAAAAATTCTTCGATATTGAGAAAATAAATTAGAATTGCAATACTTTAAGAAATTCGTTTAACTTTACGACCATTGAATACTAAAAAAATAAGAAAGCTTTTTAGGGTATAGTAGCAATTCAGTCGTCGTTGCACCAATAAGCCGCTAAATCAATAAACGAATTCGATCAAAATCGACTAGAATTCAAGACAGATGAGAAATGTATAGCAGAAACAAAAATTTTCGTAAGAATTTTTTTTTTGATAAAGATGCACATTGTCTTTGCTGCGGAAATGTCTCTCATTCCCACACCATATCCAAATTATCCTGTTACAAAATAAATGTTGAATACGATTATGTATGCATTGAAATGTCAATGTTTTTTTAAAATTTTTATACGAATAAAACGAAAAAAATTCAAATTGATCACATTTTGTAGTAAAGATATTTTTGTGTATTTAGTTACGAGCATTCACATATGTACAATGTATACAGACATACATGTGCAGAAGAAGTAACGGAAATATTTGATAGGAAGTAATTTATAGATTGATAGAGAACTCAAAGTTCAAATATTTGAAAAAAGCTTAAATAAGCATGATGAAGTAGAATTTATGTAAAATCGATACTTACTATTGTTGCTGTTCCAGGAAAAATAAAAATACATCAGCATGTCACCAAGTTTTTAAAGGTAATTAAATTTGATAAAATTTAATTAACTTTTTGTTGAATGCTTCTTTTTCATGTGTAGTGAATCTTCAAGATTCTTTAAATCTACTTAGGGTTTTTCGGATATATGTTAATGGAAACTTTGGCTTCAAAAGTATCTATATTTTAAGAGAGTTTTCTTTTCTCTTGGGTCAACAAAAAAATAATGGATATTGCTAGCTGCATATTTCCCTAACTTTTGTTGAAAAATATTTCCTTTAAATTTGCACGTATAAATTTGTGAATTTAGTCCTCTATACCTAACCCTTTCTTAGCATACTAATAATCATAAATCCTTCCGTGGTTATCTAATGCTCCAAATACTTTACTTGTTTCCGAAATAGTATGCCAGCTATCCCATCTAAAACCTCTGCAAAATTTCTTAAATAGCCGTCTTGTAACGATGTTATGACGAGTTCTTCTCCCTTGTTATAAAAATAAAAATTTAAAAAACAAAATCTGGTTAAGCTTTTATCCCCTTAAAAATAAACATTTTTTTTAAACGAGTCAGGTTGGAAAAAAATATAGTCAGTTGGTCCCGAATTTTATTAGTTGCATTTATTTAAGAGAAGCCTCCAAATAATTAATTTAGTAATGTTTTAAAAATAATTTGGTCATTTCTATAATTTATAAAAATATAAGGCACACCTTCTGTAATAAAATTATGGAAAAATCTGAGTATGTTCCAACCAAAAAATAAATGTACTTTCTACAAATTACATTCAGGTCAAGTGGAACTAAATCTGCTGTGCTTCAAACATATAATGAAAAGACGTATAAGTTGTTTGGTTTGGACCAGAAATCGACCTTGCTACAGCTATAAAGAAGCTATATAAGGGATATAATGAAAAGACGTATAAGTTGTTTGGTTTGGACCAGAAATCGACCTTGCTACAGCTATAAAGAAGCTATATAAGGGAACAGTTAACACCTTATAAGTCAAAACTATTTTACTACATAGTTAAAAAATGGCAATACCAAAGTTTATATTACGGCATTCCTAGACTAAAACAAATTGCCCCTAAAATTACGACCTTTAACTGTAATTCTGTTAATATCATTATTGCTACCGCTTGTTCTGCAATGTTTATTATATGCATTATGTGGTCCCTCTCGCTTATTGTGAGTTTGTTTTGGTCTGGGTGCCTCTTATATCCGTCTATATTATTTACCTAATTTTATTCTGTTTCATTTATTAAAATTAATTAAAAGTCACTTTTCTTTTTTCCTAGATTTGAATTATTGTTAGTTATTTATTGATGGTATGTGTGCACCTCAATGACCGTTACTGATGTTTTGATGTAAATAATTGTTTTGATATACACCATTATAAGAACCGTCGTCTTAGTAAATGTGAGAAGTATGAGGAATTTACTTTTACAATAAATCGTCAACTTACGTGATTAATTCGTTCCAAAGGTTTTCGCGTAAGTCGAAAAGTCGAACAAACCTTAAATTCGAGAAATTTTTGTTAGTTTTAAGTACGAATTCACGTAGGTTGAATTTGCGTAAGTCGAGGACTGTACGAATTCTCGTAAGTCGGATTCGCGGAAGTCGAGGACTTACTGTATACGTAGTTTTTTTGGGTCGACCTTGTATACAAATTCCTTCATCAAATCATATTCGGAAACTGTTTGATAGGTCCGGCAAGACTATCCGTGTACCTAAATCACTCGATGAGCAAGCTGAATCAAGTGACGTATCGTTGCCGTATTTGATGGAAGCAAAACTGGATTCAGAGTGTAAACTGTTTTGGGCATACCGCATAATATTCATGTGAGATCGATAATTTGTTCCTAGTTTTTTTTTTAATTTTTGTTAAACCGACCTGATGCCCTGGACACTATGAAATGTGTTCCGTCAAAGGAATACGCAGTTTGGACTAGTATAGTACGAGTATATTGCTTCACACGAGTTGTTTCAATTACAACAATTTTATTAGTGTACAATTTTACCGTTAACATAAGCCAACGACGTTCGTTTTGCAAATTTGTACCATTTTGTCGAGAAATCACAATAAAGTCCATCCTGTCTTTCAGAAAAAATTAGCGAGGAATGCTCGTTGCAGTTCGTACAAGAGACGGTCATTTTCCCTCTGATCAAATTCATTCGGCTCGGAATTGATTGCGGCTGCGGGACCTTTGTGGGTTCCAGTCAATTTTAATAAATGCGTAAATCTCAATGGAGTCATTCTCTTGAAATCTTAGTTCGTTAATATTGTGGTAGTTGTTGCAAAAGGATTTAAACTCGTAATGGCGTGGCGACATAGTTACCTAGTTTTATTTTGATCTTTTGACATAAGATATTTGACACCAAAGATAGTAAAAATCTTATTCACTTAATGATGCAGATCATTATCTGACAGCGTAGGTTGTGATGTGATGGATCGCTAATGTTTTCGGTAAACAATGATTTGAACTTGCCATTAAAATTCTGGCACTATAGCTCCAGAGTGTTTTCTCAATTAATCAGGGAAAGGAAAGGTTGCTTATGGAACATTCCGCGCTATTTATAATCTTATAAAATAGCAGATTTGTGTTTATTGGAGAAAATTCAAAGCTAGAAAAGGCTTCGTCGTTGTAACTTTCTGTTTTTCACAACAATTCTCTAGTTTCATAATTTTTCCATATTTGTCTTTTGTTTCTTTTATTCCCAAATATGACTAATTGTTGTCGCATAAAACGACTCTTAAGGAAAAACCGTAAAATTGTTATCTCATGAGAAATGTGACCCCCATTTTTAAAAAAATTATTTATTTGATTTGAACTCCTGTGAACATTTAATTTTCCCTTCAACAGCTACATCATACTTGAAAACTAGGCTTAATTTTAAAAAAGCTTTCAGTTTTCAATTCTCTATAAGCTTCATACAAAATACAATCTACAAAATAACTCAAAACAATCGTTAAACGATCATCAAGATCGCTTATCGATCGTTTTGAGTTATTATACAGGCCAATTCCCTCAGTCATTTAAAAAAAAATTGGATTTTAACGGGTTAGATATGACCATTTTCGTATATAGCATTGTATGCAGCATTTTCATTTGCTTTCAGTTGATTGTTTGCTCCGATGAATGTTGTGCCACAATCGCTGTACATATCTCGACAAGATCCACGACGAGCAAAGAATCGTTGTAATGCTGCTAAGAAGGCTGACGTAGTGAGATCACTCACTGGCTGTAGATGGATGGCCTTCGTGCTGAGACAAACAAATACGGCAATATACCCTTTGTACGACTTGTTTCCACGGCCTTTTGAGACTCTAAAGTAGATCGGGCCAGCGTAGTCAACACCAATGGCTGCGAACGGGAAAGTGGGGCGAACTCTTACATGAGGCAAATCGCCCATTAATTGTGAACGTGGTCGTGGTCGAGTTTCGTCGTGCTTGTAATATTCAATAAGTTTTGTGAATTTGATGCAGGGTAATTTGTTTACCTCAGCTTCGGTGATAATGATCGATTAGTAGTTTCGTGAAGTGATGCGATGATGCAATGATGACTGGGTGCTTTTGATCGAATGGTAATAATGAATTTCGAACGCGACCACCCCTCTCAGTATGCCCTCATGATCGATGAATGGATCCAGACCACTTAGTTTGCTTTTGGTTGGGAGCGGCTGTTTGTTATTAAGCGCTGCAATTTCTCTTGAGAATGCTTCCAACTGGACAATGGTATTTAATGGAATGACATTCTGTCTCCATTCAGTTAGTATTAAGTAACCTGCTGTGATTCGATTGGTTTTTTCACGACAATTATGGGTGAAACGTAAAATTCATGCTGTAATTTTGCGCAAACGAATATACGAAGAATAGCGACGAGTAATATATTCTTGAGGATCGGTAGTAATCGATGCCGAGATATAAGTTTTCTTGATTTCTGAGTCGCTGTTTTTTTTCTTTGGAGTCGTATGATAGAGGCAATGATTCTGGGCATTTAGCAGCATCCTCTTTGAGCTAACGAGGCCCACACCGCCATAGCTCTTTATGGATTAACTGTTCGGTATTTATCCCATGACTTGAGATATCCGCAGGATTATCTGAAGTGGCTACGTGACGCCATTGATTGATATTGGTAGTGTCGAGAATTTTATGAAATCGATTGCAGACAAATGTTTTCCATCGATCCGTATCTCGTCGAATCCATGACAAAATAATAGTGGAGTCCGTCCAAAATAACTAATTGGCTGGGTCGACATTTGGAGGATTGACGACTTGACGTACTGATGCAATTTCGTTGCCAGAACAGCTCTGCACAATTCAATCCTTGGAACTATAAGAGCTCGGTTGTAGCTCGTAAAAACGTGTGTAGTTCAAAGGTTTGTTGGCTGTTGTCCGTATGTACCCAACGAGGAATTTTGAATTGATTAATCTTGTTCAAACTCTCAATGAATGATTGAGAATCTTGAGTTAGATTGTGTGGAAGTTGATCGTCCAATCAAGTCCTTTGCACCACAGTCGTTTAAAAAATGTTTTGGCGACTATAACAATTGGATTGATCCATCCTAACGGATCAGATAGGCGAGCAATTGTAGACAGAACTGTACGTTTCGTGTGATTCTTAATTTCTAGGTCAGAATTGATTTAATGAAATTCATCATTTAAAGGGTGTCAATACATACTGAGTGCTTTAATCGAGTCATTTTGTCCGACTAAGAAATCTGATTTGTTCTCGCGATACTCTAGTGCAAAACCAGCGGATTGTAGACATTGTATTATTTGTTGTTGAATCTCAATTGTCGATTCGATTGTATGACTTCCAGAAAGTATATCATCGACATACATTTGGTTTCTCAGAGCTTCTGCAGCTTGTGGGTAATTGTCTTCTTCGTCGTGAACCAACTGATGCATTACACGAATCGCAGTGTAGGGTGCGCTGGATATGTCAAATGTCACCGTGTTCAATCGATACGTTTTGATGTTTTCATCGGGCGAATTTCTCCATAAAATCGGCTGATATTGAGTGTGTTGAGGGTATACATGTCGATTCTGCGATACATCTTCTTAATGTCACTTGTAAACACATATTTGAAGAAACGCCAGTTGATGATTACAGCTGATAAGTCTAGTTGAAGCGCTGGGCCCGTTACCAGAATGTCGTTCAGTGACTGTTGATTTAACGGTTTTGCTGAAGCGTCGAACGCGACACGAAGTTTGGTGGTGGAACTAGTAGCCTTAAACACTGGATGATGAAGTAAATAGCAACACAGAAATGAAGCGACGTTATTCTTGATGGTTTTGTAATCGGACTCGGGCGATGTTTCCAATTCCATTTGTCCTAGTTCGAGATATTCGTTGATGACTGCAGCATATTCTGAATGGAATGATGGACCTCGATGGAAAAATCTTTCTAATTGTAAAAATCGATCATACGCCAATTTGTAAGATGAACTAATGACTGCATTCGAGTCATAGTGAGACTAGATATTTGCCTTTACATTGACGCTTGTGAGTTTCTGAAAGAACTGTTCACACCAACTGTTCCTTGGACAATGTTTTTTCGTTTTGGATCTCTTCCATTTCCCAAAACTTGCGTAGAAGTGAATCAATTTCGATTTGAGAATGAAAGCTGGTCGAATGATGAGTTTGACTAATCTCACCTGACAATATCCCAACGTAGTATATTGAGCTAATAGAGTACCAATTTTTCCACGGCATATACCTGGTCGTAGGATTGAAGCGTGTACTTTGGCCCCTATGAGCACATCAATATGGCTCGGTTGTGAAAAATGTGGATCCGCTAAAGGTAAATTTTGAATATGGTCCCAATCGGTGTAGTCAACGCGATATGAAGGTACCTTTGTGGTCAATTTATCGAGGATCAATGCATCAGTGTGGCATTCGAAATTAATGCTTTGCTTTGATTAGTTTGAGAGCTACCAATGCCATTTGACCTGAGCGCGAATGGCTGTCTTGGGTAAGCCTAAACGTTGAGCAGCTGCTTGAGTGATTAAGGTGGCTTGGGATCCTTGATCGACTAAAGCACGTAATGGAATGAGTTGACCATTATTAGTACGAATATGGATGATTGCAGTAGCTAATAATACTTGACGGTTTCGATTTTTGATTCCATAGGGTAATGACAATTTGGACTTTGCGTCGTAGTTTGAGACGCGGTTGATGATGTAATCGAATTATCGTTGGATTTCACAAAATGAAGTGAAGCAGTGTATGGTGGCGACCACCACATGTGGCACAATTCCTTTGGCTGCGGGACAATCTGGCGATAAATGATTGAATCCAAGGCAATTAAAAAAACGCTTAAATTTTTCGACTAATTCTTTTGCGTTCTTGTACGGATAGTTTGAGAAACGACGAACATTTTCGTAAAATGTGTGATTCTCGGCAATATGGATACTGTGCTGAGCTTGAATTGGAAACGTGGAATGTATTTGGTTTCCTATTCGATGAATTGGGCTTTGTAAATGTCCATGAATTCTTCGACGAGGAGAGCGATTCATTTGGATTGGATGATAGCTTAGCAATGGAAGAGAGGCTAGTCGATTTCTATTGCGTTCTCTAAATCACTCCATAATGATATCTTCTTTGCATCGAAACATTGAAGGCAGAATGTTCGAGTATCGTGATGTAGTTTCTGCAACACAATGTGAACGAAAATCGCTTCGCTTGATTCGACTTTTAGTTGAGAAATTGTGTGCATGGCTGATCGAGAAAAACTTAATAGTCGTTGGATTTCTTCCCGAGTATCTCTTTTAAGCTCTAGCTGCGTCAGGAAAGCGTTCATCTGTTGCGCGAATATAGCATTCGTTTATTGTTATAATTTTTGTCAAGCTCGTCCATGGCTTTTACATAATTGCCTTCAGTGATGCCCAAGTGCCGTATTCTCAACTCAGCTTCGCCCGACAAACAACATTTTAAATATTGTAATTTTTGAGAGGATGCTAAAGTCGCGTTATCATTAATTTGGTTGACGGAATCGATAAATGAAGGCCATTCTAAAATGTTGCCAGCGAATTTAGGCAAGTCGAGTTTTGGCAACCGCACGTTTGGTGGTTCAGTCCGCGTAATCGTTGACGATGTTCGTCGATCCGATGATGATTGAGTAGACGGTGGAAATCCCAGCAAAAACGCTTCCTCCATTTCCGCTCTTGAACTTAGGAATGTCTCTTCAAACTGATTTGCAATATCTAACTTGATATATTCTGCCGGTTTATCGAGTAATGGAATTACGATACGATGATTAGCATGAAAATCCGAATACAACTTTTCTAAACATGCCAATCGACGCTCAAAATAGGATTTCGTTTTTCTAAACGCAGAATCTTTTTTAAAATTGGTCAATTGTTTCTTTACGAATTCAAGCAATTGATATTGATGAGTGACCAATGAATCTGCTTTAGGTGTTTCGTCGGCCATATTGTAACCGTTCAATGGTCGAATCGGAAAACTTTCGTAAACATTTGTTGCACAATTCACTAACCAATATAATTAAATACGGACACTTACCTTGCTTTGCTAGACCGCGTGGCTATCCAATGTACCTTTCAAATCAGCAATTGAATTTTCCCGTATCAATGGTAGGTTGCAAAACCCGCGTGGTGATTACACGTACAGCAAAAAAAAAATTATATTTTTCTTCCAGAGCAATATTCCCACATTCGGTTCGAAGGACCAGACATTTATGTTGGATTTCGTCGTTTATTTTTGATCCGTTTGTTGGAGGGTTGTGGTAAAAAGAACAAACAAACTATTCAGTTAATTTTACGAATGAAAATTTATTTATTTTAAATTAAATTATTTTGTACAACTTTTCACCAGCACAGAAGTTTATACAAGCTTTTAATTTTATTTTTATTTTTAATTTATTTAAACTGAGTTTACCAGCACAGAATTTTTAACAATAATAGAAAAATGTTTTTGACAAGAATGGCTACGTTTTTTTTATGTCATGATTTGAAGAAATTGGTGTTATCACATTTGAGGAAATTGTACTATGATGGTCGCATTTTATTTGTTCAGTAAAATATTTATGTGGTTTTCCAGTTGCAACAAAAAACGAATCCGAGTCGAAACTTGAAATATGAGTTTGTATAACTTTTCTGTTGGCTCTAGTTTTACAAATTGTATTTATCATCCGTTTTACTTTCAACTTTAAACACATGCCGAATTTCATCGTAATCGGTAGAGCAATAGCCAAGTTCCATCGTACTTGGCCATATTCCAGAAGCTTTTCCAATAATCATTTTATAATCCCATTTCCAACGCAAGTGTCAAATTTCATCATAATCGGTTGAAAAATAGGCAAGTTCCATCATACTTGGCCATATATTCAGAATTTCATGCAAAAACCATTTTAGAATCCCATCTCCAACAAACATATCAAATTTCATAATATAATCGGTGGAGAAATAGGCAAGTTCCACCATACTTGGCCATCTTCCAAAATTTTAGCCAAAAATCATTTTAGAATCCCATTGTCAACGCACATGTCGAATTTCATTACAATCGGGTGAGAAATAGGCAAGTTCCATCATCCTTGGCCTTTTCCAGAACTTTAGAGTTAGTAACTTCAAGAAATCACCTATCGCAATGACAGTCAAATACATATTTACATATACATACTCGACGGTCAAAAAATGACGGTTTGATTTTCATTATGTAGAAATTTATATACATAAATCATGTTTTACATGTTTTAGACAAAATCTAAGAATTTTACTATTTATCGGCTTTTGTTGCGATTTGTAAATATTTTACGATTTCATTCTATTGTACAGTTGAATCATTGATTTTTACGTTACTGTTAGGTTGATATCTCGCTTATCACCGTTTAGGTTAATGTGCCATTTTTTGCAGTAAGCGGCAAGTGCATCGATATTAAGTTGAAGCGTGTTGATAATAGTATCAGGGCAACTAGAGAATGTATATATTGCAGTATCATAGGCATATAATGCAGATTCCGAATCTAAAAATAGATTGGATGCCAGAAGTGGAAATATTATAAAGTGTTGGAGGCAGCACTGCACCTTGAGAGACCCCACTAATTACACTTCTCAGTGTTGATGTCTTATCATTAGCATTAGGCTTAGAATTATCAAAAATATATTCCTTAAATATATAACTAAAATTGCAAAATATGTGATTAAAATGAAAAATTTATGTGGCTAAATTTTGAAAAGAAAATCAAAACTAGACCTTATCTTAAGAGGATTTCAATTCACTCATTAACAAAAATCTATCAAGTTTTTGGTTATAAAGTTGGATAAACGAACTCTCCTGGGTTACAAAGTGCTGGAGAAGTAGTCTAAAAATGGTTCCACATCTATACATTTAAAAATTACGACTGGTGCAATACTTAATTCACCGTGATGGCTGAGACTAAAAGATTCACGCTATTAAAGCAAGTTTTAAACTAAGAAAAGCTAAATTACGCTCGTATTTTTGCTCAATCAAATTGTAATTCAAACTAAATTTTTAATTTCAGTTGCCATCAAGATATTGGGCCCGATTCAATGTAAATCTTCTATTTGTCTTTTCTTCTATTCTGTTATTATTTCTACGAGAACTACATAGATACTGTTACGACCGCCCGTGTGGTCGTAAGCACTGAAAGGGAATTTTTTTTTTATAAATTGTCCCGCGTTTCATGTAGGGGTACTATATTTTTTTTTCATGCTTATCTATGCTGCGTTTTTACTTTATTGGATTGTTTTTGTTGTGAACATATTTTTGTTTACAAAGTATTGTATATGAAATATGAATCATGATTCATGAGTAAAGCGAAATTGAAAAAAAAATAAAATTTTGTTATGCGTAAAGTCGTGATCGTGACGCGCTGGGGTTTTGTATATACATTTGTGTATATACATATCGGGGTACGGTTGTACTACGCGTGGCGTTTTGTGTCTTGTCCCGTTGAGCTGATTTTTTTTTCTTTTGGTTTTGGTTGGTGGTATGATCCTACGGGATTTGAAAATGTTCGGGTGGCGTGATTTTATTTTTTATTTTTTTTTTTTCTTCGGCAATCGGGTTTTTGTTTTTTTTGGGAAATCGTTTTTTTTTTTCAAGAGAAGACAGTCTAGTTTGGAGGATGGAAGATGATGGTGGTTGTTATCAACCCATCAAAATAAATCATAAATTTTTGTTGTATAAAATTAAGATAGTCGAATTTGGATTTTTTTTTTTTGGAAAAATAAAAATTTTTTTTTTTTGAAATGAAAGTTTTAATATATAAATAAAAATTAATTTATAATTTTTTAATATAAATAATTTGAAGCCAAATTAATGTTTTGAACAATTATTGTTAAACTTTGTTTAGTGTGATAATATTAAAAAAAAAAAAAATTAATTTGATTAAAAGTGCCTAAGTGGACATACATATGGGCCAATATCTGTAAAATTATAATGAACCATATATGTTAGTTTTTATGATGATAAAGAAAAGAAATAAATAAAGTATATTAAAAAATTGAAAAAAAAAAATATGTAATAAAAATTTTCTTGTTTTGGGATCCGGATTTATTGAATTTCCGAATTATTGTTTACATGTGCGTGTGCTAATAGATAATAAAGCGAACAAAAGTGGAAAACGAGTGCATAATCAATTGTTGGTTATTATTTTGAAATTGAGCTAAATTCGTGGACAGTTTTTGTGTTGTTGTGATAAATCCATACGTGGTGCTGTGACCACTGATTTTGGTGGACGTTGGTTAAGTAGATATACTATAACCGTAATTCTTGTCACGTGACGTGGGAAAATTTCCACGGTTGCGTGTAGTTGATTGTGGGTTTGTGGCAGCAACTCCTCCTAAAGGAGTGGGGTTCGTGCGAGGGTTCCTGCGTCGGCGCTGATTGCTGTTGGTAGCAGAGAGGTCGGACGGGCCTAAAACAGGTAGTTGATTGGTGGAAAAATAAAGAAAATCCACCACAACCAGTAAATTATTTTTCTCTTTCTATTTTGTGAGCTAAGCTCGACTGTTGTTTTCTTAATATATTTTTTTTATTGTTATACATAAACGTTCTTTTTCAGATTCCGTGGGGTGTACGGACCGTACCACCCACCAAGAAAGAAAGAAGAGAAAAAATCAGCTCCACATTTTTTTTTTCTTTTCTCATTTTTTTCTCCTTTGTTTAGCTCGAATAAATTTTTTGTCGTAACTTTGATATATCACTTTTCATTGAGTATTTTTTTTCCAAATTTTTTTTCAATTGAGTTCCGTTTACTTATGATTCAAATTTTTTTATTACTGGTTGGTTTTTGTATATATTTCCAACAAGTGTGTGCAGTGTATTGATCGTTATTTTTGTGCCTCTGCTCACCATGTGTGAGTAGATTTTCGTTGTGATCGCGTGAGGATGGGCGGCCTTATGCTGACCTAGGCCTAGAACAGGGTCGCCGGAGTGGCACCGGCGTCCTTGTCGAACGCAACCCCCTTTTTTGATTATCTACCACTGTGGTCGTGGCAAAGTGGAATAATTTTCTTGTCCCCTTCGTTTTATCTCTATGCGGTTTTCAAGCATAGTAATATGTCTGGTAACCCCCACGCCTAGCGGCGAGCTTCAGCCAGTGCAATACCGCAACCAGACCTCTATTGCTATGTTCTGTTTAACACAATCCCTCTTGTGGGGGATTGTGTTACAATACGATTTTCAAATAATCTAAAAATGTTTGTGGATTTTTTTGAAAATCATATCGAGTTTTCCTTGAAATATTAGAAGAATAGAAGAAAAGATAAATAGAAGAGTTGCATTGAATCGGGCCCAATATCCAATTACGGTTTAGAATTCATATTATTTTATACATCCGCCTGATATTAAATAATTTTGTTGTTTTATTGAAAAAATGTGTTTTTTCTTCTACCAAATGTCAGTAAATATGTCCTATTACCATGTGAAAAAAATATTCTTATATTGCGCATCCTCGCTTATCGAATAACTATGTCTAACTGATTTTATAATGACTGACTTTAAAATTACAAACCGCAACAACACACAATTACCGTAAAAAAAATATTGCGCTTAGAAGGCTATGATTTTTTCCTTGTATGTATTTTGAAAAGGAAAAAATTTTCTTCGTGTATATTCATTTCCTTATACATAAGTATGTAGGTTAAAATTGTTTGAATGTAATAGTTACTTTCCAATCGACCAACCGCAAGCACCCGCTAGTGAACCGCTAGTAGAATGGGTTTTGTTTTTGCTATGGTCAAATCAAAAATCGTAATTGGTGCTAGTACGGCAAAGTTGTTATTTTTTTATATAAAATCACTAAAAAAATAATTAATGTATAACGTCTAAACAAAATCAATTAAAATTTCTAATATTACCATAAATATTAAGCGGTTCTACATTTAACCACCTGGCGTCGAAATTGTGCGTAACTGCTTCTAACTGCTCGCAATAAAATAGCAAGGGCAGATACGAGTAGATAATTTAGCGAAGACAAAAACCATTCTACTAGCGGTTCACTAGTGAGTGCTTGCGGTTGGTCGATTGGAAAGCAACTAATACAATTTTATTGCAATACTACAGAACATAAAAAATGTCAATTCCTACATTTTTCAAATTTCTGTGTAGTACCTAAACAGAGTTGGCAGTTTTGTGTTTTGTTACATTTTATGGGTCGGTGTTTTTGGTCATTCGCTTTTTCTTTATTGACGATTGTAAATGTTCGAAAAGCGCTGACCTACCAGAAAATTTAAAAATTAAGCAAGCTATCCTTAAATGACATTTCATAATAAAATATTATGAATATAAATGACATTTATAATATCTTAAACGTCCAATTGGGATAGCTCGTTCAGTTCCAAATTTCTTCTTTACGTGGTACCCACGATCCTCCAGTCGTCAATAGACCCCCGTATAAACGTTTTCAACATTAAAATTCATGTAAAACATCCGATCATGGTTTCTAGACAGAACTACAGTATAGACATAATTTGTTGTTACACAGAAAAAACGTTAAATATTCGTATACATTTTTGTTTTGTTTTTATTGTAAATTATTATTAATATTTATTAATTACTATTTATTGTGTTTAAATTCAATTAAACTATACTTAAGAGTACCTGCTAAGACAATTTTACCAAAAATAAAATTTATTTTATGAAAATGGCTATAGTTTATATTATTAATTTTGCATGTTAATTAAGAAAATATTTACAACTATATTTAATTATTTATTCTAAACTATATTTACATATTTTATTTATGATTATTTATTTATATAAAGGGTCTTTCAACAAGAGCGCTTCAACTTTTTTTTTGAATAAAACACAAACTGTTCGACTTTTGAACTAACTTTTTTTTTTATTAACGATTTTGAACATATACATTTAAGTATGAAGCTCGATTTCTTTTGCATGACCACCGCGTCCACGTTTTACGAAGTCCAATCTTTGAACCCAATTTTCGACCACTCTTTCGCATAAATCGGCCGAAATTCCAGCAATTTCACGTTCAATATTGGCTCTGAGCTCTTGCAACGTCGCCGGCTTATTGGCATAGACCAATGACTTCATATAACCCCAAAGAAAATAATCTAGAGGTGTCAAATCACACGAGCGCGGCGGCCACTGGACGGGCCCATTTCGCGAAATAACACGCTCATCGAACTTAGTTTTCAATAACGCGATTGTATCGTGTGCTGTGTGGCATGTGGCCCCGTCCTGTTGAAACCACATGTCGTCCAAGTCCATTCCATTCAATTGCGGCCAAAAAAAATCGTTTATCATATCGCGGTATCGATTTCCATTAACAGTAACGTGGCGATCGTTATCGTCGATGAAAAAATATGGCCCAATGACGCCGCCGGCATGTAATCCGCACCAAACAGTGACTTTTTCGGGATGCAACGGTGCCTCATGAATCACGTGTGGGTTGCTTCCTGCCCAGTAACGCATATTTTGCTTGTTGACAAATCCATTTAGCCAAAAGTGAGCCTCATCGCTAAAGATGATTTTTCGGTGAAAATCTGCATCATTTTCGATTTGCTCTTGAGCCCAATTCACGAATTGGCGTCGCTTCAAATGGTCAAACAACTTTAGTTGTTGTGTCAGCTAGATCTTATAGGGATGTAGGCCAAGATCTTTACGTAAAATTCGCCACAATGATGTCACAGAAAGGCCCAATTGTTGCGAACGTCGGGTGAGCGACACATTCGCGTCTTCTTGAACTGAAGCCCTGGCGGCTGCGATGTTTTCAACACTTCGAGCACTTCTTGCTCTCGAGGGCACTGGAACATTATGTAGCGAAAACGTAGACTCAAATTTTGCCACTATACGGTCGATTGTCGAACGGGCTGGTTTGTTAAATGAACCGTAAAATTGCCGTAATGCTCTTAAAGTAGCAGCAACAGAACGATTATTTTGATAAAAAATTTGCACGATTTGTAATCGCTGTTCACGTGTGTAGCGTTCCATGATGAAATGTATACTAATGAAGTTTCCAAATGACAAAAGAACAATAAAAAATATGGCGTCGTTCGCCGTCCCTATCGGAAAAAAGTTGAAGCGCACCTGTTGAAACACCCTTTACAATGTTAAAATAAGATACTCTTACACGAAATTATTCTTCATTTATTTATTAAAAATTTGCTTATATTAAAAAAATTTCAAGTTACAAAAATCTATTCCGTTTTTTTTGTATTTGAAATAACTTGAGGAAGGGTCTTTATGTTGACTAAAATAAAGAAATCTGAGGGCTATCGTGTTAAGAAAAGAGTGAAATCGTGTTAAGTGATAAAAAAATGAGTCAATAAATTACAAATTGGCTATGATGGTTTAGGAGGTCGAACACACAAAGAGACCAAGGGAACACTCTATCGTTATGAAGTTAAATAATAATACGGAGGTGTGGGAAATGTAAAGGTGACCAATCCATCAAGGTCACATCAATAGAGTGCATATTCTTTCTGTGATAGTGTATTTATATAACGTAATCAGTGTTTGTGTTCGTAACGTTAACCGTATCGACGATAATTTGCAGCATTTCAAGCTCTCGATGATTCGGTGAAAATATACCATCCCATCTGACTGCCACCTATAGCCGGCAACGTGCTGCCCCACCAGATACATCTCGAGAGATTCTGATAACAGACCAGTGGAACAATTTACAAAATTTAGTTGACCAAAGGTAACCGTTACAAGTTGTAACTTTCTGTTTTTCACAACATTTAAAAATTCCCTAGTTTCATAATTAGTCCATATTTCTCTTTTGTTTCTTTTATTCCCAAATACGACTATGTAATTGTTATAGCGAGTGCAGAGAATCGATTAAAATATTATTGTACAAGTTATACATAAATCAAATACAATTTGATATTGGGTTTATTAAAGCTGTGCTTTTTTATAAGTCTCGATAGATCTATTCAGATATTTGCAAAAATAAAAAATGGGAAATTGAAGCTACTCCTATCATCCACTTAAAAATACTGGCACTCGTAGAACTAAGAATTGTGTTTATTTTGACAACGCTACGCCATGTTGTTTTCATTATATTTTGCTATTCCAAAAGTATAAATACATGAGGAAAAGTGCAAATACATTTTATCCATATATAAAAATGAGACGGAGACATTAAAACTTTTTTTTTCTTTCAAAATGCTACTATGATCTTTTAAATGTTGAGAAACTTTTACGAAAGGAAATGAATTAAAAACGATAAACTGTTGAATAAAATGTTATTCTTGATTAAAATAAACTGAATCAATTGCAGTTTAACCACAAAAATAGAGAACATCTGGATGCGATCTATTGAGATCTATCGAGACTTATAAAAAAACACGGCTTAAGTACTAAAAACGACTCTTAAACCGTAAAATTGTAATCTCATGCATGAGAAATGTAACCCCGATTTTTAATAAAATTATTTATTTGATTTGGGGTCCTGTGAACATTTAATTTTCTGACTTGCAAACTAGGCTCTAATTTTAAAATAGCTTAAATTTTTCAATTATCTACAAACTACATTTCATTTGATGACCATTTTGAGATATTTTACTCGCCAATTCCCTCAGTTATACCTTTTTTCACTCCAAATAGCAGCCCGTTTACATTGATATTCATCATATGTGACTGAAGCTTACAAACTACATTTCTCGTCACAATGTATTTTTATAACTCAAAACGGGAAATGGCATAACAATCAACTCAAATTTAGTTAGAATATTAAAATTTTACTGTTATTTGCCGTGACAAAGGGGATGAGGGATGACTGAAGAGAATTTGAATTTGCAGTCGAATGTTGTGTTATTAAGTACTAAATCGGTAGACCTCAATAACTTTATGTAGGAACCCAAGGTATTGTTCTCATCTTCAGGATCATATTTAAAGGCTTACTTAAATAAGTTTCAAAAACATATTTTGAATTCAGATGCTCCCAAAATCCAAATTTACTTCGATTTTAGGAGTTTCACTTTGCACAGTGTAGGACATTTTTATTTGTTTCAGAACCAAATTCTTAATATAAGTGTTTTCATTAGATTATGTCGTGATCGGAGGCTGAATAGCATTCAGAAGAAAGGAGCAAAAATACTAGATACACGAGATGCCATCACCTCACAAAATTATTTAAATTTAGATAGACTAGTCATTAGAAAACAAATTTACTAATGTGCAAGCGTATAGAAATTTACATATTAGCTACCCAACTATATATATAGAAACATCTCTATACGGCGAAAGAAAAAAAAATTCGAAAACGTTTGAAAAATAATTTTATCTCGTTGTAGAGAGGTAGCAAAAAATTAAAATTCACTTTGTTTTAAAATTCAAATAAATTTTTATATTCTTTCAATAAAAATTGAATGCATTATAAAAATTTTTTTTTTTGCCACATTCGTTTTTCGTACATATAACATTACACTCCTATATACGAGTAATCGATATCGAAAAGACCAGAAAAAAGCTTTTTCAAAAGATATTGAAAAATAAAGCTCAGCGCTTTTAATATAATTCAATAAAATAAAAGCATCAAAAACACCAACACAAACTATACACAGCTATTTTATTGGTTTATATATTATTCTCCTAAATTATAACGGATTAAATCCAGAATATTCAATAAAAATTTAAAACATTACGAGTCTTGATAATCCGTTTTTGTTTAATTTTATAGTTTTTATAAATAATCGTTGTTGTGTGTGCGGTTACGGTTAAGCTGCTTTTTAAAATATTTTGTGCTTTAGTTGCTATTATTTAGTATATACAATATACATATTCGATTTATTTAATAGCAAGAAAGAGACTCGTAAAACAAATTAATTGGGTGCGAGAAAGTTTCAGGGCAATACACAAAGTAATTCAATGATCACATCATTAAATTTAATATTTTGTAAAAAAACAAAAATGTTTTTCTTTCCCGTTAAAACTGCGACAAAATATCAATTTCATTTAATTTAATCTATATTTCTAAACATATACTACCTGTAATGGTTTCACTAGTTTGCTACTTTAAAACCCTAAAAGAAACTTTTGGTATAATATGTGTCGTTCTTGTGTTTGTCTTTATAAAAGGAAAACGAAATTTACCAAGAGCAGTAGAAAAGTTTTCCTTCACATCGTCTTCCTCTATACATTTTGTGTTTTTTGTACGCTCGTAAAACATAAAAGTTTTTCTTGTACCAGAAGTGAAATATGAAAATCACTTTTTTTCAAATTACATATATTTGCATAATTCTAATTGAAATGTTTTAACTGAAAAATGGGACTAACATGTCACATAGTTTGACTTTTCTCATATACTTTACAGGGTTTTGTGGTCAAATGAAATATTTTTGTTTAAGTTTAAATTTTTTAATTTTTGTAATTGAGTTTTTAATACTTAAAGAAATTTGTTAAATCGATTTTTAACTAATTTTTAAAATACTTTTGAGAACACTGCCGTCAAAGAAATTGGTGTAAAATTCTTTAATTCTGCTTTTGGACCGTTGTTATGTAGAGGAAGCACTATGGAGCATTTAAGCGAGCCAGGAAAAACACCGGAAAAGATTGAGAAATTAAATAAATGCGACAGAATATCAGAAATGTTAAAATTTATTTGTGTCAATCAAAAACTACTGATTCCGAATATATCCATTGAATGCTTATTTTTAAGTGACGTAATAATTTTGATGATTTCAAGAGGGCTGATTGGAATAAAATGAAAACTATTGGAAAGCCCAGGATTAATAAGAGCGCTGTCTACATCATTCATTTCTGGATTATTAAAATACTGCGAACATATGTAAATTGATTGCAACATTTGAAAAATAATTATTAAACGCGTTAGCCACTTGTAATGGATTATTTATAGATTAATCATCGATAATTAACAAAAACTATGATTAAACATGTCATTGTCAGGTTGAACCTAAGACTTTATTTAACAAGGGACTTCCAAGTTATTTTACGATGAATACTTTTGTGAAAATTTGGCAAGCTTGCGATTGTTTGACAAGATTAATAATATTTTTCTTTTTGTTAATCTTACGGATTAGGTTGTAGGAAATCTAGGGTTTTAATTTTGTAGGGACTTTTTCTGTTTGCCAGTCAGTACATTTATCAATATGTTGCGGTAAAGTTAATAGGAAAATATCAAATTTTTTAGACGCATTAGTTTCAGAATGCACCCGATTCCAATCCTCAAACAATAAAGCATTATTTAGTTCCACATAATTAAAAACTTTAAAAGTTTTGATTTGGTATGTCTGGATGATATTGAATTTACCTCAGTAGCATTGATTGAACAAGAAATGAACGCATGATCAGAAATTCCCAAATGTTGTATAGAACATTAATATATACATATATTTAGCTAGCGAGGCTGTAGAAGGCTTTGAAAAAATAAAACAATTTAAAAATGCAAATAAAATAATAATATTTATATTGTTATTGTTAATATTGGTGTCGATTCAATGTAAATCTTCTATTTTTCTTTTCTTCTATTCTGCTATTATTTCTAAGAAAACTCGATGGATTTAAAAAAAAAAATCGACACTAATTTATGGGCTGTTCGAAAATCGAATCTAGTTTCCATAGAAATAATATGTAACAGAATAGAAGAAAAGAAAAATAGAAGATTTACATTGAATCGACACCATTAAAATTATTTAAAAACTTTTATATTATGATTTGTGGTAAGCCATGAAAATTTTTCGGTAAAATTTTTTTTTCTGTCATAAACTTCAAAGCATGCTATGTTTGAAATAATATAAGAATGAAAATTAAATAAATTTCCTTAGGTTGATATGGCTTAATAGAAATGTTTTGGACTAGAGCGGCTAAAGTCCAGGGTTAGATTGTGGCCAAACTCAACATGTTATAAACGCTATCACGCAAAACATCTACGGCCGTTTTGTTGACACAGCCCACCCCGATTTTTTAAATTTTTTCTTTCTGTAAGATTTTTTGTGTGATGCCCCAACGCATGTAAAATCGTCCTTAAGAGCGTTCTTTACTAAAATAAAATTTCGATTTCATTCTAACCTAAAAAAAAATGAAATTTTTTTTTCTTACCTACACCATGAAACAATGTGTTGCCTTATTATATAAAAAGGGCAAAAACTGTATATAACTACAGTTAAAACAATATCTCGTTGAAAAAGGGTATTCTTTCATTCTCGAGTAAAGCAACAACAAAAAATTAATATTTTATTGTATTTACTCGAGAATTATATTTTTAAATTTGTTTTATTATTGTATCCGAAAGTCAAAGTGCATACACAATACAAAATCAACTCATTTTCATTAGTTCTTCTTTTGCGAATATACATTCATACATACTCGTATTATTTCGGAATGGATAAAGCATCTACTCATAGTTATTTGATTTTATGAATGAAAATAATAAACCAAAACAAAATATAGGTTGCAATAGAATTGAATATGCAATTTCGAAAAGGGCACATCTCGAAAATTTTGACAAAACCGTTTTTTCACGTTAATGTGATGGAAATATATCCCCGCACCTATTTTGTTTGAAATAGGCACATCTCTTGTATTAATACTGCTACCAGTGTTGATGTGTATGACAATAATTTCGAAAAGGTCACAACTCTTGGAGATGTACCCTTTTCGAATTTAATGCATTTTACTAATCGGCGAAGGCGATATATCTCCGTCTCTTGCTGACGTGATTTTGATACATAATAGTTTCGTAAAGTTTATACAGCACACTAGGTATAATATTATTGCAAATTCTTAATTAACTAAAAAACTTCTTATCAATTTTCAATTTTTTTTTACTTACAATTAAATATAAAAATTCATATATAATCACAGTTAATTTCAAAATTCATTTCTATTCTTATTTGTATATGATTAAACCTAATATGCATTTTTATTGAATAGTATTGGTCATGTGATCTTCTTTCCGAATCACTTCACCAGCTCCTGGCATTTGTGAACGGTGATTTATTCCAAATTCGACAAATTTAAATCAAAAATTTCTTTTTCTTTTTATATTTGTGTTTCTCATTGTTACTCGATTCCAAAAATGTTCGATCGAATTCACATCAGGTGAGTGATCACGCCGTTGTAATTTGCTAAATTAATTCTGTCGTCTGCTCTGATTGAGGTATGGTTGCTCGTTGTTTTGCTGAAAATAGAAGCCTACTGGGGACTTTAATTATCCGAACTGCAATGAAACATTCTTCTATCACCTCTAACGAATGAAGCTTTATACATCTTAATTATATAGAACGCATCATTCACAAGCAGTTGCTCGAAATAGTTTGAAAGACCCGAGCCGTTCCTTGTTTATCCAAACATAGTTTTGATGCCGAAAAGGAGGAAAAAAGCACTATGAATTGACAAAATAAAAGCTAATCTGCTTGGTTCTGCAGGTCGACATTATAAATGATCTCAGCCCAATACAAACTTTCGCCCTAATATACGTGGTAGTGGTCTTTTTCAGGCATGGAACATGACAATTTATTGTCCGGAAAATGGAATGGTTGCGGTTGTTTACATTCATATTATTAACTCATCTAATTCTTGGTTATACCGAAGAAGATAAACCACCACGCTTGTGTTTTCAGCAAGATAGCGACCTAAAGAATACCTCGAGGTAGCAAAATATTAGTTTAACGATTATGAAATGGGGGTCGCGCAATGGCCAAGTCAGTCACCTGATCTGAATCTAATCGAATAATTTTAGAATCGAGTAAAAGTCTATTAACAAAGAGAAACACAAAAATAAACAGAAATTTTGGAATTGAAATTTGTCGAATTTGGAATAAATGACCGTTCACAAATGCCAGGAGCACACGACCAATGTTATTCAATAAAAACGCATATTAGATCTAATCATGCATAAATAAGAGTAGAAATGAATTTTGAAATTAACTGTGGTATTATTTTGAAAATCACTGTACGTTTATGTTTCAGGAATTTCGAAAAGGGCACATCTCTTATGTATAAAATATATAAAAAATATAAAGAATAAAGATTAACATTAAATATTTATATAATTTTCGATTAGTTTCTGACCCTACATGTAACCTTAAAATAAATTGTATAAATTTATTTACTACTTTAGAAAATAATTAGTTTTCATCAATTCCTGAAAAATTTAATTTTTCAGACATGTGCCCTTTTCGAAATTGCATATTCAATTGTAGTCTTACTTTGGCAATTGTACAACAACAATGCCGTGTATTTTCATTCCGGAATGAAGAGTTTCATTCCGCTGAGAAGTAGCAATAACAAAATTCTCTTCTTCTCATAGTTGTAGTGTTTGCCACTAGAGTAAATATATTACATAATATTTAGTTTTATGAGTTGGTATTAAATAACAATTTTCAATTTTTCGATAAATCAGAATTTTAAATTTTGTTAATTATCATTTAGAATTATTATACTTTATTCAATAATTTGTCATCACTATTTTATATTTGTTAAAATTCTAAATAATAAATTATATTTTAGAGCTTGGTACCAACTGTTGAAAGTAAAAACAAAAATTTATTCTGAAGAAGAATTGTTCTTACTTTGGGCAAAATTTCATTCCTATCCGGATAGGAATAACTTTTACCAAAGTAAGACGGCAAATATGGCTAGGTAGTAATTAATCATACATCAAAAAATTGCTATTTTTGCACAAGAAAAGATGTACTGAAACTATTGTTCAGAATGGCTTCGTAAAACAATCTAAATATCTGTAAAATAAAGTGCATCCATTTCCACGTGTCCCGAGTGAGGAAAGGTGTACCGCGCGTTATTTTAATATGGTTTCCCCAGTCGCCCTAATCCATATGTCGTCACATTTTAGATGTTCACTATCCTGTATGTATCACAACTCACATATTGCCACTATTATACATATCGATACATTAGGGCACACAAGTGGTATGCCGGGTGCCCATATTTTGAATGTCCACAAGAATGTCTCTAAATTTGGAATTTTTATACAATTTCTTGGAAATAGTGCTATAAATGATTATAGTACCAAATAATAGAACCATAAATGATAAAGAATGAATTTCTGAAAGCTTAAATTTGTTTTTACCACAAATTGTAAAAATGGAACGGCAAATTGAGCCCTACTGGTATATGATTGCATCTTCAAAAAATTTATTCGCTTTCCTCCAACAGTTTTAGCAATTAGCGAGTGCAAATGCTCAATTCGATTAGAATCGACGTCATTTAGAAGGCTTTTAGCATTAATTCGCAATCTACGAATAATTGAGCTAACTTTTTCAAAAAAGGCACAGTTCTGCAGCTCAGGAACCAGATTTTTTTCACTCGATTTGCCTCCATTACAAAAGTAAGCATCACAATGGGTATGCTGACCAAACAGGTGGAATGGCGCGTTATCATAATAATTTTGAAACTAGACCTCGTCTATGTTCTTTCTGAATAACGATATTTGAGAAATTACAATTAAATAACCTTGAGTGCATGCTTAAGTTTTTTAATTCTTCAAAGAAATAATCCAACGAAATTATTCTGTTGCCTTTAACACGGAATGGAGACGGATTTGTGGAAATATTCTCCTGGGACAATTCTATTAATTCTGAATCTGAATTAATTTGTTCAGTAGAATCCTCAAGTTCATTAAACTGCCGAGCAACATCCTCAATGTTTCAATCAAACATCTAAACCGGACATTTTATAGAGAATTTAGAAACATTGAAAATCTCCAATTCGTCCTGCGTATCGTGATGATGTTGATTGATCCACTTGGGCTGATCAGATTCTTTATTGTGCAAGGAAAATTACCCATGAAGGAGCTCTGGCGAACCGGAGTAGATTGGGACGAGCAGATTAAGCCGGATCAGATGAGGAAGTGGTATAACTGGTTAAACGCCTTGTCATCATCGAAAAGGTGATCGAAAAGAAAGACATTCTTTTCGTTTGCCAAGATATTTCTCCAACCCCGCAACGTATTATGTTGGATTCGTTCACCACGGTCATTTAAACCTTTCGTGGGCAACCGGACCGGATATATCCGGGAGACAGCAATATTGCGGACGAGGCCACCAAGTTAAAGCTGACCAGCCGATATTGCATACCAGAGAGATGGTACAAGGGGCCTGCCTTTCTTCATAGACCACGCAGGGAATGGCCTAAGGATCGATATCGAGCCAGAGGCCATACAGCCGACGTAAGGACAGAATCAGAAGTATTTCGGAGACCTGCGTCAAAGCTAGCCGTCCTATTAAGAGAACCGAGGGAATTGAGTGATCCTCTAGTGTGACACCCAACTGGAGGGAGTGTTGTGGTTGGCTGCACTTTTCCAAAGCCGAAACTTTCCGGCCCAAGAAATTCAAAAAACGCCAAGTAGAGTATACATCCAATAATTTAGTTGGAAACCGTCACGGAAAAAAATAATTTCTAATATGAAGAAAAAACGAATTAGTTCAAGAAAATTTGTACATCATTTTTCAGCTAAACGAAATTTTTCTCACCACAAACTTTACGTTTCTCAATTTGAAATTCGTTTGTATCTCCCCCCCCCCCCCCCCCCCCCCTCGACTACAGAGGCCTTCTATCATGCATAATATATACACATACATCTGTACATATATTATACACATACTAGCGGACAAACGAGTATCGCGTGAGACACCTTGATTCGAAAACTTGCTATCTTAGAACCAAAACGACTGATTGAATAAGATCAAAACTAGCCAAGTTCTAAACTACTGATTGAAATAAGATCGATCAAAACTTGCATACCATGCTGAATGCACATGTTTAATTTCGTTGTAATAGGTGAAGAAATGGCCAACTTCTATCCTGACATACTGACCATCAAGTGGTTTCAGTTTTATTTTATTTATTACAACATTTAAACTTTCGAAATATTAGTTCGTTGCCAAAAGCTTTCAATTTCAACAGTATCTATCGTATCTATCTATATGGGTACTAATGATGATCACTGCCTACCAATTTGGTAGCCGACAGATAAGATCTAATTTCTTGAACAATCCGTACCCGTCCTTTAGATATTTACACGTGGTCAGTTTGGAAAGTCTTGAGCGATTGCAAAGTACGTCACACTCCCTCACTATTATTGGCCGCAATTTCGTTTTATGTGAGAATTCTCCCCCCCCCCCCCTTCCCGGACCACATGGACCTGCTATCATGCATAATATTGTACTATACATCTGAACATATATTATAAACATACTAGCGCACAAACGAGTCGCGCGTGAGACAACTTGATTCAAAAACATGATATCTTAGAACCGAGACGACTGATTGAAATAAGATCAAAACTAACCAAGTTCTACCATTTTAGAAAACCATGTTGAATGCACATGTTAAATTTCGTTGTAATAGGTGAAGAAATGGCCAACTTCTATCCTGATTGGGCATAATACAGAACTTTATGCAAATTTTCTGTTCAGCTGGATAAGAAACAGCGAAGCTTCACCCAAATGGCCATATTCCAGAACTCCTTATAAAATTCAATTTAAAATCCTACTTATATCCATCTCACATATCGAATTTCATCGTAATGGAGAAATGACTATGTTTCAGCCTACCATACGATCGAGTACATTAATTGGGCCTATTTTCACGTGTATTTTTTCAGCACCTAGATATGTTGTCACAACAACAATGCTGATTTACACGTGTATTTTTGCATTACATTACTTTTCGATGTATGTGTAAAATAATTTTTATTTTCCTGTAGAGTGAAGAGTAGTGTAGAGTGAAATGAGAATATATTTGTATGTGTTAGTGTGTAACAACGCGATAGACAAAAATAAATTTTGTCGAACATGTGCATCACAAATTTCCCCTCTTCATAATTAGTTTGTAGGCAAAAGTGTAAAAGAGGAGGAAAAAAAGTGACGAAAAAATACGGCCCATTAAAATATACGAGATGAAAGAATACAGAATAAAAAAAAATAAAACTGATTATTCCAACTACAACATTTTTACAACAACAACATTTTTTTTGTTTTAATTCTGTACATAACATTTATTATTTTACGTACCTGTTTACAACAATAACAACGAAACGAAATTAAATAACATCTGTTATCATTCTGTAGATACATACCTAGTCGTAACTTGCACAACTTTTCCAAGTTTGAGGGCTAACAACAAAATATTACAAGAAAATTTCGAAAAAAGAAAAAAACTACGAGTTAGTTTTCCACATTATCTATTGATGATAAAAAAACTCTAGAAGAAAATATTCACACAGATGCTTATCGAAGCGCCCAAAAATACCTTGTTTTAGTAAACAACCCTCTTAAGAGCAGAACAAATGTTCTGTTTTGTCTTAAGTGCTTTAACTTCTCTTTCTAGAATATTTATACATATGCTCCTGCACCCATACAATTGTATTAATCAGATGCTTGTATAATGTATATGTATATTGTTGGCTTCAACTAACATGCAGCAATGGCTGCTCCCCCAGAATCCATGAGGCCGACCTCCGAAGAGACTGAATTTTCCTGACTAGCAGGTATATCATCTGAAGTGTTACTTGTCAAATTTGTTTCATATCGTTGCCTGGGTGTTATCACTTGGCGGTATACTAGATACATCTGGTGGTTTGTACTTAGTTACAGCAATATGTACCACGAAATACATGGCTATAGACAGTCCAACCCCTTTGATTTTGAGACGCACCCAACATAACAAAACCACACCTCTCCACCTCAATTAAAAGGTAATTTCTTAATATTATCCAGAAACAGGCAAACAACAAATATTTCAACCACCACTAATAATAATAAACGAATCATGGTCTTTAACAAGATTTACTCAATAAGAAACACCATTAAACTAAACTTGGAAGATAGTGAAATTTACAGATAAATGACAAAAAATTAGAAAACTGTAACTGTTTGTAATTGATGTCTTGAAAGTAAAAGGATTTAAAGCAATTGAAGCATCAACTAAGCTAAAACTTCGAGGCAAGGTACCTCTTAACATATTTGTGTAGACTTTCTTTACTGATGAAGATATTGAAATATGTATTATCAAATTAAGTACATCTTGGAGTGCAAAGTAGTTTTCAGCTTCTAAGAAGATCTAAGCTTTAATTAGTAAACAAATTAGCTGGTTAAAAATTAATTCAATTTCATTTAGTTTTAATAATCGAACTAATATGCATAATCATAAAAATAAATTGTAAAATCAAAAATAGAAAGAAATATCTATGCTACAAAAATAGGTTTTCATATTTTTTTTTTAGTGAATGATGACGAAATAAGGCACGTTATCCAAGCAAGGATCGACAATGAAGCCCTCTTCAAACAAAAATCATAATAGAGGTGAATATATCAGCTTTATTCGGAATCTGATGATTCTGTATCACTCGGTTTCTTGAAGGAAATGCCAACAAACTGGGAGAAAACCTATAACAATTTTAAGAAATATTTGACACCTAGCTGTTTGATGCCTGGGGGGGGGGCTGTGAATTCGATTCGATCGTGTTCGACTCTCCGATTTATAGGATTCCTATTTGACTTAAATAAGAAATGAACGAATCTGATTCAATTCAAATAGGAATCCTATAAATCGAAGAGCCGAACACGTTCGAATCGAATTCACAAACAGCCCCCCTGGCGTATAGTACCTGAAGTACTTGACTATGAATCGGTTCCAGTAAAGGAGTTTTCAGAGTTATGAAAGCATACCCCACGTTTGCTGCTTATTATTAAAGGTGGGTTTATGGTATGTAAACCAGCACAATAAGAATGCATTACTTCAAAATGTTCCCAGCTTGCGAGTTCGCCATTTTCTGTTTGTATGCCGGTTAGAGGATTGAGCAGCTCCTACATTAGGAAAATACAAAGTAATTATACTATGGCCATTCTACTTTCTATTGTTTCTATTTGAGTAAATTAAAAGTAAATAAAAGACGGAATTGCGTATATGCGTATATTTATTTTTAAATTTCGGCGGCCATCTTTTGTAATCCGGTAGCCTAACATTTCACACTAAAATACGATAAATGGGTTGATCACTTTATACCTTCAGTTTGATGGCATGTGTAAGGTACTTATTTTGACTTTAGTAGACAGTGTAGAGGATTGCCGGTGGCAAGGCATTCCTTGGCATTATGGCATCCCATAGACCATTGTCATGGGGGCTAAGAAATCTCACAAGAATCTGAACACTTTCTCAAATATGTAGTTATATGAGTTCAGATGTTGTTTTCTGGACTCGTTTGCAGGTTCACAAACCTTCACCAAAAGTCTGAAGAAAAAAAGTTATTTTGATAAGAATTACAGACATCATCAAGAATACGTATATTGATCCGTTAAGAACATAAAGAAATCCTAATAGAAAATTTTCTAGTAAACATCCCAAAAACTACAAATTGAATTAACTTAATTCTTACAGGTAAATAGGTAGTACTTCCTGAAAAAAATCATGTCGAAAAATTGTTACTCTGCCGTGTTATGGGCCAATAAAATCAAGATATGTAGCTATATGTCAACAAATTTATCACTGTAAATTACAGAGCATAATTTTCGTTTATAGAGTTACATTTCTGCTGTTTCTTATTTCCGATCTAATCGGTCTGTGGCGATTAAACCGACGGGAAAGTAAATTTTTACTAAACGCCGTTTACGTCAAATGGACTGGGGCAAATGAACACAAAAAGGTAGTAGATTTGTTGATATTTTTGCATTTTTTCATCAATAAGCGCAGGAAAATTGTGGAGACGAGAATGGTTTTCCCCTAAACGCAGTGCACTCGAAACGACAAAATTGCATTGTATAAAGAAAACATTTGTATTTCAAAAGAAGAAATTTTTCAGTTAGAAACGAGATATCAAAGCGTTCACAAGTTGAACAAAAGTACACAGCGATGTTCCAACTGGTTGTTCATAATTACCCAAATAAAAAGCTATTAAATAAATAAATATAAAAAATATAATTTTTAAATGCATTGCTGGTTTTAATCAAAATTACTACAGTCCGCATATCCTAAGTTATTAAAGTGCAAGTGGTACGTGTGAGGACTCCTGAGCAGCGAATACGATTACTAAAAGATTTTTTATAGTGCTCGCTGAGCAAGTATCTATAGGTCTGATCGATCTGATTATTAAAAATCTGTTTCTTATTTCCGCTCAGATCGATCTGATCAATTATGTTGCTGTTTCTTATTTATTTCAGATTAGTTAAATCAATTTTTCGATTTGCAGAAATATTCCAATTTCTCAAATTGATTTAGTATAACTTTACATAACTCAAATTGCCGACTTAGCCCTGTAAAATCGGTGGTGTGATGTTTTTTTATTAATAAATATTAATGAATTATTTAAAAGGAGTTTCAATAGTTTCAATTATTTGCCTTTTATTGGAACCCGTCGATTCGGCTACATAGCTCATTTCGAGGTGTTGAGTTTTCTTCTTCCAAATCAACACTTTCTATCTTAATATCGTCATTAAAATTAATGCTCACATTATGCAGCATGCAACATGACATAATAATTATCACTATAAAGTCCATTCTTCGATTCTCGATCAACTTTAAACACATAAACCGAGACTTCATAATTCCGAATGCGTTCTCAATGCGTACTCGACTTTTCGCTAAACAACGATTATTACTTTGTTGGTTATCGGTTAAATATTCAGTATTTTTAAAAGGTGTTAGCAAAAATTCCATCAATGGATATGCGCTGCCACCAATAAGGTAGGGCTCTTGGACAGATTCCTGATCTGTTCCACACATATGCATTATGTGCCAAATCGACTTCGCCTATGTAGCAGTTTATAAACTGTTTGCGGTCATTAAAAATACCTTGCAACACAACAGAATGATTGGTATTACTTTGGTGCCAATATTTTAAAGTAACATGCATCAATTGCCCCAATTACTCAACGATTTAAATAATCATTCAATGTTAATCTGCCCAATCATTAAATATGTATCTGCCCGCTTTTTTTACTCTGACGGTTAATCATTTTTTTGATCTGCCAAATCTGAAACCTGTTTCTTATTTTAAATCGATCATATCGAACTGATTGCAGATTTTAAAATCTGCTCGATCTACGAATTTAAATAAGAAACACAGCATTCATGAATACTATTTTGGTACTAATCGGAAATTTTACGGTTATAGAGCGAATTTACATTTTTTGAATAGGGGCCAAAATCAAACTGGCTATTTTCTTGGGAAAAAACTAAACTTAAAGTATTTCAAATTACATTTTTGTCAACAAAATACGCTTAACATAGTTTTATAATTTAAGCTTCTCCTAATTTAAGCTTTTCCTTTTGTAGCACTAAAGCGCCGAAATGCTCTAAATGGCAATTTTGACTACTATACAAAAAAACAATTACGTGGAGAACGTTTAACACGAAAACGCTTAACACGAAAAATCGGTTAACACGAAATGCAACTTCGTTCCACTCTGTTAACAAGAAGCGGTTACGACGAAATCTTCGGATAACACGAAAAAATGTTTTGGCCCGCAGGATTTGATAATACAATCTCAAACACGGATAACACGAAAAAAATGTTGAGTTGATTTAAAGTTTTAAGAAAAAAAAAGTCATTAGATGGATTATGAAAAACCTTCATTTTTATTGCTTTGGTAATAAAAGAAACAAAATGGGTCTAAAAATAATAAAAATTTTGGGAGTGGGATGTACTTACATACGATTTAAGTAGAGTTGCCATGGGGCATTCGTAATTCTTAATCTCGATATGAATTTGTTATTATTGGCGCAGTAATTGTTGGAATACGACTTTCAATTTTACAGCAAGTTTAATAAGAACGACACTGTAGCGACTCATTCATTCACATTCATTCATCGCGACAATATATCACACGTATATATTCGCGCACAACTTATTTACAACATTCGTTCAACACCGCCATATATCAACAACATATATCAGCGCAATCACATACCTGACATACATCCAACCGCAACCGCTCGACCAACAAACCAAATAACACATTGCATTCATACATACATACTTCACGTCGTAACTTACGACGAAAAAAACTTTTTACTCACCCTTCTTCATTACAGTTTTTTTCTCTCGGTACTACGAACGCACATCGTTCGTACACAAACAAATAATTATAAATAAACGCGCGTCTATTTTAGTTGTGGAAAATTAATTTCAATTTAATTAAAGTAATTCCATTTTGTTACTAGTGCATCAAGAGTTATTTGTTAGTATTGAATTATAAGCAATACAAATTGTTATAATCAAGATAGTCGAACTTGGTTATAACGAACCTCAAGGGACTAAACATTTTGTTCGTTTTAAGGAAGAAACGTTATATCAAGAGATCAATTTACCTACATTTGCATATAAGCTTGGATATACAGAATCGTGTAATAACGAAAGTTTTGTTATAAAGAACTTATATAAAACCCCAAGCTTCGAGAAATATGTACAATACATACAAATGTAGGTAAATTGATCTCTTGATCTAACGTTTCTTCCTTATAACGAACAACATTTATAGTGCATTGAGGTTCGTTATAACCAAGTTCGACGTATTTATCGAAGTTTGGGATTTTATATAAGTTCCTTATAACAAGGCTTTCGTTATATCCCGATTTTTTATATCCAAGTTTGACTGTAAATTATTGCATAACAGTCGGCCGCCCATTGTGTTTTTCTTCGCAACATTATTCATTCCGTGTGCAAATAATTTGCTCATAATGATTGTGGGATTTGGATGTAATTGCCGTATTGGAATATGTTATACATATTCACATAGAACTCCACAACACCTAAATAGAGACAATATCTTGGTTATGAAATTTATACACGTTTAATAAAAAATAGTTTTATGTTTTTTGTATAAGGATTGTGTAATTTCAGTGTTTAAACTCTTTTAACGATAATTCATAAACGTTTAATAAAAATAAGTTTTGTGGTTTTTCCTATAAGGATCGTTTAGTTTCAGTGTTTAAACAAAGATTAAAATTATCGACATAAATTGGCGAAGCAAGTGCGGAAACAGAATTCTTTACCGTTTAAAGTAAAAATGGAGATAATAAATGTCGTGAATGTGCGTATTGTTCGAAAACGGAAATTTGTAAACATTTCTGGATACCGAGTTCAAGTTTATCAACAATTCTGAAAATCGGGACAAAATTATTACAGCGTTCGAAAACAGCAAATTTGAAACGGACCGGAACCGTTTCAGAACGTATAAACACGAAGACTTGGCAGCTGCTTTGCTTATGTGGTTTAAGCAAGCCAGATCTCAAAATGCCTCAATATCCTGGACCCTTGCTTATGGAGAAGGCAGATGTGTTTGTATCGGAGATAGGGATAGAATTTTGTTCCAATTCAGGTTGGATGGATCGATTCAAAAAAAGAAACGGATTAGTATTTAAAAATGTTTGTGGTGAAGCTCATCTCAGTTTCGGAAGAAATGACATCAGTTTGGATCGAAACTACCCTGCCTGCAATCCTACAGGAATAGCAAAGGTGAGCAAGGTTCTGGTGGAAAAAGTCGAAGGAACGTTTAACAGCAATGATAGCCTGATTTTGATGGATCAGAAAAACTCCCACTTTTTGTAATCGGGAAAAGTCTCAAGCCGCGTTGTTTCAAGAATGTGAAGAAACTGCCTGTAGAGTATTTTTAATAAGAAAGCTTGGATGACGACAAATTTATTTACGAACTGGTTGTTGGATTTGGATAGAAAATTTAAGCGCAAGAAGAGGAAAGTTGCACTAATTATTGACAATTGTCCTGCACATGCAAATAAATGTAAACTTACAGGCAATAAAGTTCATATTTTTGCCATCAAATACCACAAGTGTATTACAGCCATGTGATCAAGGAATCATTCTAAATTTTAAATTTTTGTATCGAAAACAATTGCTTCGCAAGTTCTTAGCCGCAATCGAATCGAAAGAAGACTTTAATAATAATGTTTTGGGTGCATTACATATGATGCGTGCTGCCTGGAATCTTCTAACGCCACAAATAATCGCTAATTGCTTTAACCATGCAGGATTTTCAAGATTAAACCCTTCAGCAAAAGTACAAATTGAAGCACAAGAAATCGGGCCAACTTTTACGAATATGTTTGAACGTGTCTCGTCGATTTTGCAAGCATGTCTATCTTCGGATGAATTTTTGAACTTGGACAATAATCTGTACACTGCACCCGTATTAACAGACAACGAAATTATTAATACCATTCGACCGGCAGCTCCACCAGCAGGTGCAATGAGTGATGAAAGCGATGATAATTAGATCGACAATGATACTGTTTCAATTCCCAGTACAGCGGAAATGCAAAAAATGTTACAAAGTATGCGTCGATAATTAGATGTAAAATCTAACGGTGAGATGAGTGTGTGCATGAATAGTTTAGAAACCTTTGTCGAAACTAAGTTAATTAGTAATTTAGAACAAAAAAAGATTTTGGATTATTTTTCAAAGAAGTAGTACATACATAATGTACATATGTATTTATAAATAATGTGATAAATTAACCAATGTGTAAAGCTTCCCTAATCTATGTACTTATAAAATGTATTAATAAAAAAACTGTTTAAATACTCTATTATGTGGCTTAACATTAACTTCAAAATAGAACACGAAAGAATATGTCGGTTAACACGAAAGAATATGTCGGTTCCCGGCGTTACGTGTTAAGCGAGTTCCACTGTATGTACACAATTATGTCCTATACGTTATTAGTTACGGCTTTCGAAAAAATGCCATGTAACTTCCAAAATATTTTTATTTTTTTGTGTTTTATTTTAGAGAACAGTTTTGCAGGAAAATATTAACAGTATTCAAGCATGGATTAAAAAAATGGAGAATTAAAGTTAATGATGCTAAGTCTAATCATGTAACCTTTACTATGCGAAGAGGTGCTTGTAATGTCCACCAATATAAATGAATAACCAGAATATACCTCAAACTGATGAAGTAAACTATTTAGGTATTCACCTCGACAAACGACTAACATGACGTAAACATATATGGACAAAAAAAAGCAATTGGGAATGAAACTAACAAAAATGTATTGGCTGATAGGCAGAAAATCAAGCTTGTCGATTGAAAACAAACTACTGCTCTAAAAAATGGTACTAAAACCGTGGAGGGATCCGCCAGCAACTAGAATTTGGACATTCTTCAGCGGTTCCAGTCTAAATTTCTAAGAATCGTAGTAGATGCACCAGAGATCTACAAGTCCCAACAATACGAGAAGAAATTAGGGATTCCAGTGCCAGATATCACTCAAGATTGAAAATGCATCCAAACGATCTGGCCAACATGCTTCTCACTACCACAGCGAGGGAAAGATTAAAACGCCACAAAATTTTTAATTTGTCAAATAGGTCTTAGATATTCCTTATTTTTAAAATCTCTAATGAATCGAATTAATAAAAGTTAAATTTAAGGGTTGTATCAATTTATTCTCATCGTAATGTAAGTGAGATTTTATCAATGAATAAAAATACTCCGATCATGACAATGTAAAATGACAAAAAATTGACTGAATGTCTCATAATGAGATAGAGCCGATTGTAAAATAAAGGAAAAAAAAATTATCGGGGAAGTATTATGTAGCAGCAGATAATGAAATGCAAGATCGGCCCGTTAAATTCGTTAATAATAAATAATATTAAGTCAATTAATCAAAATATTTTGAATCAATATTGGTGTAAAATTAAAATATGATTAATTTCAATTTACATGCAATTAATCTATCTGCACTTAAATCAACATTACAATATGTATTGCAAACAACAAAAATTGATTTCGTGACTACTGAAAAGTGGTAAAAAGATAACAAAACAAATAAAAATATATAATGGAACAAAATTGAATTAAAAATAAAAATTCGAACGATAAAAATCAACAATAATAAATCGGAAAAAATTGTAAAAAAAAAAAATTATTATTATTATTGTTATTGGAAAAATTCAAATATTTATTTACATAAATGGTTTTTGTAATAATTGTTAAATTTATATTCGCAGTAGATAATTTACGAACTGTAATGGAAGTTTGTTTTGTATTCATCATACACAATATGCACTCAATAATTTTAATGTGAATTTATAAAATCGAGCTATGAGATCGTATCCTACACATACATACATATCTCAATAATGTAAATCTCTGATTTATTTGAATTCGATATACATGTGTGTCATCTCATTTTCGCTGCAAAATTTTCCATTTTACATTGAGCCTGATTAATTTTTATATTGTGAAAAAATTGTTAGCAGAGTGTGAATGTCATAGATTATACCGATTGATAACGTCCAAACAGGTTCTGGGTTATACATATTTTATATTTTTATTAATAATCGCCTTTTTTCAATTACACTAGGACGATTATATCTTGATAGTGGCGTAAATACATACATTATACGCTTGACCGTGTATCACTCACTGAATAGGTTATGTACAGTCAGAAACATTCAGATGTATACGGCTGATATTTAGAGGGAAATTTAAAGATAAAGTTAAAAACCAAACAGAAGATATCACATTTAAAATTTTATTTTTTATCAATAATGTTATCACAATAATATATTTACTTCATATTTATGTATTTTTTAAATAAAAAAAGTAAGAAAAAAAAAAAAAAAGTGTTTCGTTGATTTTAATTTGCCGTATACATATACATCTGAATGTTTCTGACTGTATGTATGTACTGTATATTTTTCATTTCTAAAAAGCTGACAGTTATCCAATTTAATTTTGTAAGCAAGTTTACAGTAGTTATGAAAAGTCATCCAATTTATTTTCTTTGTTTGAGTACAAATTTTTTAAATAACTCGGCAAAATTAAAAGTTCAAATAATGTAAAAAATATCATTTTCCCTTATGTACAAGCGTACATTATTAACGCGGGCGGCGGCTACAACAAAAACTAACACGAGCAAACTTCACTCGAAACTACAAAAAGTTTTTTTTTTTTGATTTTGGACTGTTAAATACAGTTTTCCACTTTTCTTTCAGTTATCTTGTTCATTTTTCTTGATTCTTATGTTTAAATAAAGCTCGAAACAAAAAAATGAAGTTTTTTTGGTTAATAAATGAAGAAGAACGAAAAGAAAAGCTTGAAATTTTACTTTGAAAATATTCTTAATACAAATAATGTACATGGTTTATATACATTATACAGTTAGGTACAGTTGAACGCCATTGAATCAAAATTTTAATACAAAGTAGTAATGGAATAGTTTTTGCTATTGTTGAAAACTTTTTGAATTGTGCAATTACAAAAAAGCGATATTTCTGCAGCAACTTTTATAACTGTTTTGTTTTTAGGAAATAATAAAAAGTAAGAAGGTTAACTACCAAATTTTAATTTATCTGTAAATTGGAAAAGTTTTAAAATTAAAATATTTAGTATCTTATTTTAGATATTAGTTACTCTGCAAATTCCCAAGATTTAGAGTAAAGGTTGAACGATATTAACTTGTTATTAATACCCAAAGTCACGTGCAAGTTAGCATGAAATTACCATCCCGAAAAGGCGTTTTTTCAAAATGTGTGTGTTGCCAGATTGTCAGATTTATCTGAAAATCTCGGGTTTTCTAATAGGACTGTCAATAAAAAACAAAACTAGTTTTTTTTTTGGAATGCAGAATTTCTAACAAAAAAAGTGAACAGTCATTGAAGAGAACTCATAAAAAACTGTTAGAAAGCTAAAGCTAAATAATTTAATAAATTGTTAAAAAATTACAACTCCATTACAAGTTTTAATTTCGTTTGTTTTTGCTATTTTTGATCGGTTACCAGAAAAATAATAATGCTGGATTATAGCAGAGCCTACTGTATAAATAAGAGCCTCCAATATCGACTATATTTTTTACTAAACTTAAAATAAGGTACATACAATTTTTTCGTTTCTATGAACGTACATATATGGGGAAACGCTTATTTTCATTTACAGTTTTAGTTTATTAGAAATGTGAGCTTTTGTATTGTTTTTATACGAAAATGTTAATCAAACATGTAAATTTATTTGGTTGAAAAATCGAGCCATGAAAATGTTTATTTCTTAGTGAAAATCGTCATGAAAAATAAGGTATTTTTGAAATTTAAACGATTGTTGTTTTTGTAATATACGTCATCAACATAACTCGAAATTTATAAACAATACAATAATCATCTCTTTCATAGCCTCTATTCAAATTTGAATTCGAATATGTTTCTATAGTTATTTTGAATTTTCAAAGCATGCTAGATTGTTTTGATGTTTTATTTTTCTCACTCATTGTATTGACTTAATTTATTCTGTTTGGCTCTTTTTGATTTTTTTTAAATTTTGATTGTTGGGCGGAGACGTGTTGTCTTTTTTCTTACCACAGGTTTTAAATGTGGACAAATGATGACGACATTAAACTGAATTTTCTCTTTTTAATACGCATTGTTGTTGTTGTAAAATGTTTTTTAATTTAATTTTCCTTATTTTCTTTAATTGCTGTAAAATAAGGAAATTTTAGGATCTGTGTTTTAAATGAGTAAGACATTGAGTTGTTTGTTAGCCATTTCAGAAAAAATTATTTAACTGGGTTTAAGTTTTAATTCATTTCATAGTCAATCAAAATCGTGGTTTTTCATACAAACACTATGAAAATAAATGAATTTTTAGTGTTTCTGTATCCCTTATTTTAAGCTTATTTTTCACATGCTCTATTTACATTAAGATGGTTCTGATTATCAGTCAGTTGGTTTGTTGGATTATACGAAAAGCTGCAGCGTCACCACGCCTATCCGCCATCGATCAAATTGCAACCAATATTTTTGCTGAGTCTGATATAATTGAATCATTAGCTGCTGCCAAAAAGCGTCTGGCAGTACTTAAAAGTCAAATTATCAAACTTGTGACTTACGTGAACGAAAAAGTTACAAGAACAACAACAATTGAGGAGCTATCCGTCCGATTAGAAAGAGCTCCAGTGCTACTAAGAGATTTCACAGATACAGAAACTGCAATTTTCCACATGAGCGAAGCTGAGAACTCTGATATGGATAACTTTGAAGAAAATTACTACCATGTGGCAGCAAACCTGACTAAATACATTCGAGAGCGCAGTATGGCTCATCCCCAGGTACATTTGAATGATAGCACCATACAGACCAGATTCCAGAAATTTATTAATATGTTTTTGGGCATAAATCCAGTTAAACAAGCAGATCAAAGGAATGTTCGAGAACTGGTGGATATAGCGGATGAGGTGATCAGAAGTTTGAAGGCGCTAGGTTCTAAAACGCATCTTAGAAGAAAAGTTGGATGACAAAACGAAAATGTTGTGGGCCAGACACTCAGCAGAAAATAATTTTCCTGCGCTTGACGATTTCTTCGATTTTCTACAATCGCGAGCCAATTCCTTAGACATTAAAGCCAAAGCAATCTCGAAACTTTTGCCTCTACCCAAGCCGTCTGTTCAGTATGCAAGGTGGAAGATCACCTGTTGATTAACTGCAACCAATTCAAAGAAATATCTGTGACACAGCGACGTGAGTTTATTAAAGCTGGCAATAGATGTTTCAATTGTTTGAATTCTTCACATTCATCATATAATTGTAAGAGTAAAGGAAGATGTGTTAAATTTCGAAAGAAACATCATGCTTTTTTGCACATTAATCAGCCTGAAGTCAACAACACTTTGACAGTTGCTGGATCTAAGAATCCAAATATGTCAGTTACCGACATGACTAGTTCAGCATGACTAGTTGCCCCAACAATTACTAGTAACAAATATAAAGATAAAGTTTCACAACAGCTACTACCAGCAATTCAAACAACAACTACTGAAGTAAATTCGTTCCGGGATCAAGTTTTTCTCCTGTCTTTATTCTGTCAACTGCAGTAGTAAACGTTAAAACCAACGTCGGTAGTATGTTAAAGTGTCGCATTCTATTTTATTCCGGATCTGAGTCATTTGCCACCGAAGCTTGTGCTCAGAAATTACAACTACCTAGGGATAATGCGCGCCTGATTATTACGGGCCTTGGACAATTAGGTAGAAATACATCACGAGGGAGAATCACAGTGACAATAACATCAGTTTATTCAGACGCAGGTATGTCTTTACAAGCTTATATTCTACCAGTGATTACGATGAATTTGCCAACCAATAAACTGCTTGTTGAGCAGTGGGATTACTTAAATAATCTACAACTGGAGGACCTTAGTTATAACATACCTGGAAGTATTGATTTTTTGATTGGAGTTGATCATTTCTTCCAAGTTATTAGCGATGGGAAGATAACCGGCACCAGCAATCAGCCAGTACCTCTCAATACATTTTATGGGTGGATTGTTGCTGGAGGAATTGAAGAAAAAACGCTGTCCGTTCTTATCAAGCATCTGTTTCTTATCAAGTTGAAGCAGATATTGATTTGACCTTGCGAAAACTATGGGAACTAGAAAAGCTACCACCGCAGAGATATTTTACGCCAGACGAAGAAGAATGGGAGCGGAACTTCGTGAAGACTACTACTAGGAATAGCGTTGGAAGATTCGTCGTCCGATTACCATTTAAAGCATCACCAGAGCTACTGAGGAAATCCTACACAATGGCATTGCAGCGATTGAAGGCAACCAGGACATTAAAGCAAGTAGCAGAAGAAAATCATTTTTAGCAACCATTTTTAGCAACCAGGACATTAAAGCAAGTAGCAGAAGAGAGTAATGTTCAGTTTCCAGAAGCAGCCAAGCGGATTAAAGACGACATTTATGTGGATGACATCATGACCGGTGCAGATACGATCACAGAGGTAAAAATTCTCAGATCAACAATTGTAAAACTTTTAGCAGATGTTGGTTTTCACTTACGCAAATGGACTTCCAACAATGAACAACTACTGGTAGATGTACCAGAAGAACATTGGGAGGTAAAGTCAAAGGAGATAGAAGAGGGCACCAAATCGGTTAAGTTATTAGGCCTTCTGTAGAATCCATCCACCGATCACTTTAGTTTTCATGTAACATTGGAAGGTGAACCAATAGCAACCAAACGACAGATATTATCGGAAGCATCACGAGTCTTTGACTCCCTGGGTTGGGTGGCTCCAGTCATCGTTTGGATTAAAATTATTTTTCAAAATCTATGGCTGCAGAAATTAGGCTGGGATGAACAACTTCCGAATGAGCTAAAGTGATGCTGGACCCATTCCGAAGGGTATCCTTGATCTTCTTGTGCCACCAGGACCTGCCTAAACATCTTTTCAATATCTCCAGTAAACATTACCTGATACTTGCGGAATCTCAACAGTATCTGGTATAACCTATTTTGAACAATAGGACCAACAAGCAGAATGTCATTGAGCGAGTAGCCACTGCTGGTTTTAGCGGAGGCGTCGAGCACTACTCTTAGCTGCGTCGTTGAACTTGAGGCCTTGAACACACCATCATGGGGAAGAAAGCAGAAGTTAGGCTCATTCTTATTTGCTGATTCTTCCATATGCCCTAAGGCTAAATCTCTTCCATGTGTAAATAAACCTTGTGGATTTTCGGCACAATTTTTAATATTTTTTCCAGAAAAATCTGTTGGAGAACCAACCAATAGAAATAATAAAACGCTACCGGTATAAGAATTAGAACACCAAGATGAAGTAAGTACTTATTCGTTTTCTTATTCATGTTCATAAGAATACTTACTGCAAATATTTTTATTATTTTATAGATAGATATTAGATAGTGATTTTTAATCTAGTCCCCTACCCCTAGTACATCAGCATCTTTGAAATCAACAGAATCAAAACCAGAAGATAAAACTACTGTAAGATTCGATTTTTGTATTTTATTTTCCTTACTATTAAATGTAATTGTAAAATTTAAATTCTCTTCTAGAAAATGAAAAACCCAAAAAAAAAAAACAAAGGCAACTACTCCATTTTGTGGGAAGCCGACGTGGATTTAAAATTATGGCTTAGGGAAAATGATAAGAATTTTGCATTCTGTAAGGTATGCAATTAAAAGCCGGTGGAGGTATTACTGACTTAAAAATGAACGCCAAAACAAGTAAACACCGTGAAAGAGCAAAGGCCATTGATATCCAATCGGCATCTAATAATGTTATTAGGGAATTTTTTTAATAACGAAAAGAAAATATCGAAACTTGAAATACAGTTGGCAGCATTCGGCGCAAAATATAATTTATCATTTTTTGCGGTTGAAAATCTGGTTTCGTTTTTAAAAGTTGCGTTATCTGATTCCGATATTATAAAAATAATTACCCTTGGTCGTACAAGAGCCACTGAATCACTGCTGGCCTTCTTTGTCTCGATATATCGTAAGATGATACCAAGATACCGCCACTCTTGTGAGGCGACCAGTTGTTTCAAATACGAACCATGCTGGAATTGTGGTTCACTAAGTATTTTATACTTTTTTAATTATTTATGTATACAAGAGAAATGTCTACAAATTTGACTTGAATTTATAGATTTTGTCTGCCAGCAGGAATGATGGACCACGCTGAACACTTTGATAAGTTCAGTGATAACCCCGCTAACTTCGCTCTCGCTTGGACTCTTTAAAGGGGGATTTTCATACTAGATATCGTTGATGTGACAATACGGAGATCATCAGCGTAAGCAATTGCGTTAACCAACGCCTCTCGGCCTCTGTATGGTGTACCCGACCTCACGTGGCACCACGGCAAGGATATTATGGACAACAAGGGCAAAAATGATAGACGACAAAGGATCACCCTGTCGGACTCCCCGCAACACTTTAATGTTATGAGAGCGATCTCTATGTACCTGATAAACTTTTCCGACAATCCGCGCTGTAACAACGCATCGGTGATAGCGAAGTGGTTAACACTTTCAGAGGCATTAGCTAAATCCAGGGAGGCTATATGCAGCTCCCTAAGTTCTCGGCTCGAGTTATGAATCCAACATCGATATGTTTTCAGAGCAGCCATCGTCTAGGCATCTCTGCATCTCATCAACAATATTAGCCTCGTGTAAACGTAATGCAAATATCTTGTGAAGGAGATGGACTACAATTGATGCAACACTGTTAGGTCTAAAATCGCCTGGATGTTTGGCGCCAGACTTTTTTGAGACAAAAACTGTGCGACTTATTAATTGTGCAGTGGAAAAGCCATCATAGGTCATTACGATATTGAAGAAAAGTGCTTTTAAAGTATCAGGCACTCACAGTATCACACGACGCCACACTACTGTTAGATGATGAGGAAATTTCAAGGTCCTAGCACGCTGCCATGACAAGATGTTTATAGTCTTGACGGCATCTAGATGATTTTATAGCCTCAAGCGTGCGATCAGAAGTTAAGCCCTGAAGATGTTTATTGATAAACTTCTTGTGTACTCCGAGGTACGCCGACGTTACAAATGTTTCTTCTATTATTTGTTAGGCCAACAAAATTTGTATCGATGAGCTGGCAATCGACCCACACTTAGTCTAAATAGGCAAATTTCAAGCAGAAAGTGCTTCAAACAAATGTTTATAGAAGTCCATATCTACAGACCGCTGCTATCCTCAGATGGGAGATCTGGCACATGGCCAAGCAAGCTTGAGCTCGGGGTGTGCGAGGTCGTTATTGCCCGAGCTTGATCACAAGTATCAAGTCTCCTGCCGCCCACTTTTATATAGCGGGTCCATACTATGAAAACAGACACTGCATTCACTCAGGTTCGGTGGGGTCATTAATCTCGTACCGATCCTCCCCCCCCCCCCACGTTGACATTCAGCACTGGACAGAAATCACATTGTGTCATCACCCGCTAGGGCCATCACAATACTTAATTTTAATGAGACAGTCGGATTCCCATCTGCTAACAGCTTTACATGTTTCGTCAATAAAATCTTTCTCATTTGTTTTCTTTTAGTGACTGAGATATTTTTAAATTTTTTAAAAGGAACTAAACACATTAAATTTACCTGCTATCAAATTATTATTTACTAATTTGAAAGTGCGACATGCACCTTCAACATAATTGAAAATCACTCTGTGAAGTTCTTCCACCGGAAAACAGTTGAGCGTAGCCATGTTTGGAACAGGAAATCTCTGATATTTAATCCTTATCCTATTTGGCTTGTTTGGATAAAGTCAATAAATTTCGATACGTTCCACTTGATGTGTTTTATAAATATATCAGAATTGAATTTGTGCTGAATTCTTTCAAAACTGTTAACGTGTTGATAAGGAGTGTTGAAGAGGAGAATTGAAAAATTTACTGATTTTTCGAACATTTGCCATTGTGGTTTGGTCTTAGATGATCTTCCAATAGGCCCCCTATTGTCGAATTTACGTTTGTTGTGAAAGTGCTTGGAAAGCTATCGAAGCTTTGATGATTTATCGTATTTTCATACCCATATTGCTTGAAAAATCCAGATCAGATTGAACCATATTGTTATGTGTGGGTTAATTGTCTAGTGACTGTACTGCAAAAATATTATCGGCAGCGGAGTGTACCATGGTGGAATCCTTCTGCGTAGCCGCTAGGATACTAGAGGTCGTAGGTTTTGGTAATTCATATAGTGATGTTTTTGAATTAACTAGCTCCTTTCGTTCCCTTCCTTCATTGCTTTGCATATATTGTATCATACATATTTAGCAACTGTAGATGACGTTTTAAGTTACTCAGTATTGGCTCTAATTCTGGTGGGTTCCTAAATGAATGTTTAACTCTCAAACTTCTCTGATCTCATTCCCATGCAAGCCTCTCGCTAGAGCTGTAAATAGCATTGCATTAGGCGTATTGTCATTATTGCTCGATGCAAAATTATATTTTCAAATCTTTTTGATCCATAACACAATGAATGATTTGATAACATAAAACAATGAAAATAAAAATAAATCAATTATATACTTTGGGAAGAAGGTTAAAGAGAGTTGTGTTTTTTTTGTTGGATTCAGTGGTTAAACGTTCGAGAAACAACAAGTGACGTTTTTTAAATTTTTTTGGTTGGCCTATTAAATCGGCTGTAATTAATCAAATATAAAAGATTTGGCGCATCTAAAAAATTGAGAATTTTCAATTGCTAATTGTGAAATAAAATTTAAAAAATTTAGAAAAAAAGCATAAATAATAATAAGAAAAACAAAAAAATATTAAGTTATGTTAATAATACGCAAATTATGTGATCAATAAAAAGTAATTTCAAATGCTATGTATACAATTTTTTTTATTGAAAATCACCCTTGCAAAGTTCTTAAATATAAAATTGTAAAAGCCAAAATAGTGTGTTTGCCCGATTCATATTATATAAAATTTAATAAGATTCTTTCGGCTTTTTATAGACACAATATATTAATAATAATGGCATTCACAACATTTTCGACTTGTCAATCAGAAAAATGAAGAGGCCAGTCATTTATAATATATCTACCAAAAAAAGTAGAAATATCAAAATCCCCCCCGTACTTTAACCCCAGAGTTAATACAAAATGTATTTTGACTCTCAAAAAGAAAACCTTTCCTTGCGTTTTCTGTGGGTAGTTTGGTTTCGTACTGATAATCTCAAAACAAAAAGTTCGATCTACTAATCAGATAGCTACGACCAAACTACAAAAATACAATTCCAACTCCATACATTAAGTATGAGGAAAGAACGTAGTTGACTTAGCGAATTATGAATAAATTCACCAAATCAAAAAACACAAGGAAAACTTTTCATTAGTGTGCCGTTGAACTTTGGCACGTTGGCAGGATAAACAAGACTGAGCCCATTGGCTTACGTCTTTGTTCATACTAGGCCAAAAATATCGAGCAGTAATCAATTTACGAGTAGCACGAACACCAGGATGCGAAATGTTATGTAAAGTATCGAAGATAGTTCGACGCAGTGAATCTACGATAAATGGGCGGTTGTACCCAGTAGATGTTTCGCAGATAATTTCGAGGCCAGGCAATTGAAAAAGTTCCAGTTTCATTGATGAACCAGAGTGACATTCGGAACCAGAAAATAAATTCTGAAGTTCTAGGTCAGCTTTTTGTAAAATTGCAATTTTATTTAAGTCGAATTGTGTCTCGACTGCGGCCGTTTCATTGTCTGTTGTGCGAGAGAGTGTATCTGCAACAACATTGTCATGTCCGTGAACATGCTGAATGTCCGTGGTAAATTGACTTATATAATCCAAGTGGCGAGCTTGCCTCGGATTACGTTCAGTTTTAGACTGAATTGCTCTAGTCAGAGGTTTGTGATCGGTAAAAATCGTAAATTCCCGACCTTCGACAAAATATCTGAAGTGTTTCACTGCCAGATATATTGCGAGTAATTCCCGATCGAATGCGGAATATTTCTTTTCAGCATCCGATAATTTTCTTGAGAAAAATCCCAATGGCTCCCAACGCTAATTGTTATACTGTTGCAGTACTGCCCCAACGGCAGTATTAGATGCGTCAGTAGTTAAACTAAGCTTTGTATCGCTCAGTGGATGTGCAAGCAATGTTGTTTTCGCAAGTTCAGCCTTAAGTGACGTAAATGCCGTTTGACATTCGTCAGTCCAAGAGAAATTCTTAGGCGTTTTTGGTTTACGTAGAAGTACGACCAGATGGCTGTGAACAGGTGCGAGTATTTCAGCAAGCTTTGGTATAAATCGGTGGTAGTAATTTACCATACCGATGAATCGCTGAATATGCTTGATTGAGCTTGGAGCTGGAAATTCCCTAATGGCGTTAATTCGTTCTTCAGACGGCAGAATACCATTAGGGGTAATTTTGTGGCTAAGGAAATCAAGAGTTGATACGCCAAATACGCATTTGGAACTGTTGATATGAACATCAAACTCAGATAACCTTTGGAAAAGTTGTTCCAGGTGGAGTTTGTGCTGTTCCTCAGATTGTGATGCCACAAGAATATCATCTATATAGACGAAAACAAAATCTAAGTTACGAACGACTTCGTTCATAAAACGCTGAAATGTTTGAGCGGCATTACGTAATCCAAACGGCATTCGAGTAAATTCGAACAGGCCAAAAGGGGTTGTAATTGCAGTTTTAAAAACATCATCAGGTGAAACGGGAATCAAATGATACGCTCTGACTAAATCAATCTTAGAGAAAAATTTGCATCCATGCAAGTGCATGGAGAAATTTTGAATGTGAGGTATCGGGTAGCGATCCGGTGTTGTTACCGTGTTTAAACGCCGATAATCCCCACATGGTCTCCAATCATGATCTTTTTTCTTAACCATGTGCAATGGACAAGAGACAGGAGATGCAGATGGCCTGCAAATTCCTAATTCCACCATGTGTTGAAATTCAACAAATGCGGCTTTATGGCGGACTTGATCTAGTCTTCTTGGTCGTGATACAGGGAGATGTCCTTCTGTAACAATGTGATGGATCACATTGTGTCGGACTGGCAATTTATAGTTTGGTTCTGCTGTAAGTTGAGGAAACTTTTTAAGCAGAGTACCATAGCCGTTGGTGATGGAATAATGGATCGGAGTCGGTGTGTCGACATGAACCATTGTGGCGTCGATTGACAGCTTTGTTGCTGAATCAACCAGCCGTTTATTCCGAAGATCAACCAATAGACCAAATTTTACCAAGAAGTCGGCGCCAATGATAGGACGATTCACAGCAGCTAGAATGAAAGCATGCGTGAATGTTCGTTTTAGTCCTAAATCCAACTGAAGCAACTTTGTGCCGTAAGTATGGATATTCGTGCCATTGGCGGCCGACAGTACTAGATTTGAATTTCGATTTAATATGTTATATTCGTTTTTAAAATTGTATGCTGGAATAACCGAAAGGTCAGCGCCAGTGTCGACTAAATAGGTAATTTTGTTTATTTTGTCGAATACAAATAAACGAGACATATAATTATTGGGATTCATTGAGGTCCCGACCTCATAGTTTATTGGTTTTTTGAACAACTCGGAGCAGCATCAAGTATATTGATTTGCTGAGACGTCGACTGTTTCGACGCGTCGTAGTTGCACGGTGGTACGCACTTTTTTGCCGCAGGACCAAATTTGACGTGGTACCAGCATCTGCCGTGACGGCGAGAATAATTGCTGGTACTGCGGGATCGCGATCGTGACCGAGATGATTCTCGTTGTCCCCTTGATCGGTCTCGGAATAAGTCGGTTAGCTTTTCCTCTAGCCGAGCAATTCTGCTTTCGAGTGATCCAGAGTTTTGTCTGGAAGGTGGGACACGATCGAAACGTACCGTGGGACGGGATTGCCTATTTATTTGAGACACGTTTGAATTCTGTTGGCCGATATTTATGTGCTCGTACATTTTGTCGGCAGTTCTGGCTATAGCTTCAGTCCCCAGTGAGTCAGGCTGAGCGACCAGAGCTATTTTAATGATTTCTGGCATCTTTCTAATCCAGAGCGATTTTATTATTGAATCATTAAAATTATTTCCTGCCAATGTGCGAATTTGCCGTAATACTTCAGATGGCCTACAGTCACCAATATCAGTGCCCGTAATAAGAGCGTCTAGCTGTCTCTCGGACGACGGCGCTAATCGGTCCAACAAAATCGTTTTTAAAGCCGTGTATTGTTCGGTATCTGGAGGGTTCGTCAAGAAATCCGAAATCACGTCACATGTTTCGGGTGATAACGAAGACAATGTGTGTAAAAACTTTTGTTTTTCGGATTTTACAGCTTGGAGCTTAAATTGTATCTCTGCCAACAAGAACCAATTCTGTGCTTTTTGCGGCCAAAATGGTTGTAGCTTAACCTTGTTGCTAGTTGTGGCGGATACCTCCAAGGGTACTTGAGTGTCCTCCTCCATTTTTTGGTCGGCCGTGGAGTTTTCTGGTTTTCCTTCGCCGTTAACCATCTTATTAATTTATGTAATAAATTCGAATTTATTCTTTAAATTAACTACGAAACCAAAAATCCAACCGTTGTAAAAATAGTGACGAGTTACACTGAATTATATGAACTTTTTTTTTTTTTAAAAAAAACAAATAACTTTTGATATCAACGATTAAATTTCACCAGGAAAAAAATTAATCAAGTTGATTGAATAACAAACTAAATATTTTTTTTTTTGATACAAGAAAAATAGGAATGGTTACCTTGAAGTGAAGCTTGAGAAAAAAAAATAATTATAACTTTAACCGTAATCAACTTCGTGATCATAGAAAAATATCTAAATGTATGGCGAAAACAGACCGCGCAGATGGTGAATAATTTACACGTAAATATAAAAAAAAAATTTTTACAAAATATGTATCCTCCAACAAAATCTTATTTTTGCCGCTAAGTGTGTATTAAATCACGTCGGGGTCACCAATATAAATGTTCTTGATCGCAATATACAGTTGCGCGTTCTAATAAAAGTATTTTATAATCACTTTACCGTGCACTACACAACAAAATTTTTGTACACGAAAAACTCGCGTCACAAGATGGCGTCGAACAGACGTAATAAATAAAAACGCCCAAAAATAGTTTTTACAAAAATTTATTCAATATTTTAATATATTGATCTCCGAATGTAAATTCTTAATTAACACAATTGAAATTTTAAACTACTATTCACCATTCGCACCATGAAATTAAAAGTACCCGAAAAATTGATTTTGTCGAAATTAAAATTTACGACGTTTTTATTACGAAAGCCAAAAATCAAGTATATCAAAAAAATATTCATTTGTCATTCTTTCTCTTCCTTCTTGACGAAAGGAAATTATTTCATTTTTTTGTTTTCTTTTTGGTGTTGACATACGAACAATCGTATGTCAAATCGTCGTTGTCGTGACAAGAACGAGATGGAGCAAAACAAAACAATAGTAAATCAAAGAAATTTCTGATACTGCTAGCGAAAACGAGATGGAACAAATATCACTAAAAATAATTTTAGAGTTCCGCATCATTTACTTTATTTTTTTATTTATTTATTTATTTATTGTACTTTAACAATAATTTAGTATTAAAAGGAAAAGCACAGATGGAAACAGAGTAAACGGAATAAAAGAACAAAAATAAAATGATGAAGCTGCTTCCATTAGGCAGAAAAACCTTTTAAATTTTTTCAAACAATTTCCATCTCATGCATACACATTCTATTTTGAGCAATAGCTCATTTACAATAAAATGTACAGCAAGAGGTGAAATAATATTAAAAATTAACAATAATAACAATAACAATAATAATTAAAATAAATTTAGAAAACTACGTATTGCCCAAAATGAAACGCTAGGTGAAAATGAAATTAGTTACGCTAAGAAGAATCTTGTGCGTAAACCCAAAATGTGTATGTGGTGGCGAATGAATTGCAATATATAAATCAAATAATTAATTTATATGATTGCAATTCGTGAGTCACCACAAATTTTTTTTTTTTTTGGCGGACAATAAAATTTACTTTTTAGATGTTTCTATTTTTTTTTTAATCCCCGCTAATTGCGGTTTTCATGAGATGATTTTGTAGAATTACAAAAAAAGATTGGGACATTATGTATTCGGATTTCAAACAACAAATGCCATAATAGAGAGAAGATGTGAAAAAATAAATAAAAGCTTAAATTGGAATTTGATGAAATTATGAAATTGAGTGCTAAGGCTGTTTTCCAAACACCGACTTATTGACTTATTCGAACTTATTCAAATAAGTCTGCTGAAAAGGTGACTTATTCTTTAGTAATGTTTCCTATAGAAAACTTATTTATTTTTGGTGTCATGGAAACATTCTGTCTAATTATTGTGTATTATAAAATTTTTTCAAAATAAGTCGATAAAAGCAATTGGAATGACTTCATTGACTTATTCAAGATGGCGTCAAATAAGTCAATAAGTCTGAAATAAGTCGTCGTTTGGAAAACCCTAAAAAAGGCCCTTTTCCAATTACTTACTTATTTTGTGGAACCTATCTAAAACAATGTAATTTCTTATGTAATAAGTTAGGTTCCACAAAATAAGTAAGTAATTGGAAAAGTAAGGCTTTTTTCCAAACGATACTTATTCGATACTTATTTACTTATTTCGCCGCCATCTTAAATAAGTAAGTAAAGTCATTCCAAACGATTTGTCTTACTTATTTTGACAGAAACAAAAGTTTTATTATTTTAAACTATTTAGTTAATAAAAATATCAAGCTTTGTCTTAAATTAATGGAAAATTACCAGCAATTGCTTGAGCTAGTAGCACAGAATATATATAAACAGAACAATATCTTCTATAGCGCTTTAGTCCTAAGCTGGTGAACAAATATTTTCGTTATTGTTTTTTTCGACTGATTTTGATTTAGAAAAGATAGAAACATCATTTTATATGCAATTAATGAAACAAAAAAAAAATTACAAAAATGTTTGTACCCACCTCTTTCTATTGATAAATAAAAATCAGTACAATTTTAAAACGAAAGAGAAATCTTTACACTTTATAATGTGCTTAAAAGAGATAGACATTCGTGAATAATTTTTGATTTTGGTCTAGTTAGCTTTGCGAAACTTTAAAATCATATCAAAGAAATAACAAAATTCAAAAACTCCCATAAGGTTGTGTATAAGTTTGTGTAGCATTTCTAATTTATTTGTATTGGTCCTTTGTTTATTGTTGATTTGATTTTAAAATTTCGCAAAGCTAACTAGACCAAAATCAAAAATTATTCACGAATGTCTATCTCTTTTAAGCACATTATAAAGTGTAAAGATTTCTCTTTCGTTTTAAAATTGTACTGATTTTTATTTATCAATAGAAAGAGGTGGGTACAAACATTTTTGCAATTTTTTTTTGTTTCATTAATTGCATATAAAATGATTTTTCTATCCTTTCTAAATCAAAATCAGAGGAAAAAACAATAACGAAAATATTTGTTCTATAGAAGATATTGTTCTGTTTATAATATATTCTGTGCTAGTAGAGAAAGGGGAAATGCGAAAGGTAAATATTTTTTATGCATGTTATTTTGTAATTTGCATGTTACTTCTGTGGATGTATATTATTATTATATTACACATTTAAATAATTACAGGGCCTTAAATATTGTAACCAAAAAAACAGTTACATGGTTGATGTTGTACAGCGGACAATAAACTTTTTTTGAACTTTAATAAAACAAATTATTGTGTTTCCTGCTCTTGAAGACTATAATATCGTAGGCATGAAATTTGGGAACCGGGCAGGAACATCAATTTTTAATAAAGCCGTAGGTGCTATGGATTTTTTTTTTTTTTTTTTTTTTTTTATTTATTTAACAAATATTACAACTGAATACAATTTCATCTAGTAATTTATCTATATTAAATGATGTTAACTGTTTGAGGAGAATAACCCATCGGTTAGCTCCAGGTTGGATACTTCATTAATTTATCTGTCCTAGTTCTAAGGGCTTCGTTCTTCGAAGCCGTCTTACTGGATTTTGGTTGTTCAGCATACGACGCAAATCCGCATTTTCATGTTGACTGAGGCGCTGTACGTGTTTCCTAGCATATTTCTTAATTTCTTCACTGACGTACTCCATCTTTAGATCCTTATGAAGGTTATCATTCCTTATATACCATGGTGCGTTGACCATACTACGCAAGACTTTATTTTGAAAAGTTTGAATTACTTTTACGTTAGTTTTCTTGGTACAGCCCCATAGCTGTATACCATACGTCCATACAGGTTTCAATATCTGCCGATATAATAGCAGTTTATTATGTAATGTTAGCTCAGAGTTCCTTCCTATGAGCCAATACATTTTTCTATATTTGATGTTTAACTCTTCTTTTTTCTTTTTAACATGCTCTTTCCACTTGAGTTTAGCATCAAGGGTCATTCCTAAATATTTTGCCGTGTTTGCATGTGGAATAAGTTGTGAATTCAGTCGAACAGGTAACCAATTAACGTTTTTGTTGGTAAAGTTTATATGTACAGATTTAGTTTCGTTGAGTTGAAGGCGCCATTTCTTCGTCCAATTACTCAATGAATTAGCAGCGTTTTGTAATTTGCTGGTTGACTCCTCTATGTTGTTTCCAGTTGCCAAGATTGCAGTATCATCCGCAAATGTTGCAATATTTGTTCCTTTTGTGCTTGGCACGTCTCGCGTATAAAGTATATATAGTATCGGCCCCAGAACACTCCCTTGTGGAACTCCCGCCGATATTTTCTTTAATTCGGAGTATTCCTCTTCATGTTTCACACGAAAGCGTCGATCAGCTAGATATGACTTTAAAATCAGGTAAAACTGCTTCGGCAGATCTCTTTGTAGTTTATATTCCAGGCCTCGGTGCCATACTTTGTCAAAGGCTTGAGATACGTCCAAGAATACACTTGAGCATATTTTTTTATTTTCCAGAGCATCTTCAATTAGATCTGTGATTCTATGCACTTGATCTATGGTAGAGTGTCTCTCTATAAATCCAAATTGGTGAGGAGGAATGAGTTTTCTGTCTTCTATTACTGATTTTAATCTCTTGAGTAGTAACTTTTCAAATAATTTTGAAATTATAGGAAGTAGGGAAATCGGCCTGTACGATGTTTTCTTGTTTGGCGGCTTGTTAGGTTTTATAATCATTATCACCTCTGCCACTTTCCACTGGTATGGAACGTATTTTAATCTGAAGGCTGCATTGATTACTTGCAGTAATTTTCGTACTCCTTTTTCTGGGAGAGTTTTAACTATAAGTCCAGTGATTAAATCATAACCAGGGGATTTTTTTGAACTTAAGTTGTTTTTAATTTCATCTTTTAGCTCTTGTAGTGTTACAGGTTTTATGTTTAGGTTATCCACTTTATTTACTGAAATTATATTTTCTTCAGCTGTTTGCCTTGGGAGGGGTTGAAATGTGTTTTCAAGATAGTCTGCAAACAATGCAGCTTTTTCTTTGGCACTTCTAGCCCAAGTTCCATCGTCATTCTTGATAGGAGCTATTTGTACTTTAGGCCTTTTAAGACCTTTAGTTGCTTTCCAAAGGGAGTAATTAGTGTCTTTGTTGCCAGAAAGGCCAGCCAGGTATTCATTAAAAGATTTGTTCTTGACTTCTTTGATAAGCATTTTTAATTTGTTGCTTAAATAATTAAGTCGTGATTTGCTTTGTGGTGCTCGATTCCTCTGCCAGATTTTTCGAGCTTTCCGCTTTTCTCTAACCAGATCTCTCACTTCTACTGGGTAGTTGATGTAACTTTCCGTTTGATTACAAGTAGGAGGAGTACTCTGCCATGCTGCTTGCAGAATACTGTTGTTCAGCAGCTCCAATTGAACCTCAAGTTCTGCCGGAGTTTTAATTGGTACTTGTAGTTCCGTATTGTCTTCGACTATTTTCCGGAAGAGGTCCCAGTTTGTTTTATTATTTGTTAACCTAGGTAAATTTTCTTTTTTGATAATGGTATCACTGAGTGTCATAATGACAGGTGTGTGGTCAGATGAAATTCCTTCACTGTTTTCGAGTAATACGTAGTTTACAGATATCCCTTTTGTTACAAAGAAATCTATCAAATCTGGTATCTTATTTGTATCCGCTGGCCAATATGTTGGTTTACCTCCAGACAGGAACTCGCAGTTTAGTGCCCGACCAGCTGCAAATAGCTCCTTACCCTTATGGGTTGTTAGCCTTGATCCCCAATATGTATTTTTAGCATTAAAATCGCCTCCGATTATGAAGTTAAAACCGAGCGATTTGAGTAACGTAACATAGTTTTCTTTAGTCAGATTATAACGTGGAGGGCAATATATTGAAGATATGTTGATTACCTTTTGACTATTTATTCGAACATTAATGGTGGCTACTTGCATAATTTCTTCTTCAATTTTTACTCCTTCGTAATGTTTGATGTTTTCCTTCACAAATATGGTTGAACCTCCTCTCGCTTTTCCTGACGGGTGGATGGCGTGATAGCACTGGTATCCTCGAATTCTAATGAATGAATCTTTTGTCAAATGAGATTCTGAAATTAGGCATATATCTATCTTTTCTATATTTAGGAAAATTTCTAACTCTGGAATTTGTTGCAACAGCCCATTTGCATTCCAATTGGCGATTCTGAATGTGTTATTCATCTTCATAGATTAGTACATCATAGAAGTGATTTCATTCACTGTTTCTTGCTTATTTAACCGCTTATTTAAAGCGTCCAGGCTTCTTTCTTGTTTTAGTAGCCTTAAGTTTAATGCTTCTATATTCTTTAAAATTTTTTCAAGAATTAGGCTTTGACCGTCTTCGTTGTTACTTACTACTTCCCGCTGTTGTACAATCTGGGAGTATGTTTTTCGGCCTGCTATTGCACTTGTTAGTGGTAGTTCTACCACTGGATTTTTAGATATTGTCTTATTATTGAACATCCCACGGTTTAGCGGGCCTTGTTGTTTTTTATTTCTCAGATTTTGAAGTTCCCTGGCTACTTCACATCCTCTATAATTAGCGGGATGCTCTCCATTACAGTTTACACATTTTGGAGGCGTAGCTTTTGTGAACCTACAATCTTGGGCGAGATGTTTTCCCGAACATTTCACGCATCTAGGCTCTCGTTTGCAATATTTCTGCGTGTGATTATATCCTTGGCATTTCTTACACTGAGGTATCAAGCCTGTGGATTTTCTTAACGCTTCTATTCGAACTCTCATGTTAAGGACTGCCCTAATATTGAAAATTTTTTCCACTTTTTCCGTGCTATTAAAAGTAAGCATAAACAATGGGAGCCCCCTTTTATTCATTTTAATCCCTTGATCAGTTACAGTTTTTTCTTTCTTTAGGATATTTACCGCATCCTCTATTTTGAAGCCTTGGTATTTAAGGTCTTCCATTATATCCTGCTTTGCACAGGTTGGATGAAGACCTCTGGCCATCACTTTAATCGGACGATCATTTTTGTCCTCATATGTGTACCATTCCTTGCCGTCATCTGTCAGCTTTGAAGCCAAGGCTCTATAACTTTCAATATCTGTTGTATTGATTTTCCAAATATTGTTGTTCAGTGCTACAACTCTGTAATCTTTTGTAGTCACCGATTTCATTAACGATTGGATAGTACTATATTCAGTTACGCCAATAATGTTGATTGGTGGTGGAGCCTTTTCCTTAATTTTGGCAGTTTGGTTTTCCTGAGCTGGTAAATTTTGCTGATTTTGATTTAATACAGCAGTTATTGAAGTGCGGCTTGAAGCTACAATCTCTGGAGAAGATTCTGCCTTCCGTTTTTTCGCAGGTCTTTTCTTCCTGTTCTTTTTTAAGATCCAGTCAGTTTCTTCTCTTAATTCTTCTTCGTCAGTGTGGTACTCTGTAGCACACTGTTCTTCTGGCTTCTTGGGTTGCAAAGCATTTTTCTCATGGAAAACTGAAGCATCCTGCTCCTCAGGTTCCTTTGATTGTAAAGAATTTTTCAGTTTCTCATTTTCTAACTTAAGAGATTTTACTTCGTTCATTAAATCCGACGTAATTTTTTCAATGTTACATAGTTGTCTGCGTAGTTCTGCATTTTCTATCTCAACTGTTCTAGCTAATGATGTTGGTGATCTTTGCACTATGGAACTTCTTCCAAATGGGTCAGAGTTCATCAGCTCTGAAGTATTGCGGTCATTGGATATCGACGACTGGGAGCCCGCTTGCTCACCCCTCAAAGTCGCCGGCACTGGGTATCCGATTCCCTGCGCCGTAAGGTTATCTCGTTTCGAGTCCCCCATATTGGTTATTATTTTCAGGGAACCACCCTTAGCTAGTTTTGGTCCGCGAATGGTATTTTATTTCCCATTTACCCGCCCGACAAGTCAGTGAGAGTTTTCCCCTATCCGCCACCTGGGGACGCGCCCGATGGGAGTCTAGCAACTCCGCACGAGGGTGCTATGGATGACACACATATTAAAATAAAGTGCCATGTAAACCAACATGAAGCATATATTAATAGAAAACTGGATTACAGCATTCAATTACAAAGTTCGACTTTATAATTTTAAATTTAAAACTAAATATAAAAAAAAACATGTTTATTTCCTTTAGCTGGCTGTGACGCTGAACATGAATTTCTCAATATCTGCGTTGGATGGCCAGGATCGGTTCATGACCAGAGGGTATTAAGGAACAGCCAAATACATATCAAAAAAATATCTAGCTCAAGGATTCTTTTTGCTCGGTGACAGTGCATATCAGCTCACGTTAGAATCCATCTCAATTATAACCACATACAAGGAACATCGGAGGTTGAATGAACGGCAAAGACGACTCAACTATCTCTGTAGTAAGGCTCGAGTACCGATAGAGCAAGCATTTGGGCAAATGAAAACTATGTAGATGAAGATGCATTTTTTTAAGATCTTTAGAACTAAATGTGAAAAATTGTAATAAGGTGATTGCAGCTTCCTGCTTATTACATAATATATGTTTGGATGTAGGTGATTTAATTAATATAGACACCGAATTTCAAATTGACGATTATCCCCTATCAGATGTATCAGATGTTGGCGAAAATCAACCCTCACAACTAAACGCTTCTGAATTTCGGGACAGGCTTTGTGAAAATATGTAAAGAACAAACAACTAAATTTTATTTTTATGTATCCATTTCATTTAAATAAAATGTTATAAAAAAATCGGTTTTCAATTCACATTAATAAATAATAAATAAAATTATAAATTTGTTTTTTTCAGTCTAAATACACCCTGTGCCATTGAAATGTTCGATTTCGATTATTTACTATTTCATGCAATTCTCTCATAGATTTTATCTCATTCGCTATTTTTTTTTTTGTTTTTTTTATTTTTCAGCATATTTCACACCTTATTAGGTATTTAAAACCAAACTAAGGATGAAATATTCGTTCGGTTTCAATTAAGTAGTCAAAGAATTAATTTTACAAAGTGTCGCTCCTAATTAAATGCTAACGAAAAAGCCAAAATTTTGTAAGCAAAGCCAAAAAGTACACACATTCACAAATTGCAAGAGTAATTTAGTGTAGCCAAACAGCAATTAGAAAGTTTTTAAGGCACTATTCCGAAAATCAAACGATAATTTGGCTCTGATGCAAAGAGGAGAACTTCTGTTTCAACAAATCGAATTTCAGATACTTATATCTTAAGCAAAGGTTTGCTACGGCTTTGGAGCTGAGAAGTTAACTTCTAATAGCAACAACCGACACTATTTCAGTTCATACTATTAAAAGGAACTTGGTTTATATGCTTGTCGACCTGCGAGAAAATCAATACTAACAGCAAAAATGGCAGCTGCAAGCCTCAAATTCGCAATAGAATGAAAAAACTGAATGCCCAGGGACTGGCGTTGGTTCATATTCTCGGATAAATCCAAATTCAATATCTTTGGACCCGGTGTAAGGACAAGGGTTTGGTGACGAAAAGGCAAACGGTATTTAACAGAATGTATTTGGCCGTCAGTAAAAAATTCACCATATGTTATGGCCTGGAGATCCATAACAGCCTTTGGAGTTTGATCACTTCTGGATAGTTCAGAAGACGGAGCAAGATATAAAAAAATTATCGAAACCTGAATCGTGACTATTGAGGACCCGACTCAATACATCGGTATTCCACTCTTCCAGGGCGATTACTCTCCGTGAGTTATTGATGTTATTTGTGAAGTAAGAATGCTTAATTTTAATGTCTATTTTGTTTAGGTAGCCGAATTTAAAAATAGCTTGGTGATTGAATCGTTACCCTGGACAGGAAATAGACCTGACCTCAATATTGTTGAAAATATTTGGTCCTTCATGGGAAAGAAGATTACAAATTACAAGCTGAAAAGTGCCAAAGAGCTGAAAAAACTTATAGAAAAAGTCTGGTTTGAAGAAATAACAATATATTATTTAATCAAACTTTAGAATTCAATGCTGATCGGGTTTAAGGCCATCATAAAAGCCAAGGGCTGGGTTATTAATCATTGATTTTAAAAAGTTCAATTTCTCTCAAAATATTTTGGTTGAGATGAATTATTTTATTTCTGTTAATTCTTATTTTGAATAAAAATTACCATTGTCAACAAAAAACTATTTTTCAATTGAAAAAACTTTGTTAAAAACACTGTAGAGACCTACCAAATTGTTACGAGGTAGGGCGGTAATATTCCTTATCCGACGTTATGTAGGTCTAAAATGCCGGATTACCGTTCTTTTTATTTGAATATATTCGGAATAGTGTAAAAATTGTTTTGATAATCAGAATCTATCATTTTTGCTATCTACTTTTGAAGCAAACGGTGGTATTTCCAAAATTTACTTTAAAAATTCAAACCGAACATTTCAATGGCGCAGGGTGTATATGTATGTACATAAATATAAAGAAAATTTATGTTTTTTAATTAAATTTATACCACAACAATATACTAGATAGGATACAATTAGGACGGCCTTGCATGTTAATCACTCTCAGAGGAGGATATGTCGACCTCTGGAAAATATTTTTGCACGACCTTTTTAATTATTTTATTTTTTTTTTTTCTAGAGAACGCATAATTTTTTGGTCCCTTTCCTTTATGTAGTCTGCGAAACTTTGCATTTTTTTAGGTGGTCGAGAAACACTTCTTGATGTCGATGGTTGTTCGTTTGCGAACGATGAACTTTGATCTAGTTGATCTATAATATCATCAAGCTCTTGATCCAAAGGGACATATTCAATTAAATTGTCGATTGCATTATAATTTATACTGTCAATGATGCTTGTAGGTGCTACGTTTGATTTTACACCCATTACATCATTAAGTTTTTCAAAGAATATCCAATTAGACGCATTTAATTTTGTTGGAGAAGTTCCCGTTTTCGGATCCTTTAATTTTTTAAACGTGTCTATTAAATTGTGCCATTTCTTGGAGCATTCTTGGGGTTGTCGATTCACTAGTTCACTCCGTGAGGATTGTATCATTCTAAAATAAATAACGGAAACTTACGACACATGAAGGAAATAATAATAAGTGGAAATATGGTATTGACTTGTTTTTTTTTTGTAAACTCGTCACTCATTGCATTTCGAGCCTCTATTAGAGCATTAATTTCATCATAAAATATAATAAATGTTTAATCTATTAGCTCATAAATTAAAATTGTCAATCAAATGCAATTGCAAACCTCATTTAAATGTACTAATATTTAGTTAACTCTGCGTTTTTAAATTTGTATATACATCTTTTTTAATTACTGTTAAGCCGGTTCAATACCTCATAAAATCTATCAAACTTTCCTATATTGTATATTATGTAATTGTAATAGTAAAGTAATAAAATATAACATTTTTGGCTTTTTGGTTTGGTAGAAATTTCGAGCGACAGAAAAAATGAGTTCAAAAAAAGATTTGGTTGCTCACTTTTAATTACATTAAAATAAAATAAAAATTATCTTAAGTCAAGATTGACTATTAAGTCTTTGGCGTTTTTCTTTATCTGCTGCTACAACGAGCCTTCTACAAAATTCATCAATTTTCTACAGAGTTCTTCAAACTCAAAAACGCTTGGGTTTTCAACATTTGGTGTCAGAAGTGGGATGTTTCACCCCGTTGTCATCAGTATCCTGCAATTTCTACAAATCGTCTAGGATTATCAACATCGTTTTCTTCAAGCTTCATTTCTGCATACTCTACAAATATTCAAGAATCGATAACGAGGTATCTATAACAAATAACGGTTCATTGTTAATTAATATACCACATATAGACAGTGATTAGTGTTCCATTAATTGTTATTCTCGTGCATTTTTAAAAAAATAATAAAATAGTTCCACAATGGCTGATGCAAAATTAGCTAAATTTAGAAACCAACGGGTAGTGATCATTGAACAAATTAAACTGTTGAGAAATTTGAAGCTGAAAAATCAAAAACCGCATCCCTGCCCGAGTTAGATGTGCGTTTTCAGTCAGTAGTAAGCCAGATGGATCAGTTTAATACCATTCAGTTGTAAATTGAGAATCTCGATAGCGATGAAATCAACTCAGAAACACGTGCTAATATAGAGGAACTATATTACACAATTAAACCGGCAGTATTAGTAGCAAAACTAGCGGTTCGGCCAAGGGTAACTGAATTAGATCCAGCTAAATCCATACCTGTTCAACCAAATCAAAATTCTGTTATAAATTATCCTCGAATACAATTAAAACCATTTTCTGGTGATGTTAATAAATATTTAGAATTTTTTTAATCATTTAATTCACTTGTTCATAATAACAATGCTTTCGATGATGTGACAAAATTCCACTACCTCAAAGGTTATCTTGAGCTTAATAGCGAAGCTAATTTTGCCCATTACAGCTAATAATTATGATAGATAGATATAACAACAAAAGAATCATTTGCAATAGTCACCTACATAAAATTTTCAAGTTTAAACCAACTGGAAAGGCATCGGCCACGAATGTGAGAGAATTAATTGACCTACTTTACAATGGGATGACTTGATAGGTTATATTATGTGCACTAAGTTGGACCCAGAGACGCTAGCTAAATGGAACGATGAAGCACCAGCAACAAGACTTGCCACGTTAGAGGAATTGATGACTTTTCTGAATAAACGGTGTCATTCTTTAGATAGTGTTACACTCAGTCTGCAAACCAATCATCCCATTACTTCAACTCGTCACTACAATAATCCACAGCGATCATTAAAAATTGTTGCTCATACAAGTACAGGTTCTACGTCTGCACAGAATACCATTCTAGAAAACACCATACCCTCATTCACCGTGACATATCTCCAAATATCTCTACAGAATTACACCCAACTGCCAGCAGTAGTTGAAAATATTTGAGTAAGCGAGCAGTCGCATAAATTTAACTGCAAATAAAAAAATAATAAAAACGTTTAATAATAAGTTTACAAAATACATAACGGTTTCTTTTTTTATAATTAATTGAATTTAGATGATGCTTGGTTATGAATAGAAATAATAAACAGAAAACCCAATTTTCCTGTATAATGTAAAACATAAATCCAAATTGCATAATACAGTTGATAAAAATTGGAAAGTGTTTGGTGTTAGTTTTATTGAACGTTTTCAAAATTATAAAAAAATTACAGTTTAATTGGTTGCTTTGAGTGCCGTTCTATCCAGTGTTCGATTAAACTAAAAAAACCGTACATTTTTTTTTTTGTTGGTATGACAAATAAATTACAGTCTGTGCACGAGTGGTTGATATAGTGTTAGTGACGTGCGCGGAATTAATGTATAAATAAATTGCGCTAAGCTAGCGGCTCCCTGCCAATCAAGCGGGTGAGCAAAGTAAATAAAGTGAATTAGCGGCAAACCTGCCAATCAAGCGGGTTGTTGACGGAGCGAGGGGGAACCTGTGACGTGGGAGCAACTCATCTCAGAAAAGGGTCGTCCCGGTTTAGACTCTCGAGGTACTGTGCTTTTTTTTTTTGTTGGAAAGAAAGAAAACAAACAAATCAAAGATACTCTGATT